>JAGFBZ010000741.1:0-505344 GCA_018398805.1 Hirundichthys speculiger | reverse complement strand
GTCTCGTGTGCACGCAACTGCGCATGTGCGGCTGCAGCATGCTCTACCCCACAACATGCGGTCCTCTACTTAATATGTCCGTGTGGAAACTCGTTCGGTACGCCTCCGTTCCGAACCGAGCACCCCGTACCGAAACGGTTCAATACAAATACATGTACCATTACACCCCTAATATATATATATATATATAACAGAAGAAAAGATTATATATCGCAATATATATCATTACTGCACGTGCTTTAGATCAGCCTTTCTCAACTGGGGTGTCGCGGCACACTTGGGTGTCGTCTGACTGCTTCATGGGTGTCTTCAAAAAAATGACCTATGCTGACATTTCACATAGTGGTACCTCTACTTACGAACGTTTCTACATACGAAATTTTCAGGTTACTAAACACCTCAAAGGGAAAATATTGCCTCTAGTTACGAAATAAATTTCAGGATATGAAAGGCAAAAATACAGTAGCGCTGCTACTCGCAGCTCCCAGAGTTTACCGAACGTAAACATAGCTGTCGGCTCTGTATCTCGGTTTGAAAGCGGTGCGTCCGAGCTGATCTGCCATTGGTTATCGCTTAGCATCTTCCTGGCATCACATTGGCTAGGAGGGCCCCCTGTCTTTATGAGTGTAACCCAGCAACCCAGGTAAACGAACAATTTTTACCTCCGCCAAGGAGGTTTTGTTTTTGCCAGCACTTATCTGTCTGTCTGTCTGTGTACAAGATAACTCAAAAAGTTCTGGATGTATTTTGATGAAATTTTCAGGAGTTGTCGGAAATGTGAAAAAGAAGAACTGATTTCATTTTGGGTGTGATCCGGAAGAAATCCTGGATTCTGAATCACTTTCAAATTTTCGATAATTGTTGCGTTTAGTGGATGTCTGTGCTCTCTGAGTGCTTTTCTAGTTCGAAGATGTATTTCTTACAGGTTTTTATGTCATTTCATGTATTATTTATAATTTATAAAAAATAAAAATGTTCGATTTTTGGGGGGCTTGGAATGGATTAGGGCATTTATATGGAAAACGCATCTCTACTTAAGAAATTTTCAGGTTACGAAATTTCTTCCAGAACCAATTAATTTTGTAAGTAGAGGTACCACTGTATAAATATATGAATGCATACATAAATACATACTTTTTGCCTATGAATGAATAATTGAATGAATAAATAAGATACATAATTGGACATGAAATGTATAATAAAAATATGTCTCACATGCCCATTTCCCAATGTTAACAACAACGTCAGTACGGGGTCAGCGTAAGGTCAACGTGACTGCCCAATTAGCTTACGTCATAATATCATTTAACCACTGGAATTTTATTTCACAGATAGCAAAGAGAACTTTTTAGCAGCATCATGGATCATTTTCTAAAAAGAAAAGCTCCACATGAACGGAACATCTCAGAGGAGCCGACTTCTTCATCAAGCCTTCATCCACCAGCTCTGAATCTGCTCCATAGGTACCAAAGGTAGTTGCTAGCGATAAGGCTAAAAAGAGGTAATACAAGGATGATGGATGAAAGCAAGCACATCACAGATGAAAAGAAGCTTTCCTGCTAAGGCCTACTCTGGTGCAGTTATCGTGTTTAGGTTATTTAAACAAAATAAATGAGAAGTATGCATTTACAGTCGGAGCGATGCAGTGTGGCTTTGGATTATATTTTACTCTGGAGTGTCGTGAGATTTTATTCACTTTTGAAAGGTGTCGTGACTGAAAAAAGGTTAAGAAAGGCTGCTTTAGATTATACCGTAATATAGATTTGAAGCCATATAGCCCAGCCCTAGTTACTGGGTATTAAAGTGGGTTTTACTGCTAGGATACAAGGTTTTTGCAGATAGACAGAGCACTGTAACTGGCGAGGGGTGGTGTTGTTGGCCCAAACATGTCCTGTCAGCAGAACTGAGAGACAGCGGTAAATAATCAGCGGAGGGGAATGGCAGGCAGAGCAATTACTCTCTGCTACATCAGCTCCTATTAAAGCTAAAATTCAAATCAGCTCCATTTAAGTTCCATCTGTCTTTAAATCCAAGACAGCTGGGAAAAAAAACAAGCTAATCCTGTAGAAAAATCACAAAATGTTTTTTTTTTTTTTTTTAAGAAAATCATCCAAGTCACTCAAAGACACAGTGTTCAGTGAATCTGGAAAAATAACTTCCAACATTTCTGAACCTTCCTCCTCTCTTCTCCTCTCTCCTCTCATACACATCCCACTCACATACCACATCCTGAGGATGCCTGAGCAGATCCTGTCAAGCAGCAAGTTACAAGATGAAAGGGGAGAACAAGAAGGAATGAGACAGACGTGCCAAGTTGAGTACTGTTAAAACATGTCCAACTGGTTCTTTCCAAAAGGATTAAATACATGTTGAATGAATGGTATCATCAAACTGCCATGTGCTGATGGCAGACGCTTTCTGTATTAAAACAATCTTAAGACACCTGTGCCACACTATTCAATATTTACTTTCGTTCAGTCTCTTACTTTGTCACTCTCATTTTTTTTTTCCTCGCTCAACTGTGTGTGGTTCTGATGCGCCTTTGTCATACCTAATTTCTTCAAGGTAGTTACACAAACAAGCCAGTTGCTTTGACAAATTCCTGCGCACATTTATGATTTCATTGGCTGGCACAGCAGTGATTTGACTGGCTGACTGCTCACATTGAGGCCTGAAAAGTTGAATTTCTAAGAGCAGCAACGCTTCCGGCATGACACACACACACAAAAAAAAGAAACTAAGTTTGGCAACACTTCATGTCACCGGATTTAAAGTCAATGCTGTCACCTCTGATGTGAACTATAGCCATGTGTGCTAGCTTCATGCTATAGCCATCTATAACTACTGTTGTTGACGTGCAACATACTGCCGTAAAGCAAAAGGCTACATGGATTTTACATGAGATGACTGGGACCAGGTTTGGTGGTCAGCACTGTTGCCTCACATCAAGAAGGTTCCTGGTTCAAACCTCAGCAGGGGCCTTTCTGTGTGGAGTTTGCATGTTCTCCCTGTGCTTGTGTGGGTTTCCTCTGGTTACACCAGCTTCCTCCGACAGTCCAAAGACATGTCAGGTTAATTGGTGGTTCTAAATTGCCTGTAGGAGTGATTGTGAGTGTGTGTGGTTGGTCATCTACACGTGGCCCTCCAATGGACGAGCAACCTGTCCAGGGTGTACCCCTGCCTTTCACCTGAAGAGAGCTGGGATAGGCTCCAGCGGATTCCTGTGGCCCTGCAGAGGATTAAACAGGTATGGATAATGGATACATGGATGACTGGGACCACAGTCCAAAGTTACTTTGGTTTCTGACGATGTAAGGGATGAGAGACCATGATACCTAGGGATGGGAATCGAGAACCGGTTCTGTGTGTTTCAATTCCATGGAATTGTTTGGCAGTTTATCTAGCGATTCTCTTATCGATTCCAACCAGCACGAATCTCACGTAATTTACGCAAGTTACGCACAGTCAATTCCAGAAAGCACTTACGTGATTAAGTTACGTCGGTTTAGCACGCGCACTGCAGTTGTAAACAACAATGGTGCCCACCCGTTTCAAACGCTCCAAAGTTTGGCTTCACTTCATCAAAGAAAGATGGCAGCAAGGCAACGGGCAGTCATTGCAAAGTGGAGATAACAGCGTCAGGAGTGAACACAACTAACATGCAGAAACACAACATGCAATAACGAGTGTCGTGTTTTTGACGTGCTCAACCCAGATCCAGTCGCTGCTGGCAGTAGCCAAGCTGTGATCACCTCTGCGGTTACTACAGAAGGCAACTCTGGTAAGTAGCTATCGCACTGCCGATGTGCTTCTCTGTAAAACACGCTATAACATTAACGCTGTGCTATTAAACGAATGCCTTCTGCATTACACTTAGAAGATGACCGTGACAAGAGAGAGAGTCTGGCTGGCTCAGAGGCTGGCAGCACTCGCTCCTGCTCACTACCTACCTCCAGAAAGATGACGTATCCTTCCTGAAAAACTAGACATGTTTATTTTTCTGCGAAATAATTAATTCTTCATAGTATTTGCAGATTTGTACTATGCACTGTTCCGTTGTATTTGTAGTATTTATCTTTCTTTGTTATTATTTTTAAGTGCTTAGTGAGCTCATATATCCTTTTAAAAGGGAGATTTTTTTTCATTTCTATTAGGAAAAATCTGTTAGTAAAATGTTACACATTCTTGTGTATTTGCACAGTTACATATTACAACAGTTAACACGTTATCCAGGCTTTGGGCCTCTTTTGACCTCGCTGTTGAGTTTGTAAGGTTGTGACTTCTAAGTAAAAAAAATGATGCTAATAAAACTGTTTGTTTTCCTATTTCTCCAAATTAGAATCGATAAGAGAATCGATAAAGAATCGAATCGTTAAATAGTATCAACAATGGAATCGGAATCGGAAAAATCTTATCAATTCCCATCCCTAATGATACCTGGACGATCCTTACTAATATCAATCAAATATTCCTTCAAATGAGGATGAGACTGATATTTTCAGTGAAAACACTTCTTAGTGTTACTTAAAGCCTAGCTAATATTAACAAAGATAGCAAATCTTGAAGAACTGCAAATGGCAAAACAATGAATACATAAACGCTCTGAGCTGTGTAAATATAAAAGTTGAAGGTAGTTTTGGGTGCTGCACTGTAAAAAAGGATGTCCAAAGTGGACAATTTGTTTTTAGCACGCCTGATGTAGATCAGTGGGATGGGCCATGATAATTTGACGCTGCTCATCTCAACCACCTTGACCAGTTATCAATCAATGCAATCAGACTGATTAATTATTTGACTGGGTGAATGCACTAAATCTATAACAGCTCAGCCATGAATACTATTGCAGTGTGGAACACTAGGCAAGCTCACAATTTGCAATATTAGAGGAGCTATTTAAAAATGTAAAATTATTTAAATCTCTGAATTTATATAAATCACTACTTTTCTAAAAAAAAAAAAAAAAAAGCAGGGGTGATGACCAAAAGGAAAAAAAAAGAACACAGACACACACCATATCTTAGATACAAAGTAGAAGGGGTGAAATAACTACTAGTCAAGGCTGTTTATAGTATATGGCAATTTCAAATAAAATAAGTATTGAACAAAGGATTTGTTTAAAGTTCAAAGTTTAAAGTAATCAAAGTCTGATATTGTTTTTCTCTCTCATTCAACTCAACAGAAAAAAGAAGTAAGATAGAAATAATGAGGAAAAAAACACAAAAGAACTGTACATAAGGGTCTGATTTGGATTGCCTTAAAAGAGAATTTTGGTTTCATGCTGCTGGGATCGTCATGAATTGTTGTAGATCTCTTTTCTCTTTTTTTAAATCAAACAATGCACAACAGACTGTAATCCTAATTTGTCATAGCGTTGCATGCTGGGTTCCCTACACATAGACATTTCTAAGCACGCCCTCTAGTGTCACAGACAGTCAGTGCAGGCACAGAATTTAAAGGAACAATACAAAAAAACAAAATAAAATTAAATGAAAAAAACGACAACACCTTCACTTTCCCTAATATGCTCATCTTTGACCTGCTGATCTTACATTAAATGTTACAGGAAGGCTGAACTGATTAAAAAAAAAAATTGCAGTATTGAGAAACTGTAGAACTGTTATGATTTAATTCCAAGTGTGTTTGTTGGGATGAGCACTGGCTACTGAGTTATCATTGAACTCTACCGTTTTGTTTGCATTTTCAAACCGTATTATGTTGTGTAGCATCTCTTGGCATTTTCATTTTTAGATTTTATATCACCACCACCATCCACCAACCTCCTGCCTAGGAATCTGGCTGCTGCTTACTCAGCATGCCACAGTGAACGTCACCAAAGCTTCAGAGAACTTGAGATTAAAAATAATCAGTTTAACTGCTTCACACTTTGTTTCACTGGCAGATGAATGAGCAAAAAGAGGATCCTTGCTTATTTTTTGTAAGAAAAAAAAAGCTTTTTCTTTTGTTAAATAAGTTATTTAATTTACTTTTGAAAGAACCTTTGACTGCATTAGTTTTCGCATTATGGAAGATCACTTTGTTAACTTATAATAATATGAATGTGGCAGAAATATTGACATTTCTTTGTTGTATAAACCATAACATACATATATATTTTACACTGCTTTTTTTTTTTTTTAACATATCACTCTTTTTGTGAAATCTATCAATTACATCCAAACCTGAACGATACTGCACTTTTAATCACTTAATCTTTATGTGTCAAAAGGTCATAATAATAAAAAGAAATTGAGGACTGAACTGAGATTTGTAGCCACACTTAGTCACTTTATCTCTACATAACGAGTTGTTTAAAGACAGCATCAGAGCTACTGTGTCTTTTCTAAAAGCACCAGGTTGGGTCGGGATGCAGAATTCACCCACAGTGTGTAAAGGCCAGACCATGACAGAAACAAACATGCTAACATATGGCTACTACTCTGGAGCTGAGCCAACTCTGAGGTTGTGGCTTATCCGGCCTATTTTCTATTGTCAGGCTCAGCTCTGAAATATCATCTGATACAGTTTAATCATCAACAGCTTATGAAAAACCAAAAGCGTGTTTGCATTTTCATTTTCTCAAGTAGATAATGCGATGAATTTTTTCCAAAAGCTGACCGGAGTATCTGTAGCGCTGCCATTTCTGCACGATCATTATCAATTTACCTTTCTGCTTGCCAACTCTGTTATCTTACTGAACTGAAACAAGCCCTACGGTGGTGCTGCAGTAGTAACGGGCTGCTGCAGCAGCTCTGGTCATGTTGCATTTTTCCTTTTCCTCATTTGCATTTGTATGATTGTTTTTTTTTGTTTTTTTGTTTTTTTTACTGAAAACACCGGTTTTGAAACATCTTTCCCTCCCAGTTTGCAGATTAAATAATTTTTTCAAGCGATTCTGGGACCCTCCTACTGTTATGGCTGGTCACCATTAACAAATGATAAAGTTGATTATATAGTGGAAAAACTGGTTAAGCTTTTAAATGCCCTGTAAGAGACGCACAATTCAGACAAACTGAAGATGACACATGAAGTACTGATGAAAACCAAACAGGAGGACCGTTGGGAATTAAATACTGCCTTTCATCAGGTTATGGCTGTAGGAACATTTTTCTAGACTCCAATATTTCTTTACCCACCTTTCAGACTGAGAAAGACTGAAACGGAGTGGCTAGGCTAAAAACTGCAGTGTTTATTCATTACATCTATAGTCATGGACATGTTACTGTGAAGGAGGGGCTCGACATCCAGATGTTGAAGTGTTGGTGATGGGTTTCTGTCCATGTTCTCTACTGAGAGGTAACTTCACCTGAGTTTTCATTAGTCTAAGGTAATTTTACTGGGCCTCTAATCACTGACTCGTCTATATGATCAGGAAGAGAACCACAACAAGAATTTTTGGGAACCTACAGAAACACAAAACGCATCACTGCCCTGGGGGTTCAGTGTTGGGTCTTAATTTGTTCAGTCATCTCCAAGTCCCCTTCGAGCATGATTCATCTCTTATCATTGTAGCATTTGCAAACAGAAATGCTCCAACCACCGCTTCAGCTCCTTCTATGCTCATCTTGTCGTTACCGTTGGTTATTTTTTTCCTTCTTCCTTATCGCCTCCTCCTGCATTTATTTGTTGGTGGAGGTAAACAGCGAAAGAGATGCACTGGCAGCACCAGGTTGTTTAAAGTGCTAGCTTGCAATTCAATTCCATTGAATAAATTATGATTTTTTTTTTTTCAATTAATGGCCAAAACTGAAATCCTTTTTTCTCATGTTAAAACACTCACACAGTTAATTCACCATCATTTATGCCCTAAAGTTGTGCTGCTGAAGCTTATTTTGCACCACCGACTTGTCTGACAATTTAAGACTTTTCTCCCGGATGATAAACACTCCTGGACTGTTTTTGATGTGGCTGTAAGAGAGCGTCTGGAGTGAGATGGATGGCCACGGGCATGCCTGAAAGCACCACAGCACTGAGACAGGGACGGACTGAGTCTGAGGGTGGCTATGCATCTGTTGCCATCTCACTGGGGAATATTGATCACAGGCCTTCATCCACTCTGAAGGATCACAGCTTCTCTCTAAGCAACATCTCAGAGCATGTAAGACACCAGCATGATGCCAGTTTCTTCCTGCGCTGATATTTTTAGTCTTCTTGTGCATGTTATTCCAGCTGATCTGACAGATTACTTCTCTGATGACCTGTGAAAAGCAATAAAAAGCTTATACCCAGGTCCCAGGGAACAAAGAGACTGGCCCCTCTGCCTTTCAGTGAGAGTCACATCCTACATTTAACTGCTCTAAAATAGGCTATGTCTTAAAAAAAAAAAAAATAAAAAATATATATATATATATATATATATATATATATATATATATATATATATAGATATATATATATATACATATATATATATATATACATATATATATATATATACATATATATCTATATATATATACATATATATATATATATATATATATATATATATATATATATATATATATATATATATATATATAATACCTGGTACCACTAAACGTCATCATGTGACTAAAACAGACAGAAAAGAAAACACTGAATGCATAAAAGCAGTGTTTTTGGCAGTACAACGCCATAGCTATTGATGTAAAAACTTAAGTGATTTAAGTTATAATCAAGAAAACCATGGAAAATGGTAAGATATCAAGCTCTTAAATAAAACTCTTATGAGCAATCTTTGTGGTTATCATTATGTTTGTCCAAATAAATTGTACCTTTAGTTGTACCAGGCATTAAAATGAACAAGAAACTGAAGAAAACAAGGGTGGTCTAATAATTTTTTTTCCATGACTGTATATATATATATATATATATATATATATATGAAATTTGTAGACTCTAAATTCTGAACATATGGAGTACCTACTTGTCCAAGTTCAAGTTTCAGGTTCTGTGATAGTTTCTGTCAATTAATGAGATAAGGCTCTGGGGAATTCACAGTGAAACGACATAAAAACACAGCTACTGATGTAAGGAAAAACAAAAACACACAGCTGACAGTAAAACCAGTACGCTATAAGCAACTGTATCACAAGCAGAAGCTTTAAATCTCATAAATCTGGTGTTTAACAACCCCGAGGAGGTTTAAAGCGTATTACAGAGGAGGAAAAAAACAGAAAAGAAAGTAGGCTATGCGACATATGCTCCATGTAGGTGTCCCGTCTCAGTCCCCAGAGAGCAGACACGCCCAACAGCACAACAGAGAGCCTCAGAGAGCCGCAGACTAGCGCCGCAGTAGCGGCACAGCTCGCGCGCATCTCTTGTCTCCAGAGCCGCGGCGGCTCCTCCATCATCATGCAGCCTCCAGTCCAGCGGGCAGCTCGGCTGGCCCGCCCACCCCCGGTCCCCCGGTCCCCCGGTCCACCGGTCCCCGGTCCCCCGGTCCACCGGGCCCCTTACCTGAAGCTGGTCGGGGACTTCACTTGGATGCTGCGGCCAGGTGGTGGGGTGGTTTTCCTCTTCTCTCTGTCCGCCATACCGCCGCGTTCTCATTTCTCCGCGGGCTCCCCTCTGTGCGGCCGCGCGGCAGACACCTGAGAGGTGCAGAGATGCCGCGATAGCGTGCTGCCTTCGATGACTGTGGGAAAATGGATCTTTCACAAAACGCGCAAAAAGAATCTCAAAATTGTTATGATTTACAGATATCTAAAGATGTAACTGCACATGATTACAGTTTAGAAAGGACTTGCGAAACATATGGACTACACACACAGAAAAAGTAATTAATTAATTAATTCAGGGCCATTTCTTGCTTTTGGGGTACCATTGCATTCTTCTTCTTAGGGTCCGCTATTGGTTAAAATCCTTTAATGTGTTACGTAGTGATACATTATGTGTTTTAATACCTCGAACAGACAAACTTTACTGACCCCAAGTTAGAAAATTCAACTGTTACACCAATAAGATTAGGGCACAACTTACTAAAAAAGAAAAAAGAAAGAAACAGAATAAAATAAATATTAGAAGAACAAACTGTATGTGTTGTGAAGCATAAGATAACAAATTAAAATATCAATGTAACTTGTAATGACTATGAAAGTGCAGGCTATGAAATATAATGATTTTCAAATGTTCAGGCTACATTACAGAAACTATCATGAAATGCACAAGCTGAATTACATTAAAATAATTGAACTAAATCTAAAAATGTTCAACTGTGCAGGCCCTGGATGTGCAGCCTATAATGCATATGAATAACCAACTAACTCGAGCGCGATTTTAGGAAAGAAATTGACAATAGACGGCGGTTTACTTGCTTAAACACATAAGTAAATTTAGATGGCTGTAAATGAAGAAAATAAGTTAATAATGTGACCTCTTCACAAATACTGTAGACAGCTCTTGTAGCTTGGGGCCCCCTAGTGGCAACATGGCCCCTCTTCATCTATGTAGTATGCATTTGGCAGGAAATAGCTCTGAATGAATGTGGAGAACTGTGGTTGAAACAGACATGATGCTGATCAGTCCTTTATCCCACTAAAAACAAAAAAGACAAAAGGAATGTCTTTCATAAAAGAAAATCAAATAATATTTTGAAAAGGCGTTTAGTGTTAAATCGTGTGTCGGTACAGTACAGCCACTATAGATATAATGATTTTCAAATGTTCAGGCTACATTACAGAAACTATCATGAAATGCACAAGCTGAATTACATTAAAATAATTGAACTAAATCTAAAAATGTTCAACTGTGCAGGCTCTGGATGTGCAGCCTATGTTGCATATGAATAACCAACTAACTCGAGCGCGATTTTAGGAAAGAAATTGACAATAGACAATAGACATTTATAATTGTTTTTCTGTGAATCTTCAAACCCACTGAATTATGTGTGACAAGTTCCTGAGTGGGTAACCATACGTGACCTGTTTTTGAGCCTAAGACTTTTTTCTTTCTGAGATTATTTAACTCCCACATTTAATCTGTCTGCATCGAATGCTGTAGTTGAGGCAAAGGTAATGGCTTTCTGATAAGGATGCAATAAGAGGAGAAACAATTTTAAAAAAGCTATGTTATTTTTCAACAAAAACACCCAGCGTAAAACAATACTGTACTAGTTAAGACATTAAAGGTGGGGTGGGTGTTGTTTTTTTGCAACACTTTTTACAATATTGCCTGAAAACCTTTTCACATTTCCATTGCACCCACTGAAATAAAATGTTTGCAAAAAAAAAACTAAACATTTTGGTCCAGTCTAGAAGGTATAATCAGAGAAAAACTCTGACCAATCAAAAAAGTGATCATCACTATTTTGATTGGCTGCCTAATACGTCCATCAAATATCACCCCTCGCTCCCTCCCTCCCTATGGTTCATGCAGTCGTGAATCATGTGAAGGCGTGGTTTCGAGGGGTGAGCTGAAGAGGAGGAGGCGGAGCCTTTGGGAGGAGGAAGGGAGTGTATATTTTCAAAATCTCACTTGAGTTGGATTGCTGGAACCGTTTTTCAAACAACACCTACTCCACCTTTAAACTGTCGAGAATGAAAGCTGGAATATTTGTCAGTACACAGGTAAACAATACTGAAGTGTGACTCAATTTTGGGTTTGAAATTTCACACAAGATATCATTATTAACAAATAAAAGTCACAATGGATGCAGTGTATAATGTTCGTTAACATCCAGCAGAGGTTAGTATTGAAGAGGTCTTCAGAAATACAGAGCTTATAATGAGTAGTTTTGGTTTGATCATCTGTATTCACTTGAATACAGATGATCTCTTTGACTTTGGGAAACCTTTATTAAGCACTACAATCCAGAGCCAAGAAGTAAGTACTTTTGTAAAGCAACACTATTGGACTGATAATAATAACCAAAATAATTCAAACCAAAATAAAAGTATTGATTCTAAGCTTACTTAGCTTACTTACCATTTACTGAGGCCATTTCTCCTTAAAAAAAAATCTTCACATGTTTGTGGCGCAGCTTTCTTGTTTTGTGATTTCCCCAGGAAGTGAGCTGAACACAGATGTCTGATAGCTCATGAGGCAAACCAGGAGTTCCCTCCCCACAGAAGGATTTAAAGATTTATGTGTTTGAGTCTAAATGTTCAAAAAAAGAACTACTATTACAACATCACTAAGAGATCTATCTATTGAACTATCACAAATGGATGAATTTATATCGTGGTTCAAACAAATAAATTAAAAAAATGTTATCATATTGCAGACATGTCATTACACTGGATATACTATAATTCAGTTTAATGTTGACACAAATGTAGGGGTTTATTTTAAATGCAATGCTATAAAATGCTGTGATGCTAAACGAAAAAAGGTGAATATGAAAATCAATCCATCCATCCATCCATCCATTAAAATCCCCTTTCTGGATTTGGGTCTTGGGGGAGCAATTGAAGCAGAGGTACAGTCCTCCATTTCCCCCATCAGCTCTGCTGGGAATATACCCAGGCATTAAAGAGACAATGTGCTGTTTAAGATGATGTTATGTCATCGGGTGTATTTTCTTGTTGAAAGTGCTACTGTGACCGGCTTTGAATGTGGTTCAGTGGTGATAATGGGCAGATGCAAAGAGGGGCAGGCCTGTTTAGAGTGGTGCCAGGCTACCATCACCACTGCTTGTGCGTAAGGAGGGGCTTCCCTTTACCAGAATCACATGTAACTTTTAATTGACTGATGGCTCTTCTAATGAAATGAATAGAATGTACTAACAGGTCATCAATGGATCTGAGGAGAATTATTTGGTCAAGGCACCACAAACAGCAGCCTTGTTCATTTGTGTTTTGCTGTATAGGACTTGCATGGTTAGCTGAACTCTCTCTGGCCTGCCTAAGATGAAGAATATCCCACAGTGCTTGGCAGATCAAGTGAAGCTGAATGAATTTCAACCAATACATGGGTGAAATTGTCCACTGAGAGGTCTTTCAAAACATTGTCAAAAGTTTCAAAAATTATTTTCACTTTATGTTGCATCCTCCCACATAAACTGCATGAATGGACACGTGTGCACTGTTCACTGACTGAACAAAATGTCTTAATATTTTAGCTCCAAGGCTGAACACTTGTTTGTAGTTTTGGTTTTTTATCTATTTATTTTGTGTGGTTACTGCTCGTAGACTATGTGCTAGGTTTTAATGGTGAGTAGTGTCTGTAGTCTGCTATCAGCTCATGACTTTACCGTTTTCAGAGGTCTCAAGCCTGTTATAGTATCCAAAACTTACTAACTTTGATTGGATGTTTTCCAGTCATGTGTTTTGATGGGAAATCTGAATGACCGTTTTATATTGTTTTGGCCATTTCATGCTAAGTGTTGCAGTATCATCTGATTTTTTCTGGAAAATCATCCTAAACTGTTGAATAGCATTTAGGTCTACTGTGGTTTATCTCTATATTTGTGTAATTGAAAGCAAAGATTAAAAGACTGTTGGCCTCACGTTTCTAATGAGATCATTCACAGAGGTGATTGGATTGGTGGCATAACACCACCAGGTGTGTGACCTGTTAGTCTGTGGCTGCTGTACTCAAGTATTCAGGCTTAAAATGTAATGAGAGAACATGAAGTAAACCTTGAGGACAATAATGCTTGTGTACCTCCTAAAGATGCTTCTACTGCCCTCACAAGGCTGATGAAGGTATTGAGGGTCATAAAACTTTCTTTAGAAACAATTAGTTGTTAAACAAGATGAGCAGAATCTCAGTCCAAACTTCTTTTCATTTTATACTGCTTGGACTTTCCTTAAAAAAATCTGAA
This sequence comes from Hirundichthys speculiger, assembly GCA_018398805.1. Taxonomy (NCBI): domain Eukaryota; kingdom Metazoa; phylum Chordata; class Actinopteri; order Beloniformes; family Exocoetidae; genus Hirundichthys; species Hirundichthys speculiger. Next base: position 491,600 of record JAGFBZ010000741.1, on the reverse strand, counting down.
GGAAAGTAAAGAGCACTTTTGTTGCACATATAATCTATTTTTAAATGCTTGCAAGAGGCTTTCCGAGCATCTTTCTCACAGCAAGTCTACCTGCAACACATAACTTAGTGTCCACGTCAGTGTTGGTGTTGACTGTCTCTCCAACAGCTTTGGGATCTAGTCCTAAATTAGCTGTGATAATTAATTAATTTGCAGTTTGACTCCAACCCAGAAGCTTATGCTTAGCCATAGGCTGCAGGAAGATCACTTTAAAGCAGTAATCCCTTTTGAACCTTAAGTGACACAGTCTCTGATGCACCTGTTAAAGCATATGTACAAGAATAATCTCAAAAGCTAGTGGCCAAGATAGAAAAATATACCAAAAAAAAAAAAAAAAAAACTTGACTATGGTAAACCACAGGTAGCAAACCTGCTCTTTCTGCATTTCAGTGACAGGATTGGGCACAAACCACACAATCGCTCATCTGTCTCAACATAACTCCAACAGAGTTGATTGATTGATTGATTGATTCAACTTTAATAATCCCCAAAGGGGAAACTTCATTGCCACCATGGCCACAACAATACAACATAAAACAAACAACAGTATACATCAGTACTATCACTAACTAGGGACAGCAGTAGATCAATACAACAGTAAAATAACCAGAAATGACACCCTCCCCCCACAAAAGGGAGATAAAAGAAAGATAAATAAATAAATAAATAAAATAAAATAAAAATGCATTAAAAAATACAAATCCATTTTAGAAAAATTTAAAAGTGCAACGTGCAAAACAAAATAGCAGCAAGTTAAAGAATATAGCTGCAATTTAAAGTGCACTGTACCAGCAAACATGGCAGCAGGTTATGACAGCCTAAAAGAGTGGCTGCAGTTAAAAGTGCAATATGCAGTACAGAACTAGTGAACGACAAGACATGACATCAGCAGTCCAAATTAAAAAGTCTGGTTGCTGCAGGAACAAAGGACTTCCTAAGTCTCTCTGTGGAGCATCTGTGGATCTGTGGAGTTTGAAAGTGTTCACCTTTACCTTGAACGTTTTTGTGTGGAAGAGAGATTTTTGAGAGATTTTGATTGCAGCATATATAGATGTTGATGGTGTGAAACCAGAAGTTTACATGCACTATATAAAAAGACAACTACGCTATCTTCCATGAAATCGGACTAAACATTTCATGTTTTACATCAGTTAGGATTACCACAATTATATGCCAGTATATTGAGAACAACATGTATTTTTTAATTTTTTTGGTTAATTTTTTTTTTTTTACTTTCTTCAACATCACACATTTACATACATTTCTTTTGTATTTAGTAGCATTACCTTTAAACTGCTTGATTTGGAACAAACATTTTGGGTTCCCTTCCAGAAGCTTCTCACAATAATTTACAGGAGCTTTGCTCCATTCCTCCTGACAGAACCGAGTCACGTTTGTAGGCTGCCTTGCTCACACACACCTTTTCAGCTCTGCACATACATTTTCTACTGAGATCAGGGTTTTGTGATGGCCACGACAAAACATTGACTTTGTTGTCCTTAAGCCACTTTGCAACTAATTTATCAGTATACTTTGGATAATTGTCCTTTTGGAAGACCCATTTGCACTCAAACTTTAACTTCCTGGCTGATGTCTTGAGATGTTGCTTCAGTATTTCACTGTGGGTAATGACACACTCTTAGCAGCTTCAGCCACCATCTTCACAAGGTTTTTTTTTTTTTTTTCTGGGGTTGACACACACATTTCACACCATAGCACATTCATTTCTGGGAGACAGAACCTGTCTCCTTTCTGAGCAGTATGATGGCTGGACATTCCCATGGTGTTTGTACCGGCGTATAGCTGTTTGAACGTGGCACCTGCAGGCATCTTTAAATTTTATTAAAGGATGACCACAATTCTATTCCTGATAGCTTGGCTGACTGCTTTTGATTTTCCCATGATTCCACACAAAGAAGAAGTGTGTTTGAGGTACGTCCTAAAACACTTCCATAGATGTGCCTCCAGTGAACTTAAATGAGAGTGATTATGCTTCTTAGTTGGCCTGGAACGCCTTGGAGTCCTCCATGAAGAACTGGAAGAGGAGATGGAGGTCTGGGCCTCTCTGCTCAGGCTGCTGCCCCCATGATCTAAACCCTGATAAGCTGATGGATGAATGACTTTTGAAACAGCTGTAGAAGATACCATTCCCTCATAACGTCCTTTTCCTCTGCGATCTCAGATAGCACACACACACACACACAAACACACATTTGGGCCTAATCTTTGCTGCTTTTGGCACTTATGGCTCAGAAATGGCACTGGCATGCGTCATGTGGGTAAAATCTGTCCCCAAGTTCATGCGGTGGCCGAACTTGCTTGGGCCAAACTGTCATGGGATTCAGCAGAGGTTGTGAGTGCCAAGCGTGGCCCAAAAGAAATGAAATACTGGTCCTTGACTGGTGCATACATGACCAAACTGCACGCTCACTGTGAGTCAGTGCTGAATGTGGGTCAAAGAAAACTGCAGATATGGGCCAAGATCGATCAGTCATTCTTTGCTATTGCAGATAGGTTTCTACTAAGCCTCAGTTAAGAAATTTTTAGGGATTTCTCTTAATACAGCAAAGTAGAACTTCAAAAGAGTTAGACAGAGTTGTAGTTCATTCAAGTCAGGTTGAGAAAAATCTGCTAAAAAGTCATCAACTGTGTAACCCTGAGCCCTAGCTTTTGCTTTGTATATTTATTCATATTTATTTATTGTACTTAGAATTCACATATTGCTGTCTGTAATCATTGTGATGGCAGCACTACATAAAAAAAAATGAGATGTTAAAAAAAAGGAAAAAATCAGACAGTGATAATGTGGACTGAATTTGGCATTAAAATCTGCCTTTAATTACAGAAAAGTACATGAATATTGTTTTCCAATTTGCTCTGAATATTTAGTAATGACATAAAGAATCCTAATAAAATACCTTAAAAACAACAACATAATAATAATAAATAGTATAAAACCACAAGCAGTTACAAAAAAGCATTGCGATCAATCATTTATATGACACTTTATGACAAGAAGGCTGTTGAGTTGTATTATTTAAAAATAACAGGAAAGCAAAATATATTTTAAAATGCTGAAGCTTAGCTTTTAGTAAGGTTTTAATAGTAAAAACATGATAGTGTACACAAGATGAATTAACAGTGATGACAGATCCTTCATTTTGTTAATTGTAAAGTGTTACTATTCCTTAACAGTGCCAAAAGTCAAGTGGTGGCTAAGTAGACAACTTCTTTCTCACTATCTGAATATGAAACTGCAAGTTTTAGCAAAGAATGGAAGATGAGATGATGTTGTGGATAATACATTTGATAGATTTAATTTAAAGTCTTCTGCATTCAAGTGATGATTGTTCTTTCTTTATTGGCAAAGGGCTAGAGTTTCTGATGCTTCAGAAGTGTGCACTCTTTCTCCTGTGTTCGAGCACCCATCCAGTAGGGTTCATGTCCAGCTTCAGCATGCTGAGCACCCACGGGTCCTGCTGTGCACCTTTCACAAACTCTTCTAGGCTAATATTACCTAAGGAAGAACAATGAACAGGGTTCATGTTTTCTGCTAACTATATATGTATCCACTGTAAATGTCACAGCGGTAGAGCCTCACCATCTCTATCACGGTCAACAGCCTCCAGTATTCGATCCACGATATCATCGACTGTAAGATGTGAATCCACTGGATCCGTTTTCGAGCACTTTTTAATCCGGTAAATGCTCTAGTGAAAAGGAGAAGAAAGAAGAAAAAAAATCAAGCGTAAAAAGGTCTAAAATCACCACCGTTTATTTAGCTTTAACTGGCCCAAATTTAAAGCAGCACAAATGAACTCCCACCATTTTTACCGCAACGGGTCCCCCTATAGGTCTGGAGGTGAAGTCGCTTTCACGACAGTTAAATTTACTCCTGTTCGATCTCTTGCTCACCCGCTCTCTCTCTGGTTTTCTCTTACTTATTTTCTTGAGCCTTTTAGTCACGGCTGCCATGATATCACAGCAGCTCTGGGAGCTTATTTCATCATTACTGACATGTGACATGGTGCCATAAACTGTGTCGAAAGTTAGTTTGGGTGGTTTGTCCTGATAGGAGACTGTGAGAGCAAGATGATGCTTCCTAAAAATAATCTAATATTCCTTGAAATGAAATTGAAATGGATAATTTAAAAGTTAAAACTCTTTTATACTGCTAAGTTTATTTAGCGCAAAGATATCAAAATATAACTATTTCTACTGCAGAATAATTGTCATACTTTAGCTTTTACTTAACATTTTGAGAAAAAGGGATTAAAATATAAATCTATACATATACAGTTAAAAAAATACATCTATAAATTTACAAAAAAGTACTATTCTTTTAAAACCTTAAGTGAGTTAAAGAAAATTTTTAAATTCAGCGCAATAAAAACAAAGGCATTCAAACTATATGCAGTTTTAGAATAAACAGCAGCACCATCAGAAAACATTTACTGTTGCATAATGAGGATTTTATTTTATCACTGAGCCCTGACAGAAATAAAAGTTGCCCTACATTTAGTAATACCTTAAGAGTCTTTCTCTTGAGGAGAAGGACTTTTCATAATTAAACAGACTGATCTTATAAGGAGATACCCACAATTCATAAATACTTGTTTGGCCTGTCTTTATCTGCCATGACTTAAAAACTTTTGCTGAAATGCCAATAGGTGTTTTTATTTATTTATTTATTACATTTTACAGAGTGACATTGAATACAGTGGTACCTCTACTTACGAACGTCACTAAATACAAAATTTTCAGGTTATGAAATGCCTCAACGGGAAAATATTGCCTCTTGTTACGAAAGAAATTTCTGCATACAAAAGGTACCGAACATAAACATACTTGTTGGCTTCTGTATCTCGGTTTGAAAGTGGTGTATCCGAGCTACTCTGCCATTGGCTATCGCTTAGCATTAGAGTGGGAATTATACAATGACAATTGGGGGGGTCAGCATTTTCTAAAGATGACAAAATGAAAATTTGTCCCTTCTTTAGGGGGGTCGAAGTTGTAACCCCCCCAAACCCCCCCGTAATTCACACTATGCTTAGCATCTTCCTGGCATCCCATTGGCTAGGAGGGCCCCTTGTCTGTATAAGCGTAACCCAGCAACCCAGGTAAACGAACAATTTTTACCTCCGCCAAGGAGGTTATGTTTTTACTGGCGTTTATCTGTCTGTCTGTCTGTGTTTAAGATAACTCAAAAAGTTATAGATGGATTTTGATTACATTTTCAGGAGTTGTTGGAAATGTGAAAAGCAAGAACTGATTTCATTTTGGGTGTGATCCGGAAGAAATTCTGGATTCTGGATCACTTTCAAATTTTTCATTATTGTTGCGCTTGGTGCAGGTCTGCGCTCTCAGAGTGCTTTTCTAGTTCTAACATGTATTTCTTACAGGTTTTTATGTCATTTCATGTATCATTTATAAAAAATGTATGTTCGAATTTTGGGGGGCTTGGAACGGATTAGGGCGTTAACATGGAAAACGCGTCTCTACTTACGAAATGTTCAGGTTACGAAACTACTTCTAGAACCAATTCATTTCGTAAGTAGAGGTAGCACTGTATAGGATTATGACGAAGGCATCAAAATAGAGCATCTTAAATTGAAAAAACAAGCAAACAAACAAACAAACAAACAAAAAAACACTGAGTTGCAATACATGCCTCTTAATTTGAATTTGTAACCTGCTTTCTTTTAATTTTAGAAGAAACATGAGAACCCTGCCTATTCAAGCAACCACCACAAGGATTTTTGTTTTGACTGACTCATAGGACTTACATCAATTATGGACCGTAGCTCACTTCTGTCCACATAGCCATTCCCATCTTTGTCATACACTTTGAAAGACCAGCGCAGTTTATGCTCGAGGTCTCCCCGGAAAACCAGATTCAGTGCTGCCACAAACTCAAGGAAGTCAATTGTGTTGTCCTAGAAGATTAAAAAAATAAATAGGCAAAAAAAAATGTATACATTTTAACTCCACGAATGATATTGAGCTAAAGTAGACATTACACCTTTTACTTCCTCACCCCATTTTTGTCGAACGCTCGAAACATGCTCTCTGCATAATCAGATGCTTCTCCTGTTGGGTCCACTCCAAAGAAACGCTTAAACTCATGAAGAAAAAGTACTCCACTTGGGCACTCCATGACAAATTTTTTGTACATATCCTGAAGGGCTTTTACGTCGATCTCCTCACTGCTCTCAGTTTGTTGCGTCTGCCCCATAATTTAAACACAGCAGTCCATAGTCCATTGGCCTGTAGCTTCCACAATTCAGTGGCCTCACTTGAAATGGGCATCTCCTTCTCTAAGTGCTTTTTTATCTTCTAATCCTTTGGAATCCCCTTCTGGAATCCTTCACTTTTTGCATGAGCCAAGTGATTACCCCAGCCTCAGGATTACTGGGCTATTATGTCAGTAGGGCTTTTCCTCACTGGGTTGTTTAGGTCTGTAAGCTATAAGTGGGTTCAGGCCACTTTCCAATTAAAAGTGCTTTGCCACTGTTTAACTCAAACAACACATGAAAGGTAAATATGATAAGGGAAGGTATGGGACAACATCCTTCCTTTAAACACTTATGTGCCCATGCCATTTATAGACCCATGAAAAATGATTGTAAGGTTTTTAAACTTTGGGCCACCCTCCTCTGATTCCTCATTTCTTCCAGGGTCCTCCTTTGAGACCTGTTCAACAGCTTTGTGCTTCTGTATTTCAACATGACTGCTGTGCTTTTATCTAAGCTAAAAGCACAGCAATCAAGCCATAAGTATCACCTGTTTAACAAACCCTTGTGTCCAGTTCATCTAGGGACAGTTGGTGTTGATCCTTTTTTTTAAGGCATATTCTCATGGCAAGTCATGCACTGAACTGACTCATGTTGCTGGAAATTAATTAATAGAAATTCATTTTGTGACGCTCAAATAATTTTTTCCCATATTAGATTGATTGACACTGCTGTTTACGTGGCTAATGTTTCACTAATATTTTTAATGTGGGTTTTGTTATGGTGGGCTCTGATGTTTTCCATTCATGGTACATCCAATAACGTGGGGAATCTGAATGTTTTATCCTAACAAGATGATAATAATAGTGATAAGTAATAATTAATAGTAATAATAATGATCAACAGCAATCAGTTTACTTTCCTAAGTGAACTATATAACTTAATGTTGATTTTCTGTTTATGAAAAAAAGAAAGGGATTGAGCTGATTTCAAGTTATACTTGGGTGCAGATATAGGCACAGAGGCCAGTGTATTTCTGCTTCCAGCAGGGTCAAGAATGTATCATTACCATGAAAATATGAACTGTTTGCTGAGTTTTTGAGCTGGTTGTCGATTCAGACACCCACATAAGTGCTGTAATGCGCTTTTATTTTCTCCCTTTAAAAGCACCCCGGACAAGCGTGACCATACCAACAATGGAGGTAGCATATGGGAGTACCTCCCCCACCCCCTTCCTCCTGCTCCCACTCTCTTCACTCTCTTCAAAACCATACTCCACTAGACATATTTAGTGTTCACAGTAGTGGATGTGGAAATACAATGTTTTGGGTTGGGGTGCACTTCAGAGCATGGATTTCATCATGAGGATGTTTCAAGACATCAGCCAGGAAGTTAAAGCTTGGCTGCAAATGGGTCTTCCAGATGACAATGACCCAAAGTATACCACCAAATTAGTTACAAAGTGGCTTAAAGGACAACAAATTTAATGTTTTGGCAGTGGTCACCATAAAGAAATTTGTGGAAAATTTGTGTGCAGAGCTGAAAAGGTGTGAGTGAGCAAGACGACCTATAGAACCTGCCTCAGTCCCACCAGTTCTGTCAAGAGGGATGGACCAAATTTCCAGTAAACTATTGTGAGAAGCTTGTGGAAAGAAACCCAAAATGTTTGACCTCTTTCAAAATCTCTCTTTCATTATTCTGGCATTTAGCAAATAGAAATAATTTTGGTAATCTAAACTGACTGGAAAAATGAAAAGTTTGGTCTGATTTAATGTCAGACAGTGAGAAATAAAGGTTCTGTGTCTTTTTATACAGTGTATGTAAATTTCTGGTTTCAAATGTTTGTTCAAACGAAAAACACCAGTCAAATCTAAAAAAAGCCTAAAACAGCCCAGTTCCTCCTTGTGGTGTTCAGTGATCACCGTGGAAACCCTCTCAACTGTGTGTGATCCAGGCTGAAATCTCTGGAATTTTGGTAAAATGTATAAAAACATGTAGGTCAATGAACAGATCAAAATTTTAATGTCAGTCCTACATAGATTCCTTTTTTTTTTTGTGTTCATAAATAAACTGTTTGCCAAATGGCTCATGCCTATTGGTGTCCTTAATCAGTCTCAGTGTTGCTTTTCTTGAGAAAGAAGCTAAGAGGCTAAAGTACTCAAGGTCACGCTAATCAGGTGTTGCTATATCAATCTCTTTTAATTAGATTGCAGTGGATAGACTACCACAGCGAATCCCCATGAACTGAGAAGATCGCCTAACTGTGGCGCACACACACACACACTGACGGAGACAGACAGACATAGATAAATAGTTAGATAGATTTAATTATCCTGATTTAATTATCTCGATTTTCTCAAAATAGTGCCATATGTCTGAAGGTTAAAGTGAATTCAGGTTGAAAACATAAAGCTACTGGGTTAAGCACTTGCTGGATGAGTTTGCACCTGTCAGTCAGCTTTAGCTCCAGAGCAGCCATGCTTCCTGTCTGGGACTCCTTGTGGAAAAAAAAAAAAAAAAAAGGTTAAATCAATATATATCCATGTCACGTTTTGAGTTTGGACCACATTACTAAGCTGTATTTAATTTATACTGATATTAACCAATGTTTTATTTTAATCAGGAAGGAAATTGCACACGAACAAAAGAAAAAAAAAAAGGAAACACGGGAAGGAGAAGGATAGTGGATCTGTAAAAACAGTATCCTGCAAACGTGAATGGCTTGTGGAATTATACATTTTTGGACCTGGGCAGCCCCAAATCAAATTGCAGAACTGTTTTTGTTTCTTTCTTAATCAGAGTTTTTGAGTTGGTTACTAATCTCAAAAACCAAATACAGGGATGGAGAAGGAATACGACAAGTATTTCCATGATTCAATAGTTGTGTCTGTTATAAATTTATCAGTCTCCCACTTTGTTGTCCAGGAATTTTGTCCCATTATTTTAGTAATTATCTGACTCAGACATAATTAATTTTATTTTCATTTTTTTTAATTACCTCTTTACACACACAAACAAAAAAAACTGGAATTAGAAAACAGAGGCTACTAACTGTCCACGTGTTTATCCTGTTGTGGCTGAAACAACTGCTCATTAAAACAAGCAAGGCTCTGCTATTTAATCCGAGATTGTCCTTCAAGGATTCACATGAGGCTTTTCTTCACTGTTGACCACGCTCTACTGTTACATGCCTAATGTTTACCAATTTCATCAATAACAGAAAAGAAAAAAAAAACCCTTGAATTCCAAACCTTGCAAATTAACTGCCAATGTTTTTCCACATCTGGATTTGGGAAATTCCTTCATTGTGTGTTGGGTTTGCATTGAGCATTATTTTGTTGTCAAAACTGTGGATAGTTTTAGTTTAGATTTTTCATTTTCTTTTACAGAAAATTGCATGAAACAATTGACCAAACTGCAGTATTTACAGTCTAAGCTTCAACATAATGTTTAGCTTTTAAGGTTTTTTTAGGGTTTTAAGGTTTACTATTTAATTCAAAAACACAAAGCCATTACTTCTGCAGTTCTGATATAATGTGATTTAATTAACTGTAGACACAGTAGACACAAACATGTTGATACATTTTGAGTTAATTATTAAAGAAAAAGGCCAGGTAACCCCTGTTTACTGTAATCATGTCTGTGTAGGTGAAATGATTAGCTTATAGTCCTCAAGACTGGTTATCTCAACAGAGTCAAAGAAGCATAAGGAGAGACTAGACTCTTGATGAAGGAATTCTTATCTCATAAGACACAGAAAAAGTTTCCCTTGAAGCCTCTCTGAAAGGCTTTGGTAGCACATGGTCACTGTTGTGTAATTTTCTACTATCATCCTTAAAACATAGCACATAGGAATAATTATGTTCCATAAATTAAAAACTAGGTTGCTTGCAGTAGTTGCTGTGGCCAAGAGATAAGGACACATACAGTCACTTCAAAATGAAAGTACACCTTTCTTTTTGAAGAGACTGTATGTGTCTAAGGTCTTACATATCAAGAAATAGATCAATAAAACCTTGTAATATTATATCATAGTGTTATTTACAGGAGTTAACAAAAGCCAAGCACAGGTAATGTGTGAAGGACTATGTAGCCAATGAAAAGGCAACAGTTTTTATGTCTATTAGATGCAAAGACTTGAAATAATCAGTTCAGTGCAGTTTACTTTGCTTGTGTAGTAACAATTCACAACAAAACCACCAACCAAGAAAGCTACCAAGTAAGTTTACAAAGTTAAATATAATCCAGTTAGATCCAAACTGTACTCCAATTCAGTCTAATACTCCTATTCACTCAAAATTATGTTTCCAACTCACATCACTGTGGAGGAATTTTAGCACCTCTTCCTTTCAATATTGCTTCAGTTTATTGAAAATTTTGTTGCTGTTGCTGATTTGCTGCTGAGCTTTGATTAATTGTTTTGTTGTTTTTGTTGTTTTTTGAGCATGTATGAGCTGTTGGACTTCATACTTCAATGTTAATATTTCATATCTATTATTTTATGTATACAACTCTCATATCTCGACAGGGGGTCTTTAGAGAAATAAAATCATTATCATTGTCAATTATTGTCAAATCAAATCATTGTCATGGACAGCCGACTTCACTTTTACTCCAGAATACTTTGGTATACAGAGGAATTCATGGCTGATTCAATGAAGTTGAATGCTGGTGCTGTTCCACATCTAGGAGCTCATGAGTCTGAGCCTGAGTGGGTAAGTAAACTGGGTTGTCTTGGCAGTCTGTGTGTGTACATTATTGTGCAAACGCCATGTGTACAGTGGCCAGAGTCTCACACATTTATACTCTGTGCAACAGTAGCACAAAAACACTTCAATGTCTCTAATGTAATGACCTCAGTTTACTGATTATCACACCAGGAAGTGAAAGCAGTCTGATCACAGAACCATTTTTTATCTGTTTTCTGACTCAGCTGGGACTTTACGGCATTTCATACATCAACACCTTTTAACTCTGGGCTATACAGAAAAACATATATAAACTAAATACAAAAAATAAGGACATTTTTGTTTGGTAGATTATTTCTTTGCTATAACAATGCTTCTTGGCAATACATTTTAGCCTGTTTATTCTGCTTTTAAATGGTGCCAAATTTGTAAGGAACATGCATTTATGGGATGAGCAGCAGAGATGAGTATGTGGGGTGTGTGTATGGAAAGAGTTGGCAAATCTCTGCCAGTATTGACTTGTTTGGTGTTATTTGGTGATTTGCTGTGACTGAAGGATGGAGTTCAAAACTTGTTGGTGGTCCTTCCATCTTCTCCATTCCCAAATTCTGGACGTAGTCTCTGATAAACCCTGCTTTATGGGGGCAAGTGTTGTTATCTTGGAGGACAGAGTTTGGTCCCACCCCCTCTGGAGATATGGGATCGCCACTGGTTGCAGAATTTCTTCTCGACATCTCCGCATCGAGATTGCCTCCAATAATGACAAACCTAGCTTTTCCAGAGAGGCAGATGCCGCCCCACAACATCACAGATCATCAAAGATGTTACTTTGTCAGTTCAACAGTCACCTAAGTGTTCTTCGTGTGATCCAAGTGCTATAGAATCCGGACTCATTTCAGAACATAACCTTCGTTCAGGTGCCTGATTGTCAGCACCTTTGGCCACCAGAAGCTCAAAACGAGAGTCAACAGGAGTCTGCTGTTCATCTCACAAATGGAAGTTCCTGACAAATGTGGGAAAATAAACAAGCTTTCCAACGGCCTGAGATTTATTGCCAAAAAGCATTGTTATAACATAGAAATAATGTACCAAACACAAATTTCCTTACTTTTTGTGCTCAGTTTATTGAGTGAGTTTATGAAAGATCAGAAGTATTTACCAAGCAGAGACACTCAGCTTCAATCTCTGTTGTTCATTAAGCAGTCCACCTCTAGAATCTGATTCTGATTTAAACATGTATGAAAGGATTTGAAATGTTGAAGTTTTTTCCTGAAAATGTTGAAAACATTGTAATGATAAGGTGTGGCAGAAGTCTGATTGGCAACCAGAGTTATTGACCAAATCTGTTCACTAAACCTTGCCTTGTGATTCTTGGTCTTAGTTGTTGAGAAGTAATTACAAGATTTTGGAGAGAAGCCCCAAAAGCTGCTCCAGAGGTGCAAAAAATTTAAATTTGATGGCTGAAAATGAGCACAATATGGCCACTTTAAACCTGACCAGTGTAACAGAAAAAAAAAAAAAAAAAAAAAAAAGAATCCAGTAAGAAAGGCGAGGTTCATTTTAGGTTTTGTGCATGCTACAAATCTCCAGGATCAAACTCAGATTTGATCAAAAAAAAAACAACAACAAACCAACAAAAACAACCAACAACAACAAAACAAAGCCCTTTCCACCAAAAAGCACAATTTCTGGCAGATAATGCTGAGCTAAACCTTTTTCCAGCAGTAGTTTTAGGATGGAAAAAAAAGGCCAGAATTGAAGGAACTTGGACATGGACACTTGTGTTCATGTTCAGGGACTTATAATGTTTTTGATTTTGTTAGTATTTAAGATGTAGTCAAACACCAGATTTATATCATATTAGGGAAGACGCGCTGATGAGAATATAATACATTACTTCCACTAGATGGTACCATTGATACACCAGCGGATCCAGAGCACAACATACTATGGAAGCAGCCGTGAAGAAATTGTATTTCATGGCACAAATGAACACATTTGTGTCCCTTTCTATATGTGGGATAATAGAAATCAGCTTCATTCAAATTTGAGATTCCCATTTTGTAATGGTGCATAGTTAGTTGTCAGACTGATTTTCTCTAAGATAAGAGATGAAATGCTTTTTTCAAAACATTTGAGCATGTTGTGATAAACGCTTGACAATCACAAGACAATTCAACTTTTTTTTTAGTACTTTAAGAAGTTTTACCTTGCATTCAAGAGCTTCCTCAGCTCTGATTGACAAATTGGGACTTTCTCATTAAGTTAAAAGGAACTTGAAAATCATTGATTCTCTCTCATTATGTCAGATTTTGGGGGGCACAAGACTCAAAATTTGACATTATTGTCCTCAAAGGATTGTCTTGTAGATGCAGCTGGACAGCTTATTCTGGACTCAAGGGGCTGACTCTCCTTTTTCAAGCACTTATTTGGTGAAAGGACTGTACACTCCTTGGTACACTGCCCAAACACATTACTCAGTTTGTGTTTGCATGTTTTATTCTTATGATGGACCAATTTTTGTCTGAGACAGACATTCTGACTCCACAACTCCAAACGTAATGACATATATTCTCCTGTTGAGTGCTGTGTGAATGTGTGTTTGTGTTTCCCAAACATAGAAAAAAAAAAATAAAAATAAATAAATCTGTGTTGGATCTGTCTGGTGTAAAAATGCTGGAATTATTCAGTCAAATATAAGGCGTTCATGGATATCTACTGTACACAAATTCATTAGACGTTTTGGTAAATTGCTGTTACGGCTGCACCTGAATGTCCACCAGGTGGCGACAAAGTATCACCTAAAAGATCTCCACCCAATCAACCCTTTTTATCAGATTCGCATAACTCATAAGAGCTGCCTGTTTGCCTGTCACTTGCTAGTGCTCCTTCCTCCATATGTTACCCTCATTTCATATTGAAAGAGAGTTGTTTCTTTTTCTGTCGTCTCACAGTTGCAGATGAAAAATAGTTGGTTAAATTTAATCGAAGTTTGATTTCATTCAAGCCTTAAATACAGTCATGGAAAAAATTATTAGACCACCCTTGTTTTCCTTCAGTTTCTTGTTCATTTTAATGCCTGGTACAACTAAAGATACATTTGTTTGTACAAACATAACGATAACCACAAAGATTGCCCATAAGAGTTTTATTTAAGAGCTGATATCTTACCATTTTCCATGGTTTTCTTGATTATAACCTAAATCACTTAAGTTTTTACATCAATAGCTATGGCGTTGTACTGCCAAAAACACTGCTTTTATGCATTCAGTGTTTTCTTTTCTGTCTGTTTTAGTCACATGATAACGTTTAGTGGTACCAGGTATTAAAATGAACAAGAAAGTGTAGAAAAAATGGTGGTCTAATAATTTTTTCCATGACTGTATGATGTGTAGTCAAGTTTATTCTTAATCCTATTTATGTGCAGTTCAGAGGGAAAATATTTACAATGATTCAGAATATGCTTAAAGTTGAAATAGAGCACAGAGAATATGGTTGAGCTGTCTTTGTGAGTAGTTTAAGGATACAAAATAGGGAGTTGCTACCTGGTGTGGGTCAAGAACCAATGAGCTACACATAATCTTGCATTTGCTTAAACTCTTTCATCCTAAAGTAATAGTTTCAAAACTCTTCTGATGTTTCGTTGGATATTATTATGGTGAATAGGACCCACCCTTGATTGTTTGCTTGTTTATGAGAGCATCGCAAATACACAGGATGGAAGACAAACAGTGAACCTGTCATCTTCTTGGAATTAGTTAGTAGACTGCTATTACTGGTTGCTAGCTTACTGTGTGTTGTTGCAGAATCTTTTTTTGTGTTTGATGTGCCAATGAAGTTCACCACTTTCATCAATCATTTGACAAATTTTAAACATGCTACATCGCTCTTGCACTAATCTCTGTACCAATGTCAAAAGGCAATGTGTGCTTCTAAAATGAGTGTTTTCTGTTGTTTGCTGTAGCTGTAGCTTGCCAAGCAAGGTCAGGTTTTGCAAAGTAAATTTTCTCAACTCGCTCCTCTTTCTTAGCATCATGGCTGTAGAAGTGTGGGAGCATTTATGCTCTTTAGCCAGATGTTTGGTTGTTTTTTTGCTCAGTTTTCATTGTTTTGGGATGCTGTCAAGAGCTTTTTTGCAGTGTTTCGAGTACTTTGGATCTCATTCATGAAACATGAGCCGAACGAATTCACTTGTAGACTGCGAGCAGAACGAACATTTATGCATGTTTCGGCATTCATGAAAATGTTAGTACAGTAGTTCTGAACTTTTAGCTATGAACAAAATCTACTCCTCCCTCTTGGAAGTCTCTCAGATGATAGAGACAATGCAGTAGTCTGCAGCAGAGATTTGCATCCATTCACTTTTTTTAATTTAAATTTTTTTGTTTTTTAAGTTTGCATCCAAAATCATATCAACAATTTTCACCTCACCCCTTGAGTGCTTTGTTGGACAGAAAACATGGCATTAAATATCTGTATAAATCCTGGCCTCACAGGCCCCCACCCCCCCCCCCCCCCCCCCCCCCCCCCCCCCCCCCCCCCCCCCCCCCCCCCCCCCCCCCCCCCCCCCCCCCCCACCCCCCCCCCCCCCCCCCACCCCCCCCCCCCCCCCCCCCCCCCCCCCCGACTTCAGGTCTCACCAGGAGCATTTCAAAAGCGGAGCACTTGCCAGCACTGCCTCTTTAGCTGGATTTGTGAGATTACAATTTCACGCAAAGGATTCTAGATCACATGAATCATGGGGTAGCCTCTTTATGTGGGGGTTTCTGGGTGGGGTTATTTGGTCATTAATGAGCTTTGTGAGTGTGTTGCCAACCTGTGATTGGAATTCACAATTATACACATGTTCTTATGAAAAAAAAAAGAGTTTTATGCAGCGTTCATGAATCTGTTGCAGATCATTATTTAGGTGATGATTTATGTGTAAATCTATTCACAGATTTATGAAGATTTTATGAATGAGGTCCTTTGACTGTACCATGGCAAAACAAAAAAAAAACACAGCTAACAAGCTTGCTACATTGACAGCTGGGATTTCATCACCTGTTGTAAACTAAGATGCTCTGCTATGTAAACCTGTCATATGTCCATATTTTTTTTCTTCAGTAATCTCTGTTGGCTTCACAGGATTTGTTTTCTTTACTGGTTACAGTAAAGAGTCTCTGGTGCAAAATCAAATCCACATGCATTGCCATCTATGGGTAGGGCTCAGTTTGTAAGCCGTATTTTTGATACTGTATCGGACCAAACTAGAATTGTAGGTGAGTTATTCAGAAAATACAACCCTCACCAGACATGACCATTCAACTCTGAGGAAAGATTTCTTTCATCCAGGGTTTGTGATAGTCATGCATGTATGTATACATATATGTATGCATGTATTTGCTCAAAAAAAAAAAAAAAATTCTGCAAGGCTGGAAAATGGTATAGGTTTTTATGCTTTTCCAGTCTTTTATTCACCACAATGTGCAAGGCTTTTGCAGGATGGAAGGTTCCTCTTCAAATGCAATCCTGAAATCTTCTACTTCTGAAGTCATTGCACTTTGTACATCTGTGAGCATCCACCAGTACACAGCATGTGACTGCACCAACACACCCTGCAAGTTTAAATGTCTGATGTTCAGAAATAGTGGGTTTATGCTCTTCAGCTGATCAAAGACTCAAGTTTGCACATTCAGAATGGTTTACCACAAAACTAAAGCCAAGGAAGTTTGACTCCACCAACTTTCCACAAATTTACTCAAACAGAATATTCAGTTTAAATACAATTCAGCAGAACTGCAGACCAACCGATATGAAGAAACAGTCAACACCTTCGGAAAAGCACAGCAATGGAAAACCAATCTAGACATTTCCTCAGCCAGGACCCTTGGATGGAACCAGCTGAAGTCACCAACAGCCAAGTTGAGAATCCTCCAGTTACTGGTGAAGTGGCACCTGCCAGTTCTGCAGTGAAAGTAATCCAGCTGCAGAGTAGGTCACCAGACGAGGCAGACTGGTGACAGTGACAGTGTTAGTGACTAGTTAGTGAATTTAAGTTATTATTGGAGTTTCCAGATGGCTCAGGTAATTTAAGTTTGGCTTGAAGAGTGATTACTCAGGTCAAGTAATTCAACTGTTTTTTTTTTTTTTAAAGGGAGATGTAATATATGATCTCATATGTTCGTGTGTCGGTTTGGTCACTTTAGGTCTCATTTGAGCTGCCATATTATGTGTGTCTGTAGCGCATGCGCACAAGTAACAAAATAATAAAAGTCCGTTTCTGACTGCATACCTCCCGTGTTATTGCAACGTACATTGCACCAGAGTCCGCCCGTTTCTCTCTCAGGCTAACACGGAGGTGCTGATGCATTTTTTATCTTGTCGTTCAGACTACTGTAATGCCCTGCTCTCTGGTCTACCCAAAAAGACCATTTCTAATCTACAACTGCTCCAGAACTCAGCAGCTCGTGTGCTGACGAAGACCAGGGGGCAGGAACATATAACACTGGTTCTAAAATCACTGCATTGGCTCCCTGTGTGTTTCTGGATCAATTTTAAGGTTCTGCCAAAGAACATCAGGACCGCAGAGACTGTTGAGATGTTTAAAAAGAGGCTCAAGACTCACCTTTTTAACCTGGCTTTTACCTGATTTCTTTTACCGTACTCTTTTATTTCTTTTATCTTACTGTCTTTAATCCGTAATGATTTTAACGATTTAATCTATTTTTGAGTCTTTGTGCATTTTATTACCATTAAATTCTTTAATTCTATTTTTAAACCCATAGCTTTTACATCTCCACATTTCTACATTTTTATACATTTTATCATTATTGTATCTACTGTTTGTTTTTATTCTTTTTCATTGTCTTTTAATCTTTTAGTTTTCAGCTCCAGTGTCTCCTCATAGAGGCCCTCCACACTGGGAGTTGTGTCTGGTCTGGCCACAGTGGTGTGGTCTTGGAGACCCCTCGAGCCTGGTGGACTGGGGGGTATCTGCACAGTGTGTGGGTCTGCCCTGGTCCATCTGGGTTGAGGTGGTCTCTGAGACGGCGCTCCCCGTGGTCGCAGGCTGTAGCACCTCTCGGTGTGGATGGCCTCCTATAGGTGGTTCCTCCTCACCTGGACCCTCAGTGCCCGGCCATGTTACTTTAAACTTGTTACTTTGTGCTGTGAGTGTGTGTGTATGTGTGCTTGGTGTGTGTGCAGTTATATGTGTGGGGGTGAGAGTGAAGGGTTTTTATTATGTGTTTTTGTTCCTGTTTTATGTCTGATTTTATTTTGTGAAGCACTTTGTGTTGCATTTTATATGTAGGAAAAGTGCTATATAAATAAAGTTTTGGTTGGATTTGATTTGATTTGATTTTTTTTATCTGAATCACTGCAATAATGCTCTAATGAAATTCTGATTTCTTCTTTATGTGTGTAGCTGGTCTTTTGTTTGTACTGTATACAGCCTGGTTTGGATTGTACATATATTGATTGATTGATTGATTCACCTTTAATAATCCCCAAAGGGGAAACTTCATTGCCACCATGGCCACACTAATACAACATAAAACAAACAACAGTATACATCAATACTATCACTAACTAGGGACAGTAGTAGATCAATACAACAGTAAAATAACCAGAAATGACACCCTCCCCCCACAAAAGGGAGATAAAAGAAAGATAAATAAATAAATAAATAAAATAAAATAAAAAATGCATTAAAAAATACAAATCCATTTTAAAAAAATTTAAAAGTGCAACGTGCAAAACAATATAGCAGCAAGTTAAAGAATATAGCTGCAATTTAAAGTGCACTGTACCAGCAAACATGGCAGCAGGTTATGACAGCCTAAAAGAGTGGCTGCAGTTTAAAGTGCAATATGCAGTACAGAACTAGTGAACGACAAGACATGACATCAGCAGTCCAAATTAAAAAGTCTGGTTGCTGCAGGAACAAAGGACTTCCTAAGTCTCTCTGTGGAGCATCTAGGCAAAATAAGCCGTCTACTTCTGCCACTTCTCACAAAAAAGCTGTACAGTGGATGGTCAACTTCGGACAGGACAGCTCTGAGCTTCCTCCTAGTCCTCTGATCTGTTATGACCTCCAGAGAAGAAGGGCTCATACCAATGACAGATCCAGCTTTTTTAATAAGTTTGTTAATCCTGTTCCTGTCCTCCAGTGTCAGGCTGCCACCCCAACAAACAACCGCATAAAAAAGGACACTTGCTAAAATGCCATTATAAAAAACATTTAAAAGGGATCTGCTGATGTCAAATGATCTGAGTTTCCGTAAGAAAAATAATCTGGACTGGGCCTTCTTAAAAACAGTATTGGAATTCATCTTCCAGTCCAGTTTACAGTCAACATGCACACCAAGATATTTATAAGAGGGTACAATCTCTACGGACTGTCCTTTAATCAGAATAGGCTCAGTTTCAGGTTTCTTCCTCCTCATGTCTATTACAAGTTCTTTTGTCTTGTCTACGTTAAGAATAAGGTGGGCTTCCTCACACCAACTGACAAAACTGTCCACTTCCCTTTGATAGGCGGCATTGTCATTATTAAAAATATAGCCGACAAGGGCAGAATCATCAGAATACTTTTGTAGATGAAAAGAATCGCTACTCTGCCTGCAGTCAGAAGTGTACAAAGTAAATAAAAATGGAGATAAAACTGTACCCTGTGGAGCCCCAATGCTTGTGGTAACAGTTTCTGATCTGCTGCCATTTAGCCTCACATACTTTGTTGAATTAGACTAAGTACTTGCTGGAGAAATCAATTCATCTGATTTTGTGCTGTAAAGTACCAGTCAAAGGAGCAGATTTTTTGTCAATTAGATGCTTTGAGCAAAGTCTCCTGCCTTAGGGAGTTACATTGTGTGAGAGAGGACAAGATTTTCTGCATTTTGATGTATATTAGGGGCTACCCAAGTACTGCAAAGATAATGTCCTCCAGGTGGCAGCACCGGTCGAAGCCTGTTGTTACAGTTGGATTTGGGGCTTTTGGATGAAACAAAAACGTAAGTGTTTTTGGAAAACAAACAAACAAACAAACAAACAAACAAACAAAAAAAAAAAAAAACCAATACACAACTCCTACGGATTTTGTCCTCAGTAAGGTGAGGACAAAATGGGGAAGAATATAGATGTACAAAAAATTCCAGGCTATGTTCTCCTCATTTCGGAAAGGACAGATCAACACTGACAGCAAGATGAGCGCTAACGTTGGCTGCTTTCTGTGGAATAACTGGAGGAAGCCAGAGTGCAGAATAACGCAGGTCTGCAAAGCCCTGGAAGAATGTGAGTTCTGCCCGTTTACACGTCACCAAAAAAACTGAGGCATAATAATAATAATAATAATAATAATAATAATAATTATGAATTGGAAAAATAACCTATATCAACAAGGTTTTTTTTTTTCCAAGAGTAACAACACATTCTGTGTTTGCAATTGAAAATACCATTATTGTTCTTTTGTCTTTTTTTGTTTTTCATGTAGAGCAGGTTCACTAAAGGCAAGCTAGCTCGGAATACAGACATATGGACACATGACAGACTTTTAGAACAAAATACAAAGGCATATAAATTATGCTTCAACAAACCCACTGACCTGCTACTAGTTTCTAAATAATTTTATGCTATTTTGTTAAACATTGAACTTAAGTCCACTGAATTTTTAGTTGCTTTCTGAGCAAAAATTGCATTATTTTTTGATAATTTTCCAAATGTTATTCCATTAGTCCTCATATTTTTTTGGTTATTGGGCAGCTTTGTCTAGTATCCCATCTATGACAGATATACATATACAACATATACAACATGGTGTTTTGTACACTTTTCTCCAAGTTTAGTGTCTTGTATATCCATAAAACACACATGCACTAAAATACGCATATAAACAGATTTCATTGAAGAAAGAAAAAAGTCATTAGATCCCACGTCAAGGCAAACCAATATACTGAATGCTATCACTGTTCTTGTGCTTTACTGTTGTTGTTTATTTCTCCAAGTCTGGAAAGAAGCTCCAGCAGTTGTTCCGGTCTTTGGTTATGGATGGTATCCAAGATGGATTGTCCCAGATTGCTCCAATGATGGACGATACGTTTTAATGCTGAGAGCATGTCCTTCTCTTGGTAACTATAAATAGCTGTTCATTAATGTAATGGTTCGCTTTTTTAATGATGATGCATCCAGAGTAATAACATCTAATAATCTAATAACGGCTTCAGCAAATGCATATGTTAAAGAGGAGACGAGTCCATACCCAACCGATTGTACAGTTCCTTGTGAAAGTATTCGGCCCCCTTGAACTTTTCAACCTTTTGCCACATTTCAGGCTTCAAACATACAGATGTAAAATTTCAATTCTTTTGTCAAGAATCAACAACAAGTGGGACACAATCGTGAAGTGGAATGAAATTTATTTGATATTTTAAACTTTTTCAACAATTGAAGAACTGAAAAGTGGGGCGTGTAATATTATTGGCCCCCTTTACTTTCAGAGCAGCAAACTGACTCCAGAAGTTCAGTGAGGATCTCTGAATGATCCAATGTTGTCCTGAATGACTGATGATGATCAATAGAATCCACCTGTGTGTAATCAAGTCTCCGTATAAATGCACCTGCTCTGTGATAGTCTCAGGGTTCTGTTTAAAGCTCAGAGAGCATCATGAAGACCAAGGAACACACCAGGCAGGTCCCAGATACTGTTGTGGAGAAGTTTAAAGCTGGATGTGGATACAAAAAGATTTCCCAAGCTTTAAACATCTCAAGGAGCACTGTGCAAACAATCATATTGAAATTGAAGGAGTATAAGACCACTTCAAATCTACCAAGACCCGGCCGTCCCTCTAAACTTTCATCTGGAACAAGGAGAAGACTGATCAGAGATGCAGCCAAGAGGCCCATGATCACTCTGGATGAACTGATCTACAGCTGAGGTGGGAGAGTCTGTCCAGAGGACAACAATCAGTCGTACACTGAACAAATCTGGCCTTTATGGAAGAGTAGCAAGAAGAAAACTATTCCTTAAAGATATCCATAAAAAGTCTTGTTTAAAGTTTGCCACCGCCACCTGGGAGACACACCAAACATGAGGAAGAAGGTGCTCTGGTCAGATGAAACCAAAATCAAACTTTTTGGCCAAAATGCAAAACAATATGTTTGGTGAAAAAGCAACACAGCTCATCACCCTGAACACACCATCCCCACTGTCAAACATGGTGGTGGCAGCATCATGGTTTGGGCCTGCTTTTCTTCAGCAGGGACAGGGAAGATGGTTAAAATTGATGGGAAGATGGATGGAGCCAAATACAGGAGCATTCTGGAAAAAAAAAACCTGTTGGAGTCTGCAGAAGACCTGAGACTGGGACGGAGATTTATCTTCCAACAGGACAATAATCCAAAACATAAAGCCAAATCTACAATGAAATGGTTCACAAATAAATGTATCCAGGTGTTAGAACGGCCAAGTCAAAGTCCAGACCTGAATCCAATCCAGAATCTGTGGAAAGAGCTGAAGACTGCTGTTCACAAACGCTCTCCATCCAACCTCACTGAGCTCCAGCTGTTTTACAGGAAGAATGGACCAGAATTTAGTCTCTGGATGAGTTAAACTGATAGAGACAAACCCCAAGAGACTGGCAGCTGGAACTGCAGCAGAAGATGGCGCTAGAGAGTATTAATGCAAAGGGGACCAATAGTATTACACACCCCACTTTATAGTTTTTTATTTGTTAAAAAAGTTTAGAATATCCAATAAATTTCGTTTCACTTCACAATTGTGTCCAACCTGTTGATTCTTGACAAAAAACTGTATTTCCTATAACTTAATTTGCCTTTGTTTTGAACAAAAATGATGGAAAAGTAGCAATTTATATGTTTTTTTCCTTCTACAAATTGCCCTTCACTGAATTAACTAGTTGCTAAATTAATCAGATTAATGGGCTTGACTGAGTTTACATGTTTTCACTTATAACTTAATAACCTTTCCTTTCTAAAATTCACATTTAAATTGTTGGTCATCTTGTATATTACCAAGCAAAATGCCAAAAAGTTGCCAATAGTGTGTTTGCGTTGGATCCACTGCCCCCCCGGAAAAAAAGTTCAGGCTCAAGATTTCTTTTAACTTTAAGCCCTGGTCATGTAAACATCTGGTTTTGATGTGACTATATACAGTCCACTGATTCGGAAGGAGCTGATTTTGCATGAAGATAAGGACAAAAAAGGGAACAATATCAATGTGTTGAACTGCACAAGAAATTTCAGGTTATGTTCCTGTCAAATTTGGCAAGAAAAAGATCAGCACTTTCTGTGATGAGTGGTGAGGGGCGCATGTCTGCAAAGCCCCGGAGGAATGTGAGCTCTGCCCCCTTACACATCATATTCCGCAGTAGTCGGGTAGTCCCTATTCAGTAACAAACAAAACCAAACAATATGCTCTTTAAAAACTTTTTTTTATTGCTCAGTCAGTTATGCATCTATTAAAATGACCAACATCTAAAACTGGGTATATTACAGTTTAAGTCAGTTTTGAACTTTTGAAAGTCAGGAAAAGCATGATATGGGAACTCTAATACAGAAGTTCTAATCCCATCATAATGCCACAAGACAGGTATGGATAATGGATGAATACTTTTAAATAGCAGGACAATTTTAAATAGAGCAGGCAAAATAATCTTTCCTAGTATATGACTTAAGTGGGAGTCTTGATGAGTTTTGTTGTTTTGGGTATAAAGACTGTAAAGACTATTTGGCTCACTGAACTTTTCAAATTATTATTTTTTTTAACTAAAAAAAAGAAACAAAACACCTGTGTTTTTGAGACCTTCCCTTGCCATTGTATGATAAACAATCTTTGGAGGTTAATAGCACAAATAATCAGAGCACACATTGATTTTGACTTTCTCCACACTATTTTGTCAACATACGGTTGGCTGGTTTGCTTCCTTATTCTATTTTGGTGTTGTGTACACACACATACACACATAGGCACACACACACCAAGGGTATCCTAAGGACAGGGCAAATAGTTTTTCCTTTCCAGTAAGGATCTTAATTTCTAATTTGTAATGTTTCCTACCAGATTTTGGTGAAAAAGGGAAATATCTGCTTGTATAATTCATAGCCTCATACAGAAGCTCTCCCTCCTCAGTACAGTATCTTTTAACTGCATGACTCACAAGCTGTCGATTCCTCATCCCCAAAGGATAAACTAGCAGAGGTAGAGAGACAGAATAAAGAAGACGTTTAAAGAGCTCATACTTGCTTTTCTTCAGTTTCCATTTCAGACTGTTTTTGGCCTTCAAGCACATTTTAAACCTTCTAAATAGTGAATACAGTTATTTTGGGTTGTGTTATAAGTTCATGAGTGCCTGACAGTGTGTTTGTATACTTTTATTTGGCTGTTTTTGTGGAAAGGAATGTTGAGGGAATTAGAGGCATGGTTTGGGCTGAGAGCTATATAAAGTTCTGAATCATTTATAGAGTTTGAGCCCAACAGCACGGCTGTGCTAAAACAAGAAAACAACCATAGGTGCATTGAAAAGGCTACAGCGGAACAATTCAAACTGAGAAGCACTGTAGCAGAAAAACTGCAATAATGTTTCTCTTGAAGAGCAGGCTTATATTACATACATTTACATTATTTAAATTAATTTCAATCTCTTGAAAGGTCTTTCCAGATTAAGTGTTGGTATTAGTCATTGATGACTATATATATTTCTTGTTCAAAAGGTAAAAATGCTAGGAATTGTTTTACAGGAACTTTACCGACGTTTCTACCAAGCTCAACTGGAATACGGTAAAAAAAGAAAAAAAAATTGGAGATGGATAAATGATATCCTTTCAATAGCACATTCCCTATATATCTGTATATAGTAAAAATGGATTAGATGTAGATCCAATCTAATCTAATTTAAGCCTAAAATATATGGAAAAGATAGATGTAGTTTCTTGCTGTAAGAAGTGAAACCAACCTGAAAGTGCCTTTAAATGCAATCCCGCTGATGGCTGCCAAGAATTGGCTCAAAAATTAATGTCAATAGGTTCTCATTTAAAAAAAAAAATGGCACTACTTTCATGAAATGCAAAGTTAACAAACTTTTGCACAATTTATGACCATGTTACTGGCTAGATTCCATTCTTCTAGATGGTCCTGTTAAAGTGATTCAATTGATGATAAGGTTACACAGAGGTGTTTTTGTTATGCTCTAGTTTGATTTGTACTTTAAAGTGCTGTCCTATCCCTTTTGAAAGTACAGTATAATTCTATATACTTCAAAATCCCCTGCTATATATATATATATATTTTTATCAGGATTGACATTATAAGTCAAACTTAGTGACCCATGTAGTATAGTGGCATATATACATGTTGATCTCAGAACACTGCCTCAACCATGTTTGCCAGATGACATACTGACTCATCTGTCTTACCATCATTTTGATAAAAGTTAATTTTGGTGTCATCTGTTCAAATAATGTTCCTACAGAAGTGTGCAAATTGTTTGTTGTTTCAGGTTTTCAAGCAAAACCAAATTCGAGCTTGCATTCTCAAGGATGGAGTGGGTGAAGAATGGAACATTTTCAAGAAAGAGATCAATTTTGAAAGGATACAACCAAAATTCTGAGCTTCTTCCTTCTAGCCTCCATCAAAAGCCACATTTCCAGAATCATGCCTCCAGAACACATGAACACGCACTGCCAGCTCGCTACCAGTGTAATAAGATACAGTCTGGGTTAGTGAACAATGTAGGCTGACAGGAAAACTGCAAGTCAGGGATGAATGGGGTTTTGTCAAAGTGACAGTTGACTACACAAACTACACAAACCATTTGCAATATGTGTTATAGCTAAAAATTATTTGTCTGGCTGATACAGACTCTTTTTGACCTACACCAGTTTTTAGTGCATTCCTGGTCATTGAGCTTGTTTGCTATGCCAGTGTAATTGCTGCCATTACCACTGACATCTCATGACAGCACTGCCTCTTCTTGCTTGCCTTCAATACTTTTTCACATGCACTTAATGTACATGGAACAAGTGCCTGTAACTACCACGTGCCTGTAACTACCACGGAAACAAGCAGAAGGACTGCTTTGTTGCCACAACGGGTGTTTCTTTGTCCAAGTTAAATTATTGGCCATGCTTTCACAGGTGACAGATATCTTTCATATTCATCTTAGAACAGTTACTCAGTTATCAAAAAAAAAGTGTTTCTATTCTATTAATCAATTAAAACTGCAGTATCTTATACATATGGGTATTTGTGGAAAAAGTCCGCTCATGGTAAACTTTGACAGTGACGTACAATGTTGTGAAAGTTTTCTTTTCTTCACCTAGGAAATAATTGCACAATCATTCACTGTAATTGTGTTCTGTTCTCCTTGAGGTCCTTTGGTCATGCTGAGCTCACCAGTTCTTTTAAAAGAACTTTGTTTCTGGCATGTCTTTGATCACTCTGTTTTGTTTTTTTTCAGCCTAATAATTTTCTCCCTTATTTGCATTTAACTTTATTTTTTCACTCAAACAGGTTCAATGAACAGCAACCAAATGGAAATTCAATACTTTGATTCAGTTCCCAATCTCTTATCCTCTTAGCTTGTCAGATTGCTTACCTGTCAAGTTTCCAACAAGGATCCAATATAACAAGGGGTATTTCAGCATGTCTTTCAGTGGCTTGTGGGGTCACAAAAGGCTGTAACGGTGGCTCTGTGCACAGTTTTACAGAATGCTGATGTAGGACTTTTTCTCTTCCTCCTCTCCCTGGTCACACTCGCTAAACCTGTGTCCAGCTAAACCAGTCCAACACATGGTAAGGTTCTGGGTTCAGCTTCTCTTGCCCCTGCCTGTTCCTGTCACAAACCCAGACGTGTTCACTGATCAACAATGGGGTCACATTCGCTTTTTTGGTCATAGTGACGTTTACTCTATTCCACAGCTTTGGACAATTTTTTTTACAGGCCAATTCATAAGCGTATATCAACCTTTGATGGTGCCCCAACCAGTCAAATCAGGACTTTGCTCACCCAGTCCAACATCTACTGGGAGGCTCAGTTTCTGATCACTTCCCTCTCAAACATCAGCATTTTCTGTCCAAAATGTGTACGTGACTGTCTTTTATCCTTGTACTGCAGTCAGAATGCTGAGTCTTGCCCTGAGTAGGTGGCTGTCCTGTCTTAGTTTCTTAGTTTCTTTCTGCACTTGACAGCCTGCAACCACCGTCTGCTCAACTGGATTCTTGAGAGATTACGAGTCTACCCAAAGGTTTAATAATCACTGTTGTGTGGTTGTTCACTGGTTTAGAGATATGTATCTCACCAGTTATTGTTCTTTCTGGAATTATACATTTGAAAAGGATGAGTGGTGTCAAGTTAAATGTACTTTTGGACTTAAAAACTGATCCTCTTCTCATATGTTGTTCGAATCCTTTCTAAAACTTAGAATTATTGTGATCCCACAGCTTCCACAGGATAATGTAATGTTAATGTACCCACTTGTGGTGTTTTATTTTAAAAATTCTCTGGATTCTCTCATTATCTCTGTCATTCTTGTGTCTGACTTCCTGCCAACTCAATGTACGGTGTGTAAATTGACACGGTCTAGCAGTGGCCCAGCACCAAAATAGACTTGTGTGTTCCTCTAGCAGAACAGAGCAGAGCCAAGCAGATGGTCGCTTCTGGGATTCTTCTGAACCTCTGCAGGGTGCTTCTGGTACAACCACTCTCATTCACTAGAATGGACGCTATTCTCAGCGGCTGGTGCAACACTTTGGTCCACATTCTGTGGAACTTGAGTGTAATGGGATGTCGTATTTGGAGAAGCCCCGTTCACACAGACAGTTTTTACTACCTCTGAGGCGTCTTTGTCTTGCCTCGCTTCTCAGTGTGATTTGATGGAACAGCAATGGATCTGTTTTGTCTTGTAAGGCAGTAACAGAGTGATAGGAGTGTTGTGTGCAGTGGCACTGTGGAAAGTCATAATAACGGGCATGAGGATGGCTCCAACCTTTGAGCTTGAAATTAACCAGCCAATTGCTGGAAAAGGTGAGAGACAGTCTGTTGTTAGAATGTCTTGCCAATTGCATGGCTATAAAAAGATGAAGCCCAAATGACAAACTAACAAAAGCCACTATAAAACAAAAAAAGAGAATAAAAATTGTAGAAAAAAAAAAGAATAATCACCATGGCTGGCCAGAGGCCAGCTGGCTGTAATATGAACTTTGCCACTCCACTTTAGGCACAAGCTTTATGCTCTGTGAGTTCTCAGTGAACTCTGTTGCCCTGCTTAGCGACCTGGAAGAGCACCACCATTTGCTGAGGTTGGCAAGCCTGATGTCTCCCTCCCACAGCAACAAAAACATTGCAAGTGGTAGCAGTCAAAAGTGAACCCATCATTGCATGTGTGTCTCATTGTAAAAACCAGATAGAAACTTTAATTTATGTTGCCACTCTGCTTCATTTGGTGAAGCATATGGCTGAATAAAACAGTCAGCGACCACAGATTAGGGACTTTTTCATTACTTTACTGCTCTCTGTGGCTTAAATTGTCCCCTGGGGACAAATGCAGTGTTTTGAATTGAACTGAATTGGTGCACATGACAAAGACAAGGAAAGGAAGACTGCAGAATACAGGGGAGGCAGTATTAGGGGTCCATAGTGTCACTTTGAATAGACGTCTGGAGACAAAAGCAGAAATGAGGGGATCTTTATGCCAGGATTAATGTATAAAAGATGATTAAGTTTCTAAGACACTCCTGTAATATATGGAATTATATATTTGTACATTTTTATTTTCCTCTGTTTGATGTGACTCATTTCTCCAGGTACTCCAGCTTCCTCACAGTCCAAAGACATGGATGTCAGGTTAATTTGGTGGTTCTAAATTGCCCGTAGGAGTGATTGTTAGTGTGCGTGGTTGTTGGTCTACATGTGGCCCTGTGATGGACTGGCGACCTGTCCAGGGTGGACCCCTGCCTTTCGCCTGAAGAGAGCTGGGATAGGTTCCAGCAGATCCCCGTGACCCTAGATAGGACTAAATGGGCATAGATGATGGATGGATGGATGATATGACTCACAAGCATGAATAAAGAAACAAAAGCCTGAAACTCCCCACCAGTCACAGGGCTACAGAAAAGTGAAATGTCTTAAAGAACCAAGAACCAAGTCCAGTTGGCTCCTATTTTAGCTTTTTATGATTACCAAGGCCTGGATGAAGTAATCATTCCACCCTGTTGTTTGTTACCTAGCTGTTGATGTGTTATTTTCTCTTGTACTCTGTCTCTCTTGTTTGCTAATTTATGCTCACTGATTTAAATTGTCCAAAGTTGTGAGACAAATTTTAAGCCTTTGATGGTGGGCTATTGAGTAGAAAAATGGTTTGTTGCTGCTAATCTCCCTGTTGGAGAGAGACCCAGGATGCAGTTACAGAGAATTAAAGCCATTGGGGATTTTGGAGTCTGTTTTTGCTGTAGTTGTGGAGCCATTAACAGATGTATCACGGATAAACATTCACTTATTTTTTAATTATCCATTCTAGTTCCTATAAAACACTTTCTTATTTCTGTAACAATAGTGTATATTAATATTTCATCACTACAATTTAACATGGTTAGAAAGTTCCACTTTGAAGACGTACTGAATAAATATCTCAAAATTAGACAATACTTTCTCCATTATTTTGGCTATATGCTTCAATAAAATAATAAAATGATAAAAAAAAATATTTACCCTCAGTTAATGTTGAGACCTTTGACAGAGATATTTGGACATGAGGACAATTCAAGTATAAAGTAGGTCATCTTGGGTCTTCATTTTCTAGTTTTTGATCATTCCTTTGTATATGTGTGTATGTGTAAAACATGTATACCTTTTATATAACGACAGGACTGCTGTTGTTTTATGATTCAGGAAAGAATCTGGTTATAGTTACATAAACACAGCAAGATCTCCAATCTTTCGTTTGCAACTTAAAAATCTGGCTTTATAGTCTTATATCTTAGTGTCTTCGCTTTATAGTTTATAGAAGGATATTAAAAAATATCCTTCTAAAGTCTTTGAAAAGTTGTCTTGTGCATGGCTTGTATATGTTTTGGGGTTATCTTGACACCGGAGTACTCAAACCCATTAAACTAAAGTAATAGTTAAGGATTTAGAAGACAGAAGCAACGCAACAGTACAATAAGCATGACCAGATGTAGGAATATTGATGTTCACAATATCTTCCAGAACTGGTTGATAGCAGAAGCATTTTCATGTGGGAAAGAGCGCTGAGTAGAGAGAGCAGCCAGTTGCTCCAAAATTTGCAGATATTCTGCACCTCCATCCTTTTCATAATGTCCAGTTTCAATGCAGCAATAAGTATATTGCTATTAGAACAGACAAAAGTGTAATAAGGAAAACTACTTAAAATCTTTGTTGACACTTTACATTATTACCAAATGTTTGAACAGCAGAGGACTGTCCATAAATGGTCTCTGAACATCAACAAATGTATTTTGTCCCTGTTTGTCCTTTTGTGGTGTGCCGCCCGTCTTCTTCTCCTCTAAAACTGGCACACACACACACACACAGGAGGAGAGGTTTTGCCCTTTTACCCCATCATTAACCTTTGTCTTGCTTCCCCAGACACAGTGACATGCACTGGTGAATATCGACCACGTGGCTAATCAGAATCAGACAGCAGTATGTGTGTGTGTGTGTGTGTGTGTGTGTGTGTGTGTGTGAGTGAGTGAGTGAGAGAGAGAGAGAGAGAGAGAGAGAGAGAGATTATGGTTGTTATCTGTAAATTATGTCCTTTGTCTCCAGAAACAGCGTCTGGGTCAGTGATCAAGGTCACAGACACAGACCTGCTTCAGTTTCCTGGAAATGGTGACCATTCAGCTACACATTGAAATCCAATTAAAAACTAGGCCTGATGGGAAAAAAGGGAGCCCTGGCTAGTGTCTTAGAGTATCGTTAACAGCAGTAAGTGCTGTACATGTGTCTGTATTTCCCTGGTGGTTTCCAGAGTCACAGGGTTTTTTTTGTTTGTTTGTTTGTTTGTTTGTTTGTTTTGTTTGAATGTTTGAATGTAATACCTCACTCACCAAAGTATTTTAGCTTTTTCCAAATGTCAAAAGCCCGTAGTGTCCTGTAAACGCTTTAAGAAATCATTCTAGTCATCACATTATCAAATGTAATATTTTGTAAACATTGCAAATGTTAATATCACAAAGATGACTTATATTGGGGAAAAAGCATTTGCCTTTCCTATTATTTTTTTCAGTTTCTTATTGATTGTATATGAAGAAAATGTTTTTTTAATAAAGTTCATTGTAGATTCTTCTCGATGGCATTGTAACAGTTCATGAATGTCATTTTATCTATTATCACAGAACTCGGTAGCCTTGTGAAATGAGCAGGATTGAGCTAAACCTTTGAGCTAATGCAGTTTGTAAAATATATTCTCTCCCTCTCTGCTGTGCTTTAGCCATGTCCCCTGAACTTGATAAGCACACCTGTAACCATGGCAACTAGGGGGCTGGAAATGATAGATAAGAACAGCACGTCTGGGTACTTTCCGTTTCTTTTCTTTTTTTTTTTTTTTTTGGGGGGGGGGGGGGGGTCGAAAATAAATCATGGAATTTGAACAGCAGTCAATACAACTTTTGAAGTCTTTGCTAATATAAAAGGTATTACGTAAGACTACACGCCACTTATAAAAAACCTTCACGTATTCTAACAGAGGAATGTCCATTTCAATCTGCCACTGTCAAAATAGATGGACAATGCCCCCAAATGGCAAGAGATGGCATCACCTGAAATCTATGATTATCTTATTTAATCTCCAGGATGATGTATTTCAGACACTGTCCTTTCAATGACACATCACACTTGACTATAATGACAGAAGTGATTCCTTTTTTGACTTACCTGTGATGCCTCTCTGCAGATTGCCTAAAGCCACAAATCTCTACTTTTACAGTCTCACTCTCTTCGAGGAAGTAATATTCCATCTATTCATCCATTATCTATGACCGCTTAATCCTCTGCAGGGTCACGGGGATCTGCTGGAGCCTATCCCAGCTCTCTTCGGGCGAAAGGCAGGGGTCCACCCTGGACAGGTCGTCGGTCCATAGCAGAGAAGTGATATTCATTTGAGCAAAACAATTTACAGCAAATTCTAGGCATGATGCCACCCTTCCTCAGAACAGTTTTACTGTTTTTTTCACCCAAAAAGGGTCATGGTCAGTCCAAGGGTAGGGACATGACGCGTGGCAAAACTGCTACTCATCTAGTGAAAGTGGTTGTAGACTCCTCCTGGCTCAAGTGTGTTCACTCAGGCAGTGTATTGTGGGAAATCTCTTTGGAGGCACTGTGGAGCAATGCTTTTCTTTTCCTATACCAGTTGTTTGCCATTGTCCTGTTGAGAAATAATACCACATCCAGTTATGACATCCATTTTTTTTAAATTCTCAAAATAACTTATACTTTAAATATAATTGATACTCAGGTATCTAATTTGATGAAATTTTGGCTCCAAAAAGTACTTTTAACATCCACAGTAAATTATGTTTCCTACTATTAAATGGAAGCCACTCCATTTCTGTAAACTGCCTTGCTTTTAGGGAAGGCTGTAGAAGAGGTTAACCCTGACTATTATGCAGTCCAGATCCCTTTTTTATATCCTGCTGTCCAGATACTTAGTGGCTCTAAAAGCATTTTGCTCTGTAATTAATGCCCCATGCTTTTGTTCCAAAAGGAACTAAGAGGAGGTGGATTAAAAAAAAAAAAATGTTACAAAGCCATTGTTAAGTGCATAGACACAAGTTGCATTTTTATTATCTCCATTGTCCTGTTTAAAAGATTTGATTTTTGAAAGAAAGACACAATTTCTGGAACAGACTTTTATTTCAAATCTCCTTTTTGTAAGCCCAAGCATCAAAGAAGAAAAGAAAGATTATGGATTTGTTAAAGTAAAAAGCAGATGAATGTAAGCAAGGAAGTGTCAAGGTAGCCTTCAACTCAAGACAGAATATGAAGCCCTTATTACATAATAAATTACATTCCAATAAAGAACAAAGAACAAAAAAGCAGAGGGGATTTTTGTAGGTCTCAGATACAGGCGTCTATGTGATATCTAATGCTGGAGTAATATAAATGGGTTAACCATGGTTACTACCTTGGTTTGATATTAGCTGTTCTTTTTTTTTTTTTTTTTTTTTTTTGAGACAATTAAACTCATCTGAGAATTATGGTTTTGGTTTCGTTTCAACTCTTCTGACCTTGTGATGCTGTGGTAAGAAGATTAAGGGATCAATAAGATGTATTCAGTAAGCAGAGAACATTTAAAAGCTAATAAAATACATTTTTTTTGTACAAAAGAGAAGACCAGTTAAGAATTTTTTAGAAGTTGATTCCAGATGTTGTGTCAAAACAGAGCTCTAACTTTAGCACAGGAAATTAAAAAGATATTGAAGAGTTTAAGATGCTTGAAGAAGGCAGTAGAGCAGAGTTGGCCTGGGTGATTGATACTTCTTGGATGTCCATGATGATGAGGAGGGTTGTGGGGACAATGAGGTGAGTTTGACAGTGGATGCTGGAGTAGAAGAGGAGTGGGAAGAATTAAGGACAGATGTTAGGAATAGTCCATACCACTATGAGAAGACATAGTGAAAAAAAAAAAAAAAAAAAAAACACAGATTTGCTATACTGATCTGCCCCCATAACCTTCAAAATAATTCAGTAAGATCATTTTTTTAATATTTAATTTATACTAGAAATGATCAAAAGATCCCTGGAGTCATTATGAACCATAAATGTGTGCATGAAATGTCCCATTCACTTTATTAGAAGTTGAAATAATTCATTCCCATTCTCTGTTCATTACCTCATCACTTCCTTCCATATACCTGACCTTTTCCTGTAGCCACTTACCTGATTATCGTTGCACTCTAGAGGTCTTTCTGCACATCTATTCTTAGATTTTTGTTACCTGAGACCACTTCAAGCCAATTTTTGCTCTGTGCTCTTTGCCTGCTTAGTCTGATGTCGTTGATATTCTGTTCAGACCTTAACTTGAATTAAGTAAAGAAAAAAAATAAGAAAAAGAATATCGCCATTCCTTTGTCAAAGTGTCTGCTCGGCAAAATGTTACAAATGTTAACTTTTTTTGTTATATGAAATTAAATTCAATATTTATTCAGGGTGGGGAATCTATTGATTCATCACCGGATGTCTGTGCCATCAACAATGGAAGACTTTTCTTTCCCCCCCATTTATGGATAAGCACATGCAGCTCTTTAGTATTTTTGCCATTTAGGAGTTGTCCTACTTCTTCCACAAATAATCACATCTGTCCTGATGACAGTAATGCAACGGCCAGACTGGATTGTAAATGGTATTGATGTGTATGCTGCATTAAGCTTGTAGATGATCTGAGACATTGAAGCTGTTTGTGTAAGTAGAAGGGTGTGTCCTGATGTCAGGACATAAACGTTGATGGCCAAATTCCTTGTAATTTGGAAATACAGATGAATTGTTAGAATTTGTCATGGCTGTGAAAAGATTTACTGAGCAGAGTGTGTGTCTATGAGGATCAGTGTTATGATAGTTAATGAGTTCACCAAAATGTTTTAGAGACACTGCAATTTTATTATGCAACAAGGAATAGCCCTTTCATGAGGAATTAAGCTAAAACCCCCATTTATTTTTGCTGATACTGGGGTATCTTTTGAGAATGTTTAATATATAATGTTTATATATTATATATAAACATTACATTGAGTACATCTTGAAGAAAGTCCTCCTTTGGTAGAGATATGTAAAAGAACAAGGATATTGCATACTCTCAAGGGAGGCCGTTAAATGAGAAGGATGTCAGACTTGCCATGTGAGGAAAAAAAAACGAATTCTCTTTCAATGAGACTTACCTGCTTCCATTGCCAGTTATAGGCTGAATGCCTGAGAAGTCAGCAGAAGATAAATCCTAACAAGGTGGAACAGTGGTAAATGTAAAGCTTATACACATGGAAATGCCTTTAAGGCGTACAACATTCATCAGCACAGATAATAGAAATGAATAGGCTGCCACAGTGCCACTGAATGTCTGCGTCGCTGGCATGATCGGGCAGGTAATCTGTTAGTTGTAAGATTTCTGATAAAGACCAGTCAACTCTAACCACGAAGAATTATGCACTCCAAGATCCAAAAGCATGCAGCAGGTTACTTGAAGTAACATTTTTTTCCTATATGATATCAGTCTCTCTTCAGTGTTGCTTCAGCTCATTGAGGCTTTAATCATTTATGCACTAGTGTCCTAAGATCCCAGCACAGTATTATTATGCACTTGCTTTAACTGTTGGACGGATGATCTCACAAATGATAAATTCATATACAGAAGAGTTCAAGGTCAACTCAGTGACAGTAAGATGCTCAGGTCCTATAATTGCGAGAGAAAGTTGGCAATGAAGTGTTTATGCACATTTGCCACATGGCCACATGTCTAAGCATTTCCACTTGAGTCTTGTCTGTTGAAAAGGCATTGTTCCAGAAGTCCTGTGGTTTGTTCAGCTGCAGCTTTGCAGAGCAATGGATGCCAAATTACTGTATATAAAATTGGCTTCCAGACTGACAGATAAAAACAATTGGCTCTCAAAGATCAGTGCTGATGTCTTTCTCTGCATTGTGTTAACACATGGCTGAATGCTCTAGACTAGGAAACTGCTTAAAAAACTTTTGCTTTTACAGAGGTGCTCACACTGGTTTATGATCCATAGGGGCTATCAGTTACCGCGGAATATAATCTGTAGGGGGCAGAACTCACAAACATTTAGGACTTTGCAGACCCGTGCCTTTCTGTGTTATGGCTTTAGTAGACAGGATCACCACTCGTGTTGCCATCAGTGTTGATCCTTTCCTCACTGAATTGATAGAACCATAGTCTGGAACTTCTTTTGAGGCCCAGCAAATCAATATTCTTCCTTGATCTGTCCTTACCCTCCAGTTAAATCAGTGCCTTCTGAATCAGTGGGATTTCTGTATAGTTTTTTTTTTTCAAAACTTTAAGTTTTTGTTTCTTCCAAAAGCCCCAAATGCAGAGGCAGAAACTGGTTTTGACTGTTGCTGCCACCTAATGAAAATCGTTTCTGTGGTACTTGGGTAGCCCCTATTGATTACCATAAGAGCCTTTTGTTAACTGTAACTGGGATGTATAGTACTTTATTTTCACACACTGCTTCTGGATTTTAGCTCAGTTTTTGTAAAAATAAATAAATAAATAAATAAAAAAGGAAATAAGATAAAGGCACAGTACAACGTGTCATGTGTTGTTCATCTTAGGATGATCCTTTTAAAACAGGTAAAGGGAACATGATTTTACACTGTTCTTGTATGTAAACCCTCAGAATTGAAGAAAACTTTTTTCACATGACAATATAACAGGAGTTATAGAGAGCTGCATGGTCTATCCAATACAGTACTGTATTCCTGCTATCTTGATAAAACTTCACAGTTTACTTACAGTGGAGGAAATAATTATATGATCCCCCGCTGATTTTAGGCAGTTGTCATACTAAGAAATAAATGAACAGTCTCAGACTTCTATGGCAGCTTTATTTTAACAGTTATAGAAAGAATATTGAAAAAAAATTTGAGAAAATTACATGAAATGAAAAAGATTAATTTGCAAGTCATTGAAGTCAATGATCCCCTAGCAAAACATGATCTAATACTTGGTGGCAAAACCCTTGTTTGCAAGCACAGCTGTCAGACGTTTCTTGTAGTTGCTTACTAGGTTTAAACACATCAGGAGTAATTTTTGTCCACTCCTCTCTGCAGATCATCTCCAAATCCTGAAGGTTTTGAGGCTTGTGCTTGGAAACTCGCAGCTTCAGCTCTCTCCATAGATGTTTAATAGGATTAAGGTCAGGAGGCTGGCTAGGCCATTCCATGACCTTGATGTGCTTCTTATGAAGCCTCTCCTTTGTTTCCTTGGCTGTATGTTTTGGGTCGTTCTTGTGGTGTGAGGTTTTGGTCTTTATGGTCTGCAGCCTCCTGCCAGAGGGGAGTGACTCAAAGAGTTGGTGTCCGGGGTGGGAGGGATCAGCCACAATCTTTCCTGCAGGTCTCAGGGTCCTGGAGGAGTCCAGGTCCTGAAGAGATGGGAGATTGCAGCCAATCACCTTCTCAGCTGACAGAATGACACGCTGCATCCTGCTCTTGTCCTTGGCGGTGGCAGCAGCGTACCAGATGGTGATGGAGGAGGTGAAATTTTGATTCTACTGACCTGTTGTGAAAATATTACTAATTGATATACATTAGTTTACCAATAATTAGTGAGTTCTAGTGAGGCAATTGTACAACAATTTAACAAAGCACTTGACAATCGGACAGAGGGTGCAGAGTGGATTTTACTTCTCCATTTGTATATAAGCAGAGGGTTAGTTAACTCACATACAGCACAGACACCTGTTGTCACCACAAGACAATGAATCAAAGGAAATGCAGTCATTTTAACTACTTGTTATTACTACATTGAGCCATGAGGTAAATTCCTTTTGACAGCTAGTCTCTCAAAAAATCATGCCATGGCACCTGAGCAATCCCACATTGGATTAGATATTCTACATTAGATACTGAGAAACAGGTCATGGTGACCTGTTGCCATTTTTAAACAACATGACCACAGAACAGTTTTCCATTTTGCCTCAGACCATTTGGCCCAAACACGATGGCAGGGTTTCTGGATGGTGTTCACATATTGCTTTTTCTTTGCATGATACAGCTTTAGCTTGCATTTGTACATTAGACTTTGAACTGTGTTCACAGACAGTAATTTCTGGAGGTGTTCCTGAGTGCAGTGACCTCCAGGAGAAAATCATGCCTGTTTTTTAATGTAGTTCTGAAGATCATATGCATCCAGTTTTGAAGTTCAGCCTTGTCCTCTGGTACACAGACATTCCTCCTGATTCTCTGAATCTTTTGATAATATTATTTACGGTAGACAGTGGGATCTTCACTTTTTCTGAAATCCACAGTTTTAGACATACAGTAGTTTGTCACAGATTGGTGAACCTCTGCTCATGTTTACATTCCAAAAGGCTCCGCCTCTCTGAAATGCTCCTTCCATGCCCAGTCATGTTACTGAACTGTTGTCAGTTAACTCAGTTAGTTTTCAAGTGCTCTTCTATTTGGTTTTGATTTGCACCACTTACTTTTTCAGCCTTTTGTTGCCACTGTTTCAACTATTTTGAGACATGTTGCTCCCATCAAAGTCAAACTAAGTTAATATTTTCCATGAAATGACAAAATGTCTCAATTTCAACATCTGATATGTTCTTTATGTTTTATTGGGAATAAAATATGGGTTTATGAGATTTGCAAGTAGAGGTGCACGATAACTATCGGGCCGAGAACGTGAAATTATGACGTAATTCCGATAAGTCCGATATCACGACCCGATAACATATATGTTTTCATCAACATGGCAGTGCTTCGCTCTCTTCGGAGCCTTGAATGACCAGCAGTGAATTTTATGTTCAATTGACGTCGGCAAAATCAGAAAAATGATTTCTCAGTAAGGAAAATTAAGAAAACCCCCTCATGGCAGAAAACAACTTGTTAACTCGGTTATAATTTTGGTAGTTGCTGACTTGAATTGATATTCGCAGTATTTTCCCACATGTTACACATAAAAAAAGAAAAAAATATAAAAAAGGCTGAAAGAACGACTAGCAAACAAGGGAACATGGGAATTTACGTTACACCTTGAATGCAGCATACAGCACAGCATCACAACAAACATGGTGGCATTTGTATGGAACCTCGTTAAAGTTTCAGAAGAAGATAGTTTTCTGATTATTTGTGATGAATGCTCCAAGCGAATTCCATGAGGAGGGAAGCACAAGCTTTAATACGTCACACCTGTTCAGCCACCTAAAACATAACCATAGCTTCCATGGAGTTTTGAAATCGAGCTAACGTGAGCGAATGTGAGGGAATGTGAACTAATGTGAGCTAACGTGAGCTAACGCTAACGTGAGCAAGCCAGCAGCAAATCTCTCCTCCCTCTCCTGTCCCTCATCTCTCTCTAAAGCTTCCATGAGATTAAAAAAAGACAAAAAAAAACTACTGAACCTCATATACTTTAATTAAAGGTATTAATTTAAATGGAGCCACAAGCCAAAATCCTTTAAACATAAATCTTTTTCAGTTTGTAATTTTGATGCATGTATTTCCATCAGTTGTAGGAGCCTTTAGTTTTTTTTATATCAGTCAGTAATACACCTTCTTTAAGTTGATGTGAGATATCAAATAAGTTTGTTTGGATAGCTTTACAAAATTTTTTGAGAGGCTTGCCAATAGTTTTTCATTGGAAAAAATAAATATCTGTTAAATTAAAAGAGTCAAAACTATTTTTTGATTTTGTTCATAGCATTGATGTAACAATCTTAGCTAAATGTGCGTGTTATCGGTTAAGGGTATCGGCTTCCAGGAGCTGAAAGTTATCGGTTATCGGTATCAGTTTTAAAAAACAGTTATCGTGCATCTCTATTTGCAAGTCATTGAATTCTGTTTCTTATTCTGTTTTACACAGCATCCCAACTTTTTTAGAATGCCAAATTCACATTAGACTCACAAAAACACAAGAAATTAATGTTTAAAGCCTAAACAATGTACTTCCATCTGAGGAGGGAAAAAAGTAAATCAGTCAGTAAAAGCTCCATAACTGTACAAGCAACGCTGAACAACTTTGGACTTTACTGATAAGAGACACTTGGGAGCAGTGTTGGGCAAGTTCACTTTCTACACGAACTAGTTAAGTTCATATAGTTCACAAAAAAAGTTCAAACAAACTAGTTCAGTTCACCATTTCAAAAAGTGAACTAAATAGTTCATTTTTAGTTATTTTTTTTA
Organism: Hirundichthys speculiger; assembly: GCA_018398805.1. NCBI lineage: Eukaryota > Metazoa > Chordata > Actinopteri > Beloniformes > Exocoetidae > Hirundichthys > Hirundichthys speculiger. The sequence continues at coordinate 451,772 of JAGFBZ010000741.1, read as the reverse complement.
ATATTCTTTTTTAATGCTGCAGCGAGCAATTATTTATCAAAATGATTGCCACTGCCCATATACTACACCACCACAAACGACAATTATTTTATCAATTTTATCTGTCAAAAACTATGTGTCCAATTCTGAATCCTTAACCAACCAGGGTTCACATTAGCTTTGAAGGGACAGCCCATCTAAGACTGTAATTTCCCTTTCAGCTTCTCTCTACAGTATATTAAAAATATGAGGAAAAACCAAATGGTCTTTATTATAAGACAAAAACAAGTCCTTAAGGTGCCAGTTATTATTTTTTCTACATGACATGATACATGACAGAAGCGACAGCCCGTGTTGCCATGTTTGATTGCTTTTTCGAAGATACATATTCAGGCTCGTTTGTGGTGTATTTTAAATGGGGTTCGCTGGAAACCTGGCACGGTTTTGACCGTGCGTGAACTTTGAAAGAGCGTCGTTCACAACTGCCCAAATGAACTCGTTCACAGCCGACGCTCGTCAAGGGGAAAGTGAATGCATTCAGTTCACGTTCACAAAAAATATGAACTAGTTCGTGAACTTTTGTTCAATGAACACGTTCAGGTCCAACACAGCTTGGGAAGCTTCAAACATACAGTAAGTCTTCTTATGAGGGTCATTGCAAAGGGGTTGCGAGGTCTGTGCCAACCCAGTCTTCAGGTAAAAACATTTCCAATTTGTGTTTCTGTATGCTTGCAGTAAGACTATCAAACTGATCTTCACAAATAGCTTTACTGTTTCATTTATGTCCTTATAGCTACTCTAGCATGACTGCAGGCTGTACAATACAGTTTAGGCTGCATTTCAAACAAGTGGGTAATAGTTGTGCAGAATTAATTGTATGTCTACAGTCTGAAATCCACTGTGACTAAAAAAAAGAGACGTAGTAGGTCCCACCATGCATTAAGTAAAAATTACCATCTATATGTATTCCTTGAAATCGAAGCTATAAACTTCAGCCTACATGGAATGTTCTTTTCTTGTGATTAAAGGCAGGCCAACTTGGCTTGTCCTGTAAGGCACACAAATAATATGATACAAGTTTCAGCCTTGAAATGCTGTGCTCTTCACAATTACTGACAAAATGGCTCACTGTTGGGCAGAGGTTACTTTTGTTCTTTTTAGTTAAAAAAAAGGTTTTTCTGTCATCACTTCCTTTGGTAATATTTCTTAAGATATCCTAAACTCAGGAAACATGTTTTATGTGTTTCAATCTTAATATTGACATGTATTCAGAGTTGGAAAAGCTTTGGAGGGTTGCACACTTAACATAGTCCATGAAACAGTTCAGCTCATTATCTTTATCTAAAGGTTAGAGAGAGATTTGAAAGACCTCATCAAAATTTGACTCCATCTAATCTAGTCTGGAAATCAGGAGTGTCAATAATAACTTTATAACCATGAGTCAGGAATAGCGATGGTCCTACAGCTGGTCAGCCAAATATGTTGAAACAGGATTCAAAAACAACAAAATGCTGAAAAGGCTGCTTACTATACCATATGTAATGCCTGGATACTTTCAAAAATAATATGACAGTCAGTCCCAGCATTACTATTTACAATTTCAGAAAAATATGTCAGAAACATGACAATATTATAACAATGTAAATCATGAGTGAATCTCCCAATACGGTTTGAACTCATTACTGTTTTATGCTTTTCTTGTGCATGTTGAGGTTGGGGGTGGAAATGACTTTGTACTGAGTCTAGGGACAAATAGAAATAGCTTTGCGACAAAATTACTGATATTACCACTTCAAAAGCAATTTATGAGAGCGCTATCTCTGCAGGGAATTGTGATCCTTAAAGTATTGCATGAAATGCATCAGAGAGGACCCACGTGCAGAGAGCTCCAGAGACACTGGCACAAGTAATACACAAATAACATACAAATGATGCAAGCGCTGGATGGGTAATGCTTATTATGTGGTGTTCACCTTTGTTGTTAGATTAGATTGGATTAGATGCACTTTATTCATCCCCAAGGGGGATATTTCAAAATGTGGATGTGAGGCAAAGAAAAGAATCAGTCTAATATCAGCATTCACATCAGCCACAACTAATATGCATGTATATGCACACCCTGTAATAAAATAATGAGATAAAATTTTTAAAGAAAGCTAATTAAGAGTTATCATTTTGTTGAGATTCATAGCGTATCAATATTAAAACAGTGCTCTTATGTATAACTTGTTTGCGAAGGACCAGTTCACCAGAAGCATAATTCCACTGATGTTGTACCAGACAGATGCAAAAGATGAATTAAAGGCATAATAAGAGAGTAATTAGCTGTAGGTATTTACCAACTTAAAAAATGGATCCAAATTGGATTGCTGCAACTTCTTATGACAGTCTCATAATGCTGGCAACAATCCTGCTTTCACGGTTCAAATGAACTATGTAGGATGATTTTAAGTGATTTTAATAGTTTATGGCAATAAAATTCTGCAAGACCTTGAAATTAAGATTGTGGTGTGTTGTTGCGGGGGTGCTGCCGCATGGGCACTCCTGGGGCACACCAGCACCGCTGGCGCTCTGATATCTGGTTTTTCCCCATGCAATGTGGTGACTACCGCGGCTGGGGGGCCTGTATGGTGCAGCTCTGGGTCCTGCCCTGTGGGTTCGGTGCGTCCATCCCCTCTGTGTCCTGTGGGGCATGTGCCTTGCCCTCAGTGGGGTGTCGATGTGAGTGGGGAGCTTGGGGGTCACCCTTCCCCAGTTCTTGTCCTGCGGTGCTGGTGGTGTGGTCTGGATGTGCTGGCTAGTGCCTTCCTGGATTCCTCTTTTTTGTTGTGTATGTCTGTGTGTGTGTTTGTGTTGCTGACTTGTTGCTGGTGGGTGGGCTGACCATGCTGGATAGTTTCTGTTGGGCCTGGAGGGAAATCCAGTGCACTGGTGGAGGTCTGCTGCATGACACTGGCACAACACACCAGCACCAACTGTGAACCAGGCCATAGTTCTGAATGTGGTCAATGGTTGATGCTGAGGAAGGGTTGGTGGTCAACATCACTGCTCTGTGTCTGGCTACTGGACTGCTTTAGCTCCAGTGTGGATACGGGGTGGCATTAAATGAGAATTAGCTCATGGGCTGTTTTTTTTCTTTCTTTCCTTCTTTTTGAGTAAGACGGCACTGTAGGTCAGGCGACACTTACATCTATCTAGCTAGCTAGCTAGCTAGCTAGCTATACTTCCAAAGTCTCTGCAGGAAAACAGCTACAGGTTTCTTTTACCGAGTGTTGCTTTCATTGTTAGACTAGAAAAGTTGTGGAATGTCCTTATATGTAAAGGACACTGTAGAGAAGGGCTTTTGCTTCCATTTCATGGCTAAAAATGGAAGTGGAAGGCTCTTACATAAAATGTCAGTGACTGGTGCTTCTAAAACAGGAACATATTCATGGACAGCTTTATGATTCTTGTGATAAGAAGACATATGCACAGTTCCCTCTTCACATGTACTATAGTTTCCTTCAGGACAGTCCTCAGTTTTCTGTAACCGGCCCTAATTGTTTTTGTGCAGTTTCTACCTGTATTTTTTATTCTGAATTTTGCTCACACACAGACACACACACACACACACACACACATACATATATATATATATATATATATATATATATATATATATATATATATATATATATATATATATATATATATGTATAAAATTACAAAGCCTGACAAATCAGACATTTTATACAATTCCTTCATCCCAGCCCACCTCTTCAGAGCCAAAGAAACATGCTGCAGGGTATGAGTCATCAGTCACCTGTGACTGTATCCTCCTCACACACAGCAGTCAGCATTTCAGTATCTGTGGCTTTAACCTGGAGAGACAGAAGGTGCCTTCAAAATCCTATGAAATCTGATTTTACACACATGATTACTCTAGAAGCCCCCTGATCTAATTTGCATTAAAAAATGAGCCCAGAGCAAATCTCTCTGTGACACATCTTTTGCTTTCAAGACAGCAGTAATATATATATATATATATATATATATATATATATATATATATATATATATATATATATATATATATATATATATATATATATATATATCTATAAATTTAATTGAATTGAAAAAAATTGAATTGAAATTGAAAATACTTTAATAATCCCCGAGGGGAAATTGGCTCGTTGCAGCAGATACAAAAATATACATAAATAGACAGGACATTAAATAGACATTAAATAGGCAATAAATAGACAAAAAAAACAGTGTGCAGAAACAGAACAATAAATAGACTAAAAACAGTGCGCAAAACAAGACACTAAATAAAAAGTAAGTAGACAAAAACAGTGTGCAAAACAGACAAAAACAGTGTGCAAAACCAGTAGTAATAAAACTGTAATAATAAAAACTGTAATAATGTAATAAAGTGATAATGCGGCATTAACAGAAGGCAGTGGCAGAAGTAATCAGCAGTGATTATTCCCTGACAACCAGGAGTTATTGATTTTAATTGCACTTGGAAGGAACGACCTCCTGTGTCGTTCCTTTGAGCAGCATATATATATATATATATATATATATTATATATATATATATATATATATATATATATATATATATATATATATATATATATATATATAATTATCTTGATCCGGACATTTTGGCAAACTATAGACCAATATCCAACCTAACTAGCTAACAACAACAACAGGGTTTAGAACCCATCACAGCTCAGAAACGGTGCTGATTAAAGTCACCAACGACCTCCTCATGGCCTCGGACAATTGATTAGTATCTGTCCTTGTTCTGCTGGCACTGAGGTCAGTGCTGCATTTGGTACCGTTGATCACGACCTTTGGCTGTATAGATTAGAGCACACTGTTAATATCAGCATTAGGCTGGTTTAAGTCATACTTATCTGACAGGTTCCAGTTCGTACATGTTAATAACGTCTCTTCTGCACGGACTAGGGTCTGCTTTGGCATCCCACAGGGTTCAGTGCTGGGACCAGTCCTCATCACTTTTATATATGCTGCCCTTGGGAAAAATAATCCAGAACCACGGCATTATTTTCATTGCTACACTGATGATACATAGCTTTACTTATCCATGAAACCAGAGGAAGCAAAACTTCAAGGGTGTCTTAATGACATTAAGTCCTGGATGTCCTCTAATTTCTTGCTTCTAAATTCAGATAAAACAGAAGTTATTGTCTTTGGTCCCAAACACCTGAGGAATGGATTAACTGGGTTTACGCTGGCTTCCGGCACAGCTGTGAAAAACCTTGGAGTCATTTTTGATCAGGATATGTCATTTAAGCAGCACATTAATCAGGTTTGTAAGACGGCCATTTTTCATCTCCGAAATATTGCCAAGATTAGGAGCATCCTCTCCCAGGGTGATGCTGAAAAATTAATCCATCCGTTTGTCTGTTCTTGACTGGATTATTATAATGTGTGTTAGCAGTATGTCCTCCAACTGATCCAGAATGCAGCAGCGAGGGTGCTGACAGGAATCCGTCAGCGAGATCACGTCTCTCCCGTGTTAGCCTCCCTCCATTGGCTTCCCATGAAATTTTGAATTGAGTTTAAAATTCTGCTTCTCACATACAAGGTCCTTAATGGCCTAGCTTCTCGCTATTTACAAGACTTGATAGCACGTTATGCTCCGAGTGCAGGATTACTCGTCATTCCTAGAATATCTAAAAGTACATTTGGAGGACGGGCCTTCTGCTACCAGGCACATTTTTTATGGAACCAGCTACCAGTTTGGGTTAAGGAGGCTGACATCACCTCCATCTTTTAAAACTAAATTGAAAACATTTCTGTTTAGTAAAGCCTGCAGTTAGTCTAAACAATAGTGTGTAAGGGCTAATAGTCATAGCCATAGTTGTAGGAGCTAAGACTAGAGTAGGCTCGTCTTAAGGACAGCTTCATCATAGCTATGCTGCTATAGGCCTACGCTGCAGGGGGACGCCAACATGATCTGCTGAGCGGTGTCTCTGTGGTTTTTCTCCCTTTCCTTCACTTTCCTTCACTTTCCTCCTCCCTTCTTCCTCCTTCAGCTTATTCCATAAATAATTAGGAGCACTCTGTTACTGTAACTGTGCTCCATTTTCTTTCCTGTAGTTTGTTGTGCTGTTTTGCCCTTTTTTTTCTTTTTTTTTCTGTATGTTTGCAGGCCAGAGTTTCCTGGGTTGTATGCTGACTTGCAGTTCCATCCTCCATCCCAGCGTTTACATCCACCTGTGTGTAGATGTGTTCGAGGTGCCGGCTGGCTTGGTGACTGGCGACCTAGTCCTCTGACCATCTCACCTCAGTGCTGCTACCTGCATCTGTTTGTTTATGTAGTCATTATATTTAGTCATTTGTGTGCTCTCCTCTCTCTGTCCTACATCCTCTATCTGTCCTGTCTCCTTTCTTTTTCTTTTTTACCCAGCTGGCCTTTGGCAGGAAGGTCCCCCCAAATGAGCCAGGTCCTGCTCAAGGTTTCTTCCTCTTAAAGTGGAGTTTTTCCTTGCCACTGTTTGGCTTAACCCTTGTGTGATGTTAGGGTCTTTTGGACACATTTTCAATCTTTACTAAAATAAAAATCATACAAGTAATACTTTTTTCAACTTGAAACTCATTGCCCTTGGCTTATTTTATGTGAGGGGCATGAAGGATAACTTTTTTGGGGGGAGCTCCTACTCTACACTCCCTTTTCACATTTACACCACACAGAGGGTGTTTGGGTCCAAAGGACCCCAATGTAAAACAATAGGGCAGTAGTCTACTCTACAGTTTTAGTGTGAACATTGGAATAGGACCGTATAGATTGTTGCATACCTTTACTTGCCTTCCTTCTACCAAAGACTAGAATACCTGAACAGGGGGTGGAGTGGGGGATATATTTTTCCCAATCAAACTTGACCCAAGGGGGCGGGGCTTCACTACCACGCCATTATGCAACAGGAATCCTACATCCCAGCCCCTGTGTGTGCTAGAGACATGAGGCATGCACCAGAGGGTCAACATGGACAGCCCTGAGTGCACCTTACTGTCCCACAACCACCCTTGATCAAAGGGGGCAGGGTTTTGCTACCACACCACCCGCAACACAAATCCCACAATCGAGCCCCTGTGTGAAATCAATTCCATGCAATAAATATCAATAGTACTGAAGGCCTGCTTTCCTTTATTTATAAGCAAGTTGACTGCAGTATTGACATAACTGTTTTACTGTATGTGATGTATTTATAGATAATATAGAAGAGGTCAAGGTACATGGTACCTGATATGGTATAATAATAGTATCAATAGTGGCATGGAGGTCAGACTCCACCCCCTTGGACCAATGTAGATTGGGGACTGGTCAGAAACCACCCACAAGCAACACCCTGGTGAAGACGGTGTGACTTTGGTCCTCACAAGGGCTAAGTAGTGGTATTCGTCGCATGCATGATGGCAAAACTCCGCCCCCCAAGGTGACAGTCAGTACAGGGAAGGTCAGTGACATCACAGCAATGCACCAGTAACCCTCCAGTGAAGACAGCCTGTCTCTAGCCCACACAGAGGCTGAGAAGTGGGAGTTGTGGCATGCATGATGGCGAAACTCCGCCCCCAAAGGTCGAGGTCATCATAGGGAGGGTCAGTGATGTCAAGGCTACCCACCAGTAACCCACTAGTGAAAATAGCATGTCTCTAGCCCACACAGTGGTTGAGAAGTGGGATTTGTGGCATGCATGATGGCGAAACTCCGCCCCCAAAGGGCGAGGTCATCATTAGGAGGGTCAGTGATGTCACAGCTACCCACCAGTAACCCTCCAGTGAAGACAGTGTGTCTCTAGCCCACAGAGAGGCTGAGAAGTGGGGCTGGTGACGTGGAAAAAAGTGTTTCGAATAGGCTCCGCCCCCTCAGGTTGGAAAACCTAGTGGTAGGTCAGTGAAAAAAAAGGGCATCCTCAAGTTTCCTCTGGTGAAAACAGAATGTCTCTAGCCTCCACAGGGGCTGAGTTATGGTATGAAACCCCAAGGGGTCCAAAGGACCCCTTAACACCCCGAGAATGCAGAAAATCCTAACACCACACAAGGTTTAAAGGTTTTTTTCTCCCACCGTGCAAGTTTTTTACTTGCCATTATCCTTAATTAGGATTAAATATTATATTTTTAGTTAATGATATTTGCTTGGGGGTCATGCTCTGGGTCTCTGTAAAGTGCCTAGAGACAATTGACATTGTAACAGACGCTATACAAATGAAATTGAACTGAATATATATATATATATAGATATATATATATATATATATATATATATTATATATATATATATATATATATATATATCTATATATAATATATATACATACATACATACATACATACATACATACAAAATAGAAAACATGAAATGATGAAAATGATCCATTTGACATTTTCATGAAACAAATTTGCTCATTTTAATTTTGATGCCAACAATATGTCGCCAGAAAAATGGGGCAAAGCCAGTTATAGGCTGGGAAATGATATGATACCAAGCAGAAACATCTGGCGGAATAACATGTAACCAAACACATTCACTGGCAGCAGGTCAGTGACATGACTGAGTATGAAGGAAGTGAATGGACAGAGGTTCACAATCGGGGGGAACCTCATTCAAATTGTGAAATTTCTGAATATTGTTCTTCAACATGAAACTGTGAAGACTCTAAATATCTTGTCATCAAGAGTACATAATATCAAAAAATTCAAAATAATCTGTAAATATCTGTGCAACACAATGGCAAAGTAAAAATCAATTCTGGATCCCTATTATCTTTGGGCCCTCAGGCAGCAGTGCATTAAAAACAGTGACTGTGTAATGAAAATCACTGCAAGGACTCAGAAACACATTTCCCTGTGAAAGCCGTTTGTGAACATGATCCTGAAATGCTGCCATCTTCTTTGGGCCAAAGCTCATCTAAAATTGATTGAGGCAAACTGAAAAACTGTCCAGAAATTCTTTTTGGAAACCACGGACCCTATATCCACAGGACAGGAACCTTCCAGCCAGGCTTTAACCAGAGGGCTGTCCAGCCATCTTTTGGAATTTTTGAACCTGCTCTATTTTGATCAATTAACCAGCAATCGATGTTAGAAGAACTATATACCCTCATGAAACATCTTAAAACTACATGCTGCTACAACACAAAGTTATGATGCTCTTTTATTTCGTTCTCCACCATTACTGCTGCTGGTTGATGTGAAATGCATTCTGGGATACTTTGCTGGTTCAAGTTTAAATAAGTTTACACTGGATGCATCTTTAAATAAAATGGACGGAGCAAGGACACATCTGGGGATTTCTACTCATCTACATGCGGACTTCTGTGATGGACTGGACTGCCTTTCACCTGAAGAGAGCTGGGATAGACTCCAGCAGATCCCTGTGACCCTGCATAGGATTAAGCGGGTACAGATAATGGATGGATGGATGGATGGATAGATGCAGACTTTTAATTGGATCAATACTTTTGTTGAGTCTGATGACATTTTACAAGTACAGACAAGTACGCATTCCTCTGACATCGCCACCTGTTGGTTATTTTGGTTCATCATTAAACTTGTTTTGTTTTTTGTGTTGGCATATTGTGAAATTCTATACCATCTTAGGTTGACATTGCATCTTTTCACTGATTTAACCACCGATTTAGAGAATGTCTTTTCGGGAATGCTTTATAAAAGCATGGCCTCATACTTTGAGGAGTCTCCGTGCTGAACTGGCTTGCCTCCAGACCTTTCTATAAATGAAAACATTTGCTGAATCTTGAAACAAAATAATGACAAGAGCCAGGACTGTTAGGCACCTTGGAATCCTATATTAAACAATAATAGGACAATAATCTCCCAAAACACCAGGAGTGGTCTCCTCAGTTCCCAGAAATATATGGACTGTTTTTGTTAGGTGTCTTTTGTTTTTGTTTGTTTGTTTTATAAAGGTTGAGTCACTTTTTCCAACTCTGTCAAAATCTTATTCTTGCTTGGCCTTTTGCTTCATTACTCTCCTGTTTTCTCTCCTGTCATTATTTTTGAGTCTCTTAGTCTTTACATAGGTGAATAATGGAGTAGCGTCATCGTTGCTGATGTGTGGTACAGCGCCCTAAAGTGATACACAGTTGTTGAATGAGACAACCAGGACAGGAGTCCAATGTTACTTGTCTAGGTTTTTGCTGACAGTAAGGACAGGCGATCATGAGAGTAAAGGAGAGCTTCCTAAAAGTAATCCTATATTCCTTTAAATCAAACTAAATATGATAATTTAACATTAAAAAAAACTTTCTTGTGCTGTTTTAAGATGTGCATTTCTTCAGTTCAAACATTTGATGTTTTCTAATAGTCACTTTGATAGTCACAGTGTCGGACTTCAATGCAGTTTTCAAGATCAAGTTAAAAGATTTGTCCGTGCAATTGTTCTGACAAAGCTGACTGCTTTGATGAGCATTTTTCTGCAGTTTTTTTTTTTTCTGTCTTTACTGCAGCAAAATAGTGGCTTTTTTCTGAAGTTATATTTTCCAAACCTCTCCATCCTAACAACCTGCCTCTCATGTGAATGAAATGAAATGTCAGGCAATTAGTGTATTTGAAGAGGCACTAAATGACACATAATTTTTTTTTTTCAAAATCAGAGATTTTGGTTTCTTCCAGAAGCTCTAAATGCAGCAGTAACACCTGGTTTCAGCTGATGCTGCCACCTAGAGGATACTACTTTCATGGTACTCGCCCCTGTTGGTTTACAGTAGGGGTCTTCCATCTCGGTCCTCGAGGGCCGGTGTTCTACAGGTTTTAGATGTTCCCCTCCTTCTTCACACCCTGATACAAGTGACTGTGTCATAAACAGACATGTGCTGACCTTGATGACAAGATGATGACGGCCATTAATTAGGATCAGGTGTTTTAAAGCAGGGAAACATGCAAAACCTGCGGGACACCGGCCCTCGAGGACCAAGTTTGGAAACCCTTGGTTTACAGGATGTACCAGACCATCCCCACTTGTTAGAACAGTATCATCAGTGACTCTTTCGTTAACGCAGCAAAGCTATTTGCCCTTATGTGGTCAAAAGTGGCTTTGCTACGTATAGTGGCTTTAATAAGCTTGAAGAATTGCTTTTTTGTATTTAACAAGTACTTTATCTAAGTATCTATCACAAGATAGTGTGATATTAAAGTCTTTCTAGGTATTTTGGGAAACCTTAATGAAAATACAATGTCTTAGACTAAATTCAGCATAAGATATGTACACACGTGGACAAAATTGTTGGTACCCCTCAGTTAAAGAAGGAAAAACCCACAATTCTCACTGAAATCACTTGAAACTTACAAAAGTAACAATAAATAAAAATTTATCGAAAATCAAATAATCAAAATCAGCCATCACTTTTGAATTGTTGATTAACATAATTATTTAAAAAAACAAACTAATGAAATAGGGCTGGACAAAAATGATGGTACCCATAACTTAATATTTTGTTGCACAACCTTTTGAGGCAATCACTGCAATTAAACGATTTCTGTATTTGTCAATGAGCGTTCTGCAGCTGTCAACAGGTATTTTGGCCCACTCCTCATGAGCAAACTGCTCCAGTTGTCTCAGGTTTGATGGGTGTCTTCTCCAAATGGCATGTTTCAGCTCCTTCCACAGATGTTCAATGGGATTCAGATCTGGGCTCATGGAAGGCCACTTTAGAATAGTCCAACGCTTTTCTCTCAGCCATTCTTGGGTGTTTTTGGCTGTGTGTTTTGGATCGTTGTCCTGTTGGAAGACCCATGACCTGCGACTGAGACCAAGCTTTCTGACACTAGGCAGCACATTTCTCTCCAGAATGCCTTGATAGTCTTCAGATTTCATTTTACCTTGCACACATTCAAGACACCCTGTGCCAGATGCAGCAAAGCAGCCCCAAAACATTACTGAGCCTCCTCCATGTTTCACCGTAGGGACAGTGTTTCTTTTCTTCGTATGCTTGGTTTTTGAGTCTATGAACATAGAGTTGATGTGCCTTACCAAAAAAGCTCCAGTTTGGTCTCATCTATCCAAAGGACATTCTCCCAGAAGCTTTGTGGCTTGTCAACATGCATTTTTGCAAATTCCAGTCTCGCTTTTTTATGATTTTTTTCAGCAGTGGTGTCGTCTCCCATGAAGTCCACTTTGGCTCAAACAACGACGAATGGTGGGATCTGACACTGATGTACCTTGGCCTTGGAGTTCACCTTTAATTTCTTTGGAGGTTGTTCTGGGCTCTTTGGATACAATTCGAACGATCCGTCTCTTCAATTTGTCATCAATTTTCCTCTTGCGGCCACGTCCAGGGAGGTTGGCTACTGTCCTGTGGGTCTTGAACTTCTCAATAATATGAGCCACTGTTGTCACAGGAACTTCAAGCTGTTTAGAGATGGTCTTATAGCCTTTACCTTTAAGATGTTTGTCTATAATTTTATTTTGGATGTCCTGGGACAATTCTCTCCTTCGCTTTCTGTTGTCTATGTTCAGTGTGGTACACACCTTGTCACCAAACAGCAGAGTGACTACTTGTCTGCCTTTAAATAGGCAGACTGACTGATTATGAGCTTGGAAACACCTGTGATGTCAATTAAAGGACACACCTGAGTTAATCATGTCACTCTGGTCAAATAGTTTTCAATCTTTTATAGAGGTACCATCATTTTTGTCCAGCCCTATGTCATTAGTTTTTTTTTTTTTTTAAATAATTATGGTAATCAACAATTCAAAATTGATGGCTGATTTTGATTATTTGATTTTCAATAAAATTTTATTTATTGTTACTTTTGTAAGTTTCAAGTGATTTCAGTGAGAATTGTGGGTTTTTCCTTCTTTAACTGAGGGGTACCAACAATTTTGTCCACGTGTGTATATAATTAAGATATATAACTGATCATAAAACAGCATCCTCAAGGTTTTGCTTCCCTCACAGTCAATTGTGACTTGCTCCTTTTTCCAGTTTGGAGTTTTTTTCTCCATTTTCTGCTGCCACCCCTCCCTCTCTGCCAGCACTCTCTTCCCCGCTGTCATTGTGTGACAGATCGATGCTGTATCCTTTTGGCTTCCCCTTGCAACTGTATTCTCCTGGTAATTGAGCTCAGCTGGTCTCCCAGGGGGCTTCTGATTTTCACATCTTCTGTCATCTACATCATCACTTGTGCCTTCCATCCATACTTTCTTTCTTTCTTTTTCCCACTTGCTGCTATCACCTGCAAAAACCCCTAAAACCAATACCCAGGCCCTCTAATTGGTTTTACTTTCTGCCTGCAATGTCATCTTTCTCACCTTGTGTTGCCCACTGAGTTTGGTCATGCCACTCTCGCAAACAAACGCATTAGCCTTTTTCAAATCCAAACCCTGGTTTTTCAAAAAACAAAGAGAAGTAAAAAATGACTTTCACCAACAGGTAACTCATTTCCAGACTTGGAAGGACAGTCCACAAGATGAACAGTTAAAATTTAATGAAATTGGAGGTGCCAAAGCAACCTGAATATCATTTGAATATCATGGATGTAGGTATAAAGCGCCATTTATTCTAATGTTTTGATGGCTGTAATAATTCCCAGAATAGAATTTCTATTTATTAACCATGCTCACCCATCTCACTGCACCTTTAAGAATACAATTTTTCATTTTTAGCCTTGACAGGTATTGGGTCAATAACTGCCAGTCTTTGAAGAAATTATATAAACCTGCGTTTGGTTAAAACATTAAAGGGGGTACAGGATAAATTATAATTCAAAACAAGCTGGTTTTACACTGTCAGTGTGACAGTCATGAAGCTGGACTCTACTGGTATGTGTATATAGCTAAAGAGACCATATGCATCTATTAAAATAATAATAATAATAATAATAATAATACATATCCCCAGTGCCTGCATCGAAAATAAATGCATTTAAAACCTCGCAAAAATATTCCTCATATGTATGATTTTTCTTTTTCAGAATAAGCTCCAATAAATGGTTGTTGAAGGTGTTCATGAGACCAGCAGAAGAATTGTTATTCTTCTTACATAAATGTGAAAAAAAGCCATTGCTTCCATTCATGTGTGTCTACAGCAGGAATGATGAAAGTTTATGAAGATAGTTTCCCTTCGTTATACTACACTGTTCTGGTAATATGAATCTACTCCTCGTGTCCTTTCCAATGCCTTAAGAAGTAAAGTGTGTTTTGGTAATACATTTTCTTTTTCCTATTCTTATTGCCTCGTGGAAATGTGTATCAGTTCTGGATCTGGATGCATTTATTAGTGAGCCATGGATGAGGCATACAGTACTGTGATAGCCTTAGGCCTGGAATATACTTGTGGTTTGACCAAACATTCACGCCCTTTTGTGTACATAACCGGCTGTGCTGTAAAACACAGTTCATGTGATACCAGAGGGGTCCGCTAGGGGGCAGATCCATGAGTGAGCCAAAAACAACCATATGATTCTCTGACTGGTCATATGCGGTGAGCTGCTGCATTGGCCTACACTAGCAACAGTAGCGTTTCAAGTGAATATTCCATCTTATATATATGTAGAATATATATTTTTAAGGACATGCACAACCAGGAAAAGCATGGCTGTTATGACGCTTTCACATACGCATTGTAAATGGCAAATAAATCCCAGACCTTAGACACTGTGAGCCTTGTTTAAAAAATATTCAGTGAAACATCCAGATTTGCAAGGTCCTGTTCTCTGTACCTTTGCTCTGCTTTCACAATAAATTCTTACCAGTAATTACATTTATACAGTTCATTCAACTTGAGAAAGAACTTAGCTTGATCCTGTGCTAGTACTTTGTTTTTCATGGGATATCCCCAGAATATATAGATAGTTATATTATGCTGTCTGTGTTTTCTTTCATTTTTCTTCCCTTACCAGGTCAGAAATGGAAAATTCAGAACCCCATTTGTTACTGAATGCAGCCCAACACCAGAAAACTACAAACACAAACTTGTGACATCAGTAAAACTAAACTGGCACTCACTATTGCACATTTAGAGTTTCTTCTTACATGGAAATGTAAGTACGTGTTTGGTCTTGAACACTGATGGCAGGACACACTTGGAGGAAAGGAGTCTGTCGCTCACTACCATAAGAATGTCCTGCGTAGGGTGAGAGTCATGTCCATGAAGATGATAGCTTGACTAAGATCCTCCTTTCTCCTGCTTCAACTGTCCATGGCTGAACTGCATATGAGAGAAATATAGGTGTTCAAGAATAAAACTCCCAGTTTGGTGGTTCAATGTGAGCTTAGTTTGCTGTATATGCTGATGCGAGCCTTCAGGCCAGTTTAGATGCTCGCATCTTGTAATAATGGGTTTCAAAAGTTATTACATGTAATTTGCATAGAAAATATATTTTCATGGTAATGCAAAGCTTTACACTGATATCAGATGGAAGATGTGGAAGAGGAGGTGGAGTCGAGAGGCTTACTCTGCCAACTAAAACCAGATGCTATCAGCTGAGGTGTAAAGATATGGCCAAAAGAGTCAGAAATTCCACTAGAGCCTGTAACAGGGCAGCCACTGCACAGTAGGATGGAAGTAAGGATTATGTAGGCAGAAGTATAATCTGGATAGATTTTCCTTTTATTTTGACAAAAACATAGTGAAATAAGGTGCACATGCACGAGAGCCAAATGGCAATACATCAGACCTTAAGCAGCAACTCTTACGAAATGCCCACAACCAGCCTTTTATCACTGCTGCCATTGCTGGGACCAAAACCAATTACTGCATGAGAGATAATCCGTTTTTGGTAACATCTTTAAAATATTACAAGACTTTTACACAGTGTTTAACATTTCACATATTAAAAAACCCAAATTACCAAGAATTATATTTACAGCATTGATTAAAGACACAACCCCATTACCAAACACCTCCAACCACACCTAATTCCCCCCACCCTTCTCCTCCCTTGGTCCGAACCTTTAAATGGTGCTCAGTGCACACCCTGGAGAAACCAAGAGAAGGACAGGAAGGTGAATCATAGGGATGGTGAGATGAAGCCTCATGAGGCATCGAACCACTTGAGCCATACAGTTCAAGAAAGGGTCGAAGCATCATGTGCACACGACACCAGCTACTGGCCGGATGTATAATCACAGGCAGCTGGATCTCAACCACAGCTGGTTGTGGCGCATTGAATATTTGTCTGTCATGGCCCTTGGGTATGATTATGAATTACAAAAAACGTCAATGATTATGAATTACAAAGACTGTATGACCAAATAAATTCTCTACACACACTATCACATATGTGTATGATAAAATATGCCATGAATGTATTCTGTGTGTGTAAAGATTCCCAGTAAGGAAGTATCATATGATATGGCAGGTTGTATAATAATTGTTTTTTGTCAATTTAGGAGAATAGCATGGACTTGAGCAGATAGAGGACAGTGAAAGTGCCTGTGGAACTAGGAAGAGGGCACTGAATATGTTTGTGTAACTTGGACAATGATGTACAGGACAGGGGAGACTTTAGTCATTTTTATTAAGAAATAACAGCCTCTCAACAGCTTTTGGTTTTAAGTGATTCCTTCTTTTTGTCACAACCTCTCTAGCCTTTAAAAATGCCCTTTCACATATAGAAGATGCTGGTGTGCACAAAAAACACAAGAGCAAGATTGTGTAAATAGGGGCACAGTCATTTTAGCCTCTCCCAGTTATTAGGAGTTATCCAATCAAAATGTTCCTACACAGGGGACACCCTCCTCTTCCTAGCTGGCTCCATTGGGAGCCAGGATTACCATTCCTTTTCTCCGCACTCTCCTGAATCTTCAAATTATCTTGCTCTCTAAACTCTCCAAACTATCTACAAACTATATAAACGCTATCCAAACTCTAATGTCTAAGCTACCAAATCTCTACCCAAACTCTGAACTAACCGCAACTCTCCAACAACAACCTACATCTTGAATGAAGCCTGAGGGGTTTATATCGCTGTTGAATCTCGTGGTGACACCTGAACCACTGGCCAAAGCAGTCACGTGGTACAGCCGGGCAGCGAGGCTTCGGATGTCATCATTTTTGGCTCCTCCCCGAAATGAAGCACGCCTTGATATGTGCTTTGTGGAAACGCCCCCTCTATTACTTGGCACACGCCTCGAAGCCTTGGCACATCGCGCAACATCACCACAAATTCACCAGTAGTCTCACTTCCATGATATTACTTTTGTATTTGCAGGCAGCTGTCAGTGAACAAACAACTACAAACACTCAATAAATACTAAATAATTAAGATCTCTGCAATAATTTCTTTTGTCTGTGCAAGTCTGTGTATACTTCAAAGTGCAGAGTAGCAGAAGTGCAGAGAGTGCTTAAAATGTCCAATGTTCCTCATCTTCAAAAACACTCGTAACCTTAGTAACAAAGAGCCCCTTTGTTACAGGGCTTCAGGAAAATGCATCAAGTTTGGGGAAAAAACAACTCTCGTGAGTTTTCGAGTATGTTAAGGCCCCCAAAAAGGCAATCCATTTCGGAGAGTAATAATAATAATAAACATTCGAAATACAATAGGGTCCTCGCCCCCTCGGTGCTCGGGCCCTAAAAAGCATGGAAATTACATTTCTCACATCGAGGTCGTTGCGGTCTTACCCAGAAGAGTAAGGATGCAGCCCAGAATAGCCAGGAGGGCGCCGGTGCTCAGGCCGGTCGCTGTGTAGGCCACGGCTCCGCAAGGCCACACCGTCAGAGTCGCACTCGCACACGCGCACCGAGAGCGTGTTGGTGCTGCTGAGGGCAGGACTTCCACTGTCCACGATCAACAAGGGGAGTCCATACACGGGCTGCTCGCGTCTCCTGAAGCCGCCTCGCTTCGTTAGTATGGACGCCGTGTTGTCTGCAAAACAAAATCACGGGAGTCATATTCGTTTAACGGCCTCAAATGAAAAGTGAACTGGAAATATAAAACCAGAGAGAGGCTTAACTTCTATTTTGCAGCAACTCCTTGATTGCTCTTGCCGTGCCCTTTGAAATTATTTTACAGTAATAAAAGCAACAGATGGCGTCATTAACACACAGTTCATTATGTGACCACCTGTTGGCAAACAGGAGCTTTTATGTTATTTTATTATCTTTTATGTTTTAATGCAAAAATCCTATGATTTCAGTTTCTGACAGCTCAGCCTGGAGGAGAACAGAATGAAAAAAAAAGTTAAAAAAAATTTCATGACAGCTATTTCAATGTACTGAAACTTTAACTCAAACTAAGCAGTCAAAATTGAAATATAGATTTTGTCTTGAAGGACTGTTTCTTTGTGTTTTGTTGAAGGACACAAATTGCTCTCTGAAGTCTAAGAAAATAAAAGGGTACATGAATACATGTTCAGAGGGATTGTCTTGTAAATGGAATTTTAATAAAAATCAAGAACCATGCTGACAGAAGAAAACCACACACACTCCTGTGGCTGGGGGGTGGGGCTTAAAATGTGAAATATGTGTTCTGTAATAAGTCTGGAACATAGGTCTATTAAAGACGTAACGCATGCAAATTCAATGCAAACCCAAATGAAATGCCTGTATATGTCTCTCAAAGAAACATAGTATTGTGTCGTATCCTGGATCATCAACATGTAACAGCGTCTGCTCATCTATGAGCGTAACTTCTCCAAAAAGACCATTTCACTGCACTTTAACTGAGCTGTCAAGGTGATTTTGTCACCTGCAATGTGCCTGGACTCAGTGTTGCTATGTGTACCAAAGGTGCTCAGAAATGGTTAGGAACTGAATTATAAACAGGGAGAACAGGAACATTTAGGGACTCGCTACATTCCGTCTGATTCAGTTCAGGAAATGAAGAAAAATGGTATTTCCTTGACTGACCACCAGGGGCCGACTCCAAACGCAACCCATTCATTAACCCCCATGTTGAAATATCCAATTTTGCAGCAGAGTTTGTATATTTAATATGCTGGTAATAACTGAGCCACTGCCACTGGCTTTTGAGTGACCTGGAGGGGTTCAGGGATGAAGTTCAGTAATGAAGCCATCTTCGCAAAGCTAACCACCAAGCTAACCATGGCTAATGAAAGGACGTCAGCTTGTCTGCCTCAAGCTCATAAGCTTCTAGGTCTTCTAGGTCAGCTGTGCCCTCCAGTTTGTGCAACACCCGTCTCATATCATTCCAGGACTCTTCCGAGATGACTAATTAGACCGCTCGGCGACAGGTAGCTGATTGTACTCCGTCACACTCACCTGCCCGTTGCTTGACCTACGGGCAACTGAGTGACCATAAGTTGCAGCAGAGCTCCGTTAGTCCTCATTTCAAGCTCTGTTCTTAATGTACTTTAGCAGTGACATTGGAATTATGTATGTTTGGATAGATTTGATCAGGATGAAATCAAAATTTGTTAGAATCACCGATTAGTGTAAGCAAAGAAAAAAAAAAGACACATTGAAATAGCCAACTTGTGGTAACTGTGGGTGATCTGCCCTTTTGAGCTGCAGCCATTTCTGATTTAGCATCAAATTAAAAACAAAGCTCCTGTCAAGTCATTCCTGTGCGGCGGCAGCATTCTTCTTCTTCTTCTTCTTCTACTGAAATTGTTTTTCCATTTTCAACATTACAAGTGAGTCAATTCAAGTAATGCACAGTTGTTACAGAAGAAATAAAACATTTTATAGAACAGCCCATGTCTTAATTATATGCATTTCTTTGGCAGTATTTCAACAGCCATGAGGCTGATCACCTTTATAATTACAGCCATTGCATATAAAGGAGTGGCTACTTTGTGCAAAGGCAAAATGCCCAGATGACTCTCATGGCTCTCATGGCCAACAGTTCGATATCTGGGGTGCAGAGATGCTCCTTCACAGTAACTGTTAACAGACACTCCCGTCCCATCGTTGCTCTGTTTGCTTTTTCTGTTTAGGGTTTTTTTTTTTTGTGTTTTTTTGTTTGTTTGAAATACTCATGACTAGTTTGCTTTAAAACTGGCTGTGTAATATTTACAAAAAAAGAGAAAAGAAATCATAGAGAACCACAGACAAAGAGTCTCAACAGATTTTTAATATTTTCTGTGAGACATCAAGTCTCACAGAAATTTGCATTGATATCGGCAGATATCGGTCTTTTCTCTCCAGTTTAATTCCATTTGCTGCCATGTTTATGAGCCCATCGTCCAGTTGGTGATGCTATCCAGTCTGCTCTCTCTCATTGGCTATTGCTGGTATTTAATTGGAGGAAAGAATTAAAAATATCAAACATATTTGATAGTTATGATTTGAGAAGGAGGGGGCTCTGAATTGATTGGGAACTGTTAACAACACATTTGAAGATTATTTAAATAAATACATTGGTTGTGACAAGATTCAAACCGAGCAATGATTATGAAGGCATATCAGGCTCAAACGGGGGTCCAAAGTTGTCTAATCCAGTGGTGCGCAAACTGTGGTACGCGTACCACCGGTGGTACATGGGGGAATATCATGACTTTCCACATTATTTCCACATTTTCACTTTAAAAAAAATTGGAAACATACAAAGCAATATAAATACATTTCAAACTAAATGTGTAGCTTGAGATAATTAAAATTGTCTTATATAAAATCTGTAGCATATTCAGTTGCAGTGCAGATGTAGCAACTTTTGAGTGTGAGCTTGAGAACCACTTTGTTGATGTGTCCTGAAAAAGCCCAAAAAGGAGGAATAAGTCACAGAGTTTGGCTGAGGTCACGAACTGAGCGATGAGCAGGACTGCTCAGGCAACGGAGGAAACTGGGGGGTTGGTTCACTTTACAGACCTGGATTTCTGTTGACCAGTGTTTCTTCCTTGGATGACACATGTTAAATGGACATAAGGTGTTGGAAACAAATATTAAACCTGTTTAAAAGAAATTTTGATTGAAGCAACTAGATATTTATATTTGTCCTCCAGCTGCTCCAAAATGCAGGATGCAGGCAGATACAATTCCAAGACTTTATTAAGTAAACAAAAGCACTGCAGGTGCAACAAAGACCAACGAAGTCCAAAGAACAGACAAAACACCAGCTGGTGACCAAAGCAAGTAAAAAGCTGGGAGCTATGGCTGGATACAGGATCTGACAAGGTGTGATAAATACAGAGGGATGTATTCACTGGGAGAGGTGATTAGGAGAGTGGATGCAGGTGAGCTAATGAGGGACGAGCAACATGTGGTGAAATGGCAATCTGGGACGAAAAAATAACTGAACATACAGAGAACTAAAATGGCAAGTTACAAAAAACCATAATAAAAAAAAAAGAGGTTTAGAGAGAAAGACAAATAACACACATGATTTAAGCCACTGACCACGACAAGAGGACCAAAACCAAAATGAAAATTTTGTGCAAACCCATAATTTATTTTCTGTCTAGATGTTAGAGAAAAAAGTGACATCTATCCATCCATCCTGCAAACGTCTTGGTCAATTTAGGGGTCCGACTATTTGTACTAGTGTTGAATAGGTGTGCACCAATGTCTGTTTTCTTTGTCCATTCTGATTTCTGATTTTCTTAAAGGTCTGACCTGCCAGCACTAATTATGGCCAATTGTGATTTTCTTTCTTAGAACTAAAATCAACCACATACAAATAAATGAATCAACCATGAAGGATAGCAGAGGCTGCAGGTTGCATACTCTACTAACTTCATTTTTTAACCTCTTGGCCTTCATTAGCCTTCTAAGGTTGAGCATGTTAAGCATGGTGATGTGTCTTAAGTCCTGGAATAAGTTTGTTCTCCCAAAGATTTTGGAGCGGTGAAGGCAGAGCAAACATGCCAGGTGTGGCCTCCATGATGCGCTGCTCCTGCACCATATCATATCTGCATTTTTGTCTTTGCTGATGAAAACTTATTAAATTAGATCGCTGTAAATGTTTGCAGAAATTTCCTGCATAATAAAAGCTAAATGATGCTCAATACCTGCAACCTTACAAGGAAATTCAAGTCCTCCCAGTGTGTATCCATTTATTTTCATTCAGAAACTCCCGGTTACTTATGACCTGATTCAAACTGATGTGAGGACAATTAGACCTAATCAGAAATGCATTCAACCCGAACACACTCTGACTGGTGTGAGCATGGACAAGCACCTGTGGTCAAATCATAGCAGTAATATTATGACACGGTGTTGGAAACGGATACGGAGTCAGACAAGCTCATTACAGAAATATTTTATTCAAATGCTCCAAGCGTCATGTAAAGGAGAAAGTTCAAGTCCCACTTTTACCTCCCGCACAACAATAAAACATTTAGTAGAAAATTTAGAGCAAGCAATCAAATGTCATTTTGAAACTACAAAAAGTTACGTTGAATAGATTGAGGCCATACGTATATACGTTTTTGTTTTTCTTATATTTGCACCCATACCCTGATTAGTATGGGTGATGGGATAGACAACTAATATTCACTGAGCAATTAACAATGAACACACAAAAGCAATAGAACTTGACCCTGTTGAACTCAGGTTTCCCAAATCAAAGAGACCATTTACATTTACCCTCATGTACAGTGGAAAGGAAATATGTGTCAACCTATTGGAATTTATTGCTTTTCTGGATTATTTTGACACTGACATTACCCTGTGTGATATTTTGATGACTCTTGGATTTAATTTTTTGTCATTGGTGATGGCAGGAGCTCAGGTTAATGAAGCAGCAAAGCAAGCCTAAACCATGATGCTCCCTCCAACATACTTCACCACAGTAATGATGATTTGATGCTGGTAAGGTATCCATTTTGTACCACATATCATGCTCAGTATTCTTCCTGAACAAGACACCTGTTTTTTTTTTTCTTTAAAACAATTCTCTAGTAGCCCTGTGGACTGCCAGGAGCTTGGCCATCCTGTCACTTAAAATGGGTCTGGTACTCCTCCCATTAACAGACAATTCCACTGGTGCAGAACTAACGGGCCAGTTGCAACGGGGCAGGAGTGGGCTTTATGTGATGACAAGCAGGATGGCTGCAGAACTACTACTAACACCTTGGTCCAACAAGTTTTCACTACCACTCCACTGCATGCCCTTTTGGCTGTCTGTTGTGGAAAATAGCCTGGTTCTTGCTCTGCTACATCTTATTACATCTTACGTCTTGGTTGTATGATTGTCCAGTGTCCTCCAGAAGTGGTTCCTTGTGCATGTGTTTTGGCTGCTTTCCCTGAAAAGTCAAATCCAGAGGAACCAGACTAAGGGTGAATTCCAATTCCTCCCTTAACCCTCAATCTCAACCCTCAACCTCAAAAATGCGCGCTCCCGCTAAGTGCAAGTGCTGTCCCCATTCTCAGAACGTCAAGTTGAGGGACAAGTTTGAGGGCTTTATCGCCCTCAATACTGAGATTCTCCGGCACCACCCTTGGAAGTAAGGGCTACCCAGAAGGCACTTTAAAAGGATGGCGCCGAAAAAAGCGAGCTACAAATGTAAGTATTTTTGTAGTTAATAAAGATATAAATGTTATGAAACGTATTGTCTTCGTTATTTATATTTATATTATCTTATTCCTCCTCTACGTCTTCCTCTCCTTCTTGGTCGTCGTCATTGCTTTCTTGACAGACTGGACGTAGCTTTGGCGTAAGGCTGCCCCCCACAGACTGAAGACATAACTGCACTCAAGGGGTGTCCCGTTTCTAAGTCACGAGATAGCCCTCACACTTACTTTTGGGGGCCAAGATTGAGGGCCAAAGACTGAGGGCTAGGGTTATGGGGATAAGGACGAGGGTTGAGATTGAGGGTCAAGGGAGGAATAGGAATTGGACCTAAATCTTTGTTTTGAAACCATGTCCATCCTGCCTCACAAACAGAGATGTTTGCCAGTTCCAATGATGCCTTCAAGCCTTCTGTGGGTTCTTCTCTGCCTTGCTGTGGATTCTGCATTGTGTCTTTGGAGCCATTTTGGCTGAGTGCCCACTTCTAGGAAGAAAAACTAAGAAATTGCCTCTATTTATAGGCAGCTCGTCTCAAAGTGGAATTGTGGATGTCAAAGCACTTTTGTGATTAATTTGTATCCTTTTACCACATTATGCAGATCAAACATTCTTGATCCAGTGTCTTCAGAGATCTCCTTTTTGCAAAGCAAGGTTCACACCAACTGATGCTTGTTAAATAAAATGTTTAATAGCTTGAAACAACACTTTAAAACTAATTTATTTAACTGGACAAACAAATCAAATCAGCTTGTGTTGAAGATATGAATCTACAGGAGTCACTTTCTTACCAGCCCAATTCTGTTCAGTAAAATAACTAATTTAATGCGTCGTCATTTTAAGCACAAACTGTTTGTCTATTATTGTCACATACATGAAGATCAGATTTTATGGAAAATTAACATGTAAAATCTGTTAATTCTGAAAGGATTCACATATTTTTGTGCCACTGTGTAAGAAACAGATTGAAAAAAAACAACCTGACTTCAGAAAAGAAAAACAAAAAAAATAAAGCTATCAGGAAACTGTCCTGAAGCCGAGCAGCACCTGATGGGTCGAGAGGTGAAATCAAACATCCAGTTCAACGAGTTACACGTGTTTGCACGGCTTTGCGTGCAACCGGGATTCATGGCGTCAAGTGCTCTTCTTGGGAGTCTTGCTCAAGCTGTATGTAAATTAAAGTTAGCTTGTCCCACAGGAAATCCAATCTTTTTCCAATCCACAAAAGTACACTAAAGCAGAAACTGAGATATCTCAGGCGTTCAGATTCGAAAGAAAGTTGGAACATGAAAAAAAAAAAAAGAAAAATAATAAAGGAACATCTTGCAACTAATTGGTAACATGTGAGTGGCTTGATTACCTGTCTGAGGTGGTTTGTACCCAGAGTCTTTCTAGATGTAAAGACAGGATCAAAAACTGACACAACTCATAAAAAGTCAGGAATATTCCAATTTTCAGATAAAATTTCACAGTGCATCTATGATGCACGACAAACTTTACAGGTGAACTCTCTCAGTGTTTGAATGTACATGTCCAACTGTCCAAGGTTTCAGTATTCACTGCATTACATGCTGTTCTCTTAAACACGAGCATCTGGTCCATGAATCCACCACTAAATGTTCTGCTTCAGTGACAGTTTCTACTGAAACACTCCTCTTCATCACACCGTTCACATCATGAGAACAATCGATCGAACTGTATCTGAATGTTGGTCCCAGGTTTCAAAACAAGATCTTCTCAGTGGGAACAATCCATTTGAACGTGCATAGATAAGTTTGCAGCTGACAAAAAATTATAATCAAATTTATAACCCAACTTTTTTTAAATTAGTCTTCACAACAATACATCTGCACAGTGACAACATTACATAAGTTCAAATGCCTTAGTAGTCAAAAGAATACAAAGATAAATATGTTTCATAACTCTTTCTTTGAATTGAAGCTAGGAACCCGCGCTAATGTTACTTAGATTTGCTGTGAAGATGGAGGGGGAGTGTTTTTAAAGTCAGAATCTGGGCACATTTTGAATTTAATGAACTCACTGGAAAGCACAGAACAGATAAGACACGTGGAACGAGCAAAACCTGCCTCGCAAAAATGAAATACTTGGGTGATACAACTCATTAGAGGAAGTGCGTTCGCCGTTTTCAGCCTGGCCCAACATCTGCAGCATCAATGAACACAGCCAGACGGACTAATCATCCAGGAAATAACGAGTTGCTGTCAACTTTGCCCTCCAACTCTCAGAGGGGAGAGAATCAACAAATTTCTGGCAACTTTTATGGCAAAGGGATATATGGATTTATTCAGGCGTAGATAATCCCAGGTTGTACCAGATGTTGCAGAGCTTGGAGGTTGTAAGCTCCTATCACAAACTCTGAAGATATTTGAATAAAACCTTATTTATCTTTTCTATGCACTTTCTTGATAAAGTCGTGAATGTTCTTCTGGTAATTATTATATAAAAAGTAGCATTATCCATGAAATCCTGTGCTTCTGCAGAGCAGATAGTAAAGCATCTCCACTGCGTTAAATGCTTGAGATTATTTTGAAATGTATAAAAACAAAGTTCCTCAAAGACAGGTTGGAGAGGATTTGCATCTTTGTCCCTCTGCAGTGCGTAATATCAAACAGCTCGTGGAATCTGGAGGAATTTCAGTGCGTATAAGGGGCAAACGCACGAGCCTAAACTGGAAAGACTTTTTTTCAGGAACGTTCATGCACAATCTGCACACTGAGTTTGGGCCCAAATCCTCCGATTTCTGTTGGTCAGATGGACATTTGGTTTTCAGTCCAGGTATGTGGTATGCTTCCTGTGCTTTCACAAATTCACAGACTCTAAAATGCAGCACTCTCACTCACCGGTGGCCGTCACCTGAAGTGCTACGGAGGACGACAGCATGGTACCGCGCCTCGGCAGTCTGGCTCAATTTAAACTGAGTAATGACAACTTTGCAAGATATAAACTGCCTGCGTTTATTCCAAGAAAGATTTCTTTCTTTCTTTCTTTCTCCTCCTGCACTTGTATACAAATTACTTTGCATCTCAGCTCAGACATCTTTCGGAAGTGCTCTGCTTCTGAAACGTTCCTGATGGGACCTGAGTTTGCGCTGAGGAAAGATTGAAAGCATCTAGCTGCTGAACTGCAGCACTCCCATCACTGGTGGGTCCCATGAGTTTATACCCTATAAGGCAGCGGTGTCCAAACCCAGTCATTGAGCGCCACGGTTCTGCGAGTCTCAGATGTTTCAGGTGTGTAGTAAGCAACTACAAAAAAACGTCTGACAGCTGTGCTTGCCAACAAGGGTTTTGCCACCAAGTATTAGATCATGTTTTGCTAGGGCAGAGATTCCCAAAGTGTGGGCCGCGGCCCCCTGGTGGGCCGTTACGGTACTGCAGGTGGGCCGTGAGAGGTCATTAAAATTAAACAATTTTAAATCCTCAAACTTTTTAAAATATGTTTTTAATTACAGTAAAATATTAATGGCATGATTAAAAAACATTAAGAAGTAACAAAACAAACCAGTTAAGTGTTATTCTACTGTCATCTTAAGTGTCATATCACATCAGGCAATCAAAGCACCTAATTAAAATTATTAAAACATTATGCTTAGGCTTAGCATGGAACAAGCTAAGATTTTTGATTTTCACCATGGCAACATGTTCCCTAACAGCTAAGGTGCTATTTAAGAACAGGTTGGAATTTCATTTGAGTATATCCTCAATATATCTGAAGTATTCCAGTTTCACAAAATGTAATAGATACTACTTCCACCCTTCACCCCTCTTTCTTCTCAAAATCTCCAAAATAAAGATTGTAAAATATATTTTAGGCTGCATTTATGCTGCAAAGTTTAATGTGAACCAATTTGCGACTTCTTTCCCACCATTGTGGCACAGATTGGTCATGGAAACAATTAAAAAGTGCACAGATTTGGATATTCTCAAATAAGCAGCAGACCTCATTCAAATGTGGAAATAAATCTGATATGAATAGGATACATGCTTTTGACAGTGTTTTTCCACATTCTGTCTTGACTCCCTTGATCTTCCTTTCTGTCCTAATTGTCTCTTTGTGCCCCGAGTTTTTTTGCTGTCTGTATATGTCACCACTTTTTCTTTCAACTTTAAACGACATGGTTCCTTGTAATGTATGTCGTACTTTCTATGTTCCTAGTATGATTCCTCATGCTTTTCTTTGTTTCCTTGTCAGTTTTTTTTTTTCCGTTTTATTGAAATTATTTATTATGCTGCTTGAGCAGCACTTTTTTCTTTGGGTTTTGCGAGAAAACAAAATGAAAAGGATATTATTATTGTAACTCCTGCCTCCCAATCTCCTGCACCTTGAGTCCATTCACTACAAAACTTGGACACATAGTCCTTCAAAAGGTGATAGTGGCAAATGACATCAACACAGCTGGACACCAGCCATATTCATTTTTAGTTATTTTTATTTATTTATTTTGTAGTTTTGTATTTTTTTTTAATTATTATTATTAAACTAAGTTATTGTATAATGCAAATTCAAAAATAAACAGATAAAAAAAAAAAAAAAAATTTAATACCCTAGCAAAATGTGTTATGAATAAAGAGCCAAAAATGAAAAATGTAAAATATTATCAGGTATCTAAAATTTAGACTTTAAAAATCAAGACATTTTATTTGCTAACAATCTTAATGTTTTACATCCATCATTATGCCAAATAATATTTGCTATTGCTCACATCTTTACCATCTTACCTTCATTTATTTTAATTTTTTAATAATTCTTCTTCGATAGCTATAACTCTCACTGGCCTCTTTAGTTTATGTTGTAATCTGGTAATAACTTGGCTGTTTTTGTCCTTTTTGTTTCAGATCATTGTCTTGTTTAGAGGTTTTTCTGCAGGCTAAGGATTTTCCAAGGATTTTTCAACATTCAGCAATAGGGCCATAATAATGATTTTGAATGATTTTGGCACCACCATCTCAAGGCAAAATCTAAGGACACCACTTGGCTAAAAATAGGAGTGTTTAGTGGACAGGAGTCTGTCCACTCAAGGAAGCCCTTGAATTTTAGTGACTGATGAGTAATTGATGGAAAATTCACTATAATTTCAAGTCTTGCATGAGAGTGAATTGTTGGGCTTAACTTTATACAAATTATATTGCATTTTATACTGAAACCGAAAAGTATATCAGTATAATCTATCCACAGTCTTTTACATAATTTTCAGCCTTTCTGTCCATCATAACATACTCTTAACTGTATTTACTACAATTTGTGTTTGTGATAAAGGCACTAAGACACAGTTACAGGGCTGTTAGATTAGCTATATTTGTAGTAGATGATGACAGCTTCCATTCCTCATTTGCTCAGCAAATGAAGGAACAGATCAGTAATGCAAATGCTTTTCAGCCGGACACCTGAAGACCTAAAGACAGCTGCCTGACCCTATTAGACTAATTTGGTCAAACCAGTTAAGACTGCTCTAGAATCTGCTGAAATAAAAGGGTAAGATAACCTGATGAAGATTCATGCCCATGAAATTTACGCTCAAAACTTGTTGTTAACCAGTCCCAATTATGTTCCAAGTTAAAGATGTTAGTTACATTTAGTGTAACTAACATCCCAGAAAAACACAAAGAAAGCAGTTTTCATAAATCAGTCATGTTGCATCAACACACATTTTGCAACAGAGCTGACAAACTCCAAAGGCCACTCTATGTTGAAAGCATAAAAAAGGAAAATGAGGCTTCTCTTTTAGTTGAAGCCTTTTTTCAGGAACAGTATTGTATAATAGAGTGCACACTTGTATCAAAGTAAAGTAATAGGTTTGCTCTAAAACACTGCAGTGATGGGAGGGTCATCTGCTTTGAAATGGTGTGAAGGAGAGTGAAGTTTTTGCTCTGCTTGGACCAACACAAAACACAAAGCACAGAGAGTTGTTTCTTTCACTGATCTAATTTTCATACACATCAGTTCGAGTACCAAATAATACTAACAACTTTGTAAAGTAATACTTAAGAGTTTGAATCATAACAAGAATGTCACATGTGTAAGACTGCAAGATAGTGCTGGCTTTTGCAAGTTTCTGGAATCGTTAATGCTGTGATAATTCGTGACTCTCTTTTCTCAGTGTGTATGATGCCAAAATGGATAAACCTTTCTCCACATTTTCTATCATGTTCAGCTGAACGCTGATGTTGGGCCACATAATGTGTTGATCCAAATAAAGGCCTGATATGAACAGCAAAAGCCTGACCGCAGTTTGAGACAAAGAACCTCAAAATGATTCAAATCCCCAGAAGGCTTTGCAGGATAAATTATTTTACAACCAGGTGTAAAGTACTGTGTCCTCACTGGCTTTTAACCAGTGAGGACACACTGGGGGAACTTATTAGTGGAGTTCCCTGCTAATAAGCAACAGCTCAGACTACTAATACTACAGTCCCCGTTCTTCTTTCTGTCTGCCTCCTGTGGCCTGGTGATGTTCTGATGGCCCTACTGCTCAGAGAGAGAGAGAGAGAGAGAAGCGAGAGAGACCGACCCACTCCTGGCCATAGGAAGGGCTTATGTTTCATCCCTGCCCCATCCATCCATGCCTGCATCAGTGCTTCTCCGGAGGACCATGCTCTCCTCATCACTTCTGTAGTGATCCATGTTGGAGGCTTTTGTGCCGGGGCAGATCTGTTGAGTGTTGTTTTGTAAGTTTTCTTTTCTTTTGTATTGCACATGTTTAGAAGTGGACCTTCTGTGATGCTGTAACTGTGGATTGCGTTGATGTGTTTTCTCATCATGGAAAGCAACTCACATCTCTGTTTCCCATTTCAGTGATCTGCCAACTGCTGGCTTCACATTGGTACGTCTGTGTGAAAATGGTGGAGTAGCTGCACGGCAAATTATTTGGTTCTTACCAAGAAAAAAAAAAAACCTCACATTTAGAAGCGTTAGATACTTTTTCTTGTTTTAATAATTACTTTCTTATTTTAAGTCTTCAATTTATTAGTATAATCTTATATCAAGTAAAACATTTACTTTTTTGTCTCAAACAGGCAGAGAATCCTAAAATGAGACAATTAACACTTAAAATAAGATGTATCAGGTTTTTCCTCCTCCTCATCTCCTCTCCTCATCAAAATAAATCTTGTTTTAAGATTCAATAACAAACTATAACTTTTCTTTAATCTAGAAACAAGTGTCCCTACAATCTTAATTTAAGAAATCTTACCAAGTGAAATTATCTTGCTGCATGGACAGATTTTTTTCACTTGTTTTGAGTAACTTTTCCTTAGTTGTAGTGTTTTTATCTTGTTTGAAGACCCCCTTTTTTTGCAGTGTGGCTGAAGAAACACTGGAGTAAAAAAAAAAAAAAAAAAACTAAAAATGAGATGCATAGAAGAAAGTAAAATACAATATTAAATCTTATAATATGAGATGAATAAAATAATATAAAGAAAAATAGATAAATAAATAAATGAAACTGCATATGTGGGTCTTCTCTGCCAGAGCCAAATAGCTTCTTTTTTGTTTTGTTTTTTATTTTTATTCTATGTTTTTGCTGTAGCTACTGACAATTGTTTTGAGATTCTGGGATTTTTAGAGAATGTTTGAGATCCAGGTGCAGAACATGTGGAGCAACGTTCAGCGATGAGTCCATATTCTGCCTACAGCACTTCACCGTAAGATCAAAGTGTGCGAAAGATGCAGAGAACAGTAACTGCTGCACCAATACAGAAACATCTTTTGGTGGAGGCAGTGTGGTGGTGTGGGTTGACATCTCCCTTACTGGAAAAACTAGGCTTGTCTGGAGGCAATCTCAATGCAGAGACATTCACCCAATCCACCAAATAAGAGACAACAGCAAATAAAAAGCTGTTTAGCATTGACAGAGAAGATCTGTCAAATCTTTCATGCGCACAACCCACATACTCAGCTCTGCTGCTCATCCAATGAATGCATGTTTCTTACAAATGTGGCTCCATTATTCATTTATGTATTTATTTTTTTCAAGCTTCATCTTAACAAATTCCTTGCACTGCCCAGGATGACAGCTCTAAAAATGAATTATTAAATTAGTGGTGTTAAAGATTGGGTTTTTGACTCCTCAGTCACATGACCGTTGTTTAACACTTCTTCTAAACAACAACTTTATCACTTTCTGACACTTTGAAAATTTGCTAATATTTCATCCCCAATATATACAGTGTGTGTGTGTGTGTGTGTGTATATATATATATATATATATATATATATATACTATATATATATATAGATATATATATATATATATATATATATATATATATATATATATATATATATATATATATATATATACACACACACACGCACACACACTGTATATATTGGGGATGAAATATTAGCAAATTTTTAAAGTGTCAGAAAGTGATAATGTTGTTGTTTAGAAGAAGTGTTAAACAACGGTCATGTGACTGAGGAGTCAAAAACCCAATCTTTAACACCACTAATTTAATAATTCATTTTTAGAGCTGTCATCCTGGGCAGTGCAAGGAATTTGTTAAGATGAAGCTTGAAAAAAATAAATACATAAATGAATAATGGAGCCACATTTGTAAGAAACATGCATTCATTGGATGAGCAGCAGAGCTGAGTATGTGGGTTGTGCGCATGAAAGATTTGACATATCTTCTCTGTCAATGCTAAACAGCTTTTTATTTGCTGTTGTCTCTTATTTGGTGGATTGGGTGAATGTCTCTGCATTGAGATTGCCTCCAGACAAGCCTAGTTTTTCCAGTAAGGGAGATGTCAACCCACACCACCACACTGCCTCCACCAAAAGATGTTTCTGTATTGGTGCAGCAGTTACTGTTCTCTGCATCTTTCGCACACTTTGATCTTACGGTGAAAATTTAGACTTTAAAAATCAAGACATTTTATTTGCTAACAATCTTAATGTTTTACATCCATCATTATGCCAAATAATATTTGCTATTGCTCACATCTTTACCATCTTACCTTCATTTATTTTAATTTTTTAATAATTCTTCTTCGATAGCTATAACTCTCACTGGCCTCTTTAGTTTATGTTGTAATCTGGTAATAACTTGGCTGTTTTTGTCCTTTTTGTTTCAGATCATTGTCTTGTTTAGAGGTTTTTCTGCAGGCTAAGGATTTTCCAAGGATTTTTCAACATTCAGCAATAGGGCCATAATAATGATTTTGAATGATTTTGGCACCACCATCTCAAGGCAAAATCTAAGGACACCACTTGGCTAAAAATAGGAGTGTTTAGTGGACAGGAGTCTGTCCACTAAACACTGTGTGTGTGTATATATATATATATATATATATATATATAATATATATACATATATATATATACATATATTATATATGTATATATATATATATATATATATATGTATATACATAGCTCTTTAGTCTTGCCCATGGTGGAGATGGTGGAGTATTACTGAGTCTGTGGGCAGATGGCTTTTTAATACAGGTGACTATTTGGAACAGGTGTCTCTCATGCAGGTAATTACTTCAGTGAGATTAGGAGTATGCCAGTGGTCTGTGGGAACCAACACTGGTCAAGGTTGGTCGGGGATCAAAAACTTATTTCCCTCAATGACTTGCAAATTAATTTTTTTAATTTTATATTTCTTGTAATTTTCTCAATTTTTTTTCAATATTCTTTCTATAACTGTTAAAATAAAGCTGGCCAAAAAATCTGAGACTGTTAACTTATTTCTTAGTATGACAACTGCTAAAATCAAATATTTTATTTCCTCCACTGTGTGTGTGGGTAAATATATATATATATATATATATATATATATATATAAATAAATATACACACACAGTGGAGGAAATAAGTATTTGATCCCTAGCACAGCCATTCCAGAACTTCAGAATACCAAGGCCCAATTTTAAATGTGAAAAATCTGCGCGGCCAACCAAAACCTTTAATCACAACTGTGATCAACATACAGGACTAGAAGCTGTGTTCTGACATTAATGTAAGGGGTCAATAAATAAGGTGACACTTGTCATGTTAAGTTAAAATAGAGGATCCTAATCCAGGTGACTCGGGAGGCAGAAATATTTGATGAAAGTCTTTTAATAAAGTAAATACCAGGGCAGGTAATCCAAAACAAGAACTGAGACAGTACTGAAACACTGACAGTGCCAGCCAAGTCCTCAGAATGGTGAGTCCAGGAGGTGCCTTTTATTGTGAAAACAGAAATAAGAACAAGAGTTAACCAACGTCCAAGCCAGAATGCAAACCGGCAGAAATAACAGACGTGGAAGGGCAGTAAGACAGGACTGCAAACAGAAACAGATGAGCGGGGAAGATGGGAAAGACAAGACAATGGCCAAGTTCCAAGTGCGCAAGGTCTGGACTTATGTACTTTGAAGTATGTTCTCCCGAGTTAGACTAGCCAAGTATGAATGTCTGGGGACAGGAGGATGCAGTCAAGTTTGGTGGAGGTGAAAAGAGAGAGAGAAAAAAACTTTTCTATTATTATACTATTTTTCAAATAGGCTCTATTTAATCAATTAACCCCAAATTTGAATTTAGAATGATATTCTAGCACGAAAACATCTTAAAGCTACAGTCCATGACAAAACAACAAAGTTATCATGTCATCTTTTACTCCTTTTTTCCTATTCCTATGTTATTACTTCTGCTTGTTGGTGCGCAATGCATTCTGGGATACTCTGCAGTCTCAAGTCAATACAAGTCTTCATTGGATGCATCCTCAGTAAAAAGGGCAGCGCAAGAACACATCTGAGGGTTTTTTGACTCTTCTTGTCTAGATGTGAACAGTACTTTGGCTGATATGGATGACGTTTCACATGCACACAAGAGCACGAGTTTCATAGAAGCGCACGTATTGAGAAATGTGCAATATACACACCGAGGACTGAAGAGACACAGGTGGAATTAATTAGGAGAGTTGCGTACCATGGCAAGGCAAGTTCATTTGTAGAGCACGATTCGTACTCAAGGCAATTCAAAGTGCTTGAGATGTCAACCACAACAAAAGCAAGCAGGAAAAGACAATCAAAACAAAATTGGAAGTTAAATTAAAGGCAACAGAAAAGTGACAAGAAAACAAGACAAAAAAAGAGAGAGAACCAAAAACAAACACCAAGAAAACACAAATGATGCACATTACTACAGATCCTAACGTATTAGCCAGCTATCTTTAATTTTAGATATAACCAAGCGGTTGCTTGCTAATGCTAAAGGAAAAGGTTGAAGCTGTTAATGAATCTACTTAAAAGTAAAAATTAAGAATGAATAACCCACAGTATTTGTGTCAGTTATGGGACTCCTCTGGGGACACCTGACAGGCCTCATGGACATAGAGGCTCCTGATCGAAAGTGCCAGTATTTGGTAAGTTAAAAGTTAGAAAATCCTGGAAGAAAAAAAAAAGTTCTGTCATTCTGTTGCAGCTATACTGCTGAGAAACCAGCAGGTAGTTTAGACAGGACATTTCACAAAGCCGAATTCCCCAGCAAACTGACTAGTCAATGGGATGCATCCAAAGATCTTCAAAGAAACAGACAAAGACTAAGCTTTCAGTAATCTTGTTCAAAATCAGGCTCAGTCACACTGCTTTCAGGTATAAATCCTGTTTATTTACCAGTGTGCAACTCAGATAAAATGTGATTTAGATAGACGTTCAGACAGACCTTTGAATACCATTTAATACAAAATACCTTGTTTCATGTTCAAAAACCAGTTTCAGTTTCATACAGAGGATATTTACTCTAAGGAAATATCATCTAGCTCTTGCTATCTCCCGTTCCTGCTATCAAGGGATGAATTCCCATCCCAGTCATATCTTGTGACAACTGCATGTCACTTCATAGCACTAAATCACACAACAACAATAAAAGCAGCCCACAGAGCTACAGTAAATGTCATGGCAGAAGCAAGAGACTCAAGAAAATGATCATGGAAGAAAAAAAAATGAGAGATTGACCAAGGAAGAGACCAAACAAGAGTAAATCTTGGACAGTGTTGTAAAAGTGACATATCCCCTGAGTTGAAAGGAGGCGCCACTGAGCTACAAATTTCAAAAGTTCAGAATGTTTATTTTCAGACTGAACGCACTTCAAAGAAATTGCCATTTATTATACTAGACGGCTGGTTTTTAGTACTCGAGTCAAAGACTTGTACTTGACTTGAACTCTATCTTGGACTTATTTCAGGTAATTTGGCATAATGATACTGAATGTAATAGCTACATTCAGTACAACATTAATTTTGTGTGTGTATTAATGTCTGTGGAACAAGATGGTTTCCAACCCATGTGGTGGTGATGGACTGAAACAAGTGCTGTACAGCTAGTGAGAGGAGCCATAAGATGGCGGAGAGGTTACGTGGTGGCCTTGCCCCCATGATCAAGATGGCTGCCAACCCACGAGGTAACAATGGGGGGGGATAAGATCACGTGGTGACGAGTCATGCCCAAGATGGCTAAGGACAAAGCAGGAGTCCTTTACTGCTGATAATAGTGGTGTGGTTAGTAAAAGAAGAGAAAAGAAAGAACAGAAAGTTAAATCAACAAAGCTGGAATGTTTTCTAGCAACCAGTAACAGCCACGCTGTCATTTCCCCACAGACGCACAGATGTGAAGCCAACTTCATATAGCTGCCCTAATCATTGAACTGGGAAAAAGAGATTTGAGCTGCTTTCCGCGGACTGTTTAACTAGAGTTAAAACTCACTTTTGGTGTTTGCTTTCACAGGCTGCTCAAATCAAACTTTATTTATATACCACCTTTGATACATTAAAAATGCAACACAAAGTGCTTCACGAAATAAATCATAAAACAGGATCACAAATAATAAATAATTATGATAAATAATAAAAACCCATCCCTCTTACCACCACATATAGACCCACGCACAAACAAATAAAGCACACACATGCACACTCACAGCACAAACTAAATAGTTTAGTAAAATGACAGGGCACTGAGGATCCAGGTGAGGAAAAAAACAAAACACCTATGGGAGGCCATCCATACCGAGAGGCGCCACAGCCCGTGGCCACAGGGAGCACCGCCCCAGACACCACCTCAAGCCAGATAGACTAGGGTAGACTCTACACATTGTGCAGAGGCCCCAGTCCTCCAGGCCCGAGGGATCTCCAAGACCACGCCCCCGTGGGCAGACCAGACACAACTCCCAGTGTGGAGGGCCCCTATTAGGAATCACTGGAGCTAAAAAAAAAAAAAAGATTAGAAAAACAAAAAAAAAAAAGGAAAGAAATAAGGAAAAAAACAGACAATAGATACAGTCATGTTAAATGTATAAAAATATGAAAATTTGAAAATGTAAAAGTTTAAAAAAAAGATTTAAAGAAGAAATAAGATTTATGTATAGACTTATAAGATTTTAAAATCAAAGATTAACAGAGTAAAAAAATAAATAAAAAATTAAAAAATTAAAAAAAAAGATTAAAATGATTAGTCCTGAAGTCAGGTAAAACTGATGAAAAAAGTAAGTGGAGTCAAAAGCAGAAAAGCTGTGTCACAGTTGAGGACCATAATGGCTGAATGCAGCCTCACCGTGGGTTTTTGTTCTAACTTTTGAAATGATTAAAAAGCCAGTTCCAGAGGACCTCAGGGTCCGCGAGGGTTGATATGATAAAAGCAGGTCAAATAAATAAGATGGTCCAAGACGGTTAAGACATTTAAAGACAAATAAAAGAACCATAAAATCGATCCTGAAACGCATAGGGAGCCAATGCTGTGATTCTAAAACTAGTGTAATGTATGCCCGCCCCCTGGTCTTTATCAGCACATGTGCGGCTGAGTTTTGGAGCAGTTGCAGATGAAAAATGGTCTTTTTGGAAAGACCAGAGAGCAGGGCATTACAGTAGTCTAAACGGCAAGAGATAAAAGCATGCATCAGTACCTCTGTGTTAGCCTGAGAGAGAAACGGGCGGACTCTGGCTATATTCTTAACCCTTGTGTGGTGTTAGGATTTTCTGCATTGTCGGGGTGTTAAGGGGTCCTTTGGACCCCTTGGGGTTTCATACCATAACTCAGCCCATGTGCAGGCTAGAGACATTCTGTTTTCACCGGGGGAAACTTGAGGATGTCCTTTAGGTCACTGACCTACCACTAGGTTTCTCAAACCTGAGGGGGCGGAGCCTATTCGAAATGCTTTTTTCCACGCCACCAGCCCCACTTCTCACCCTCTGTGTGGGCTAGAGACACACTGTCTTCACTGGAGGGTTACTGGTAGGTAGCTGTGACATCACTGACCCTCCCTATGATGACCTCGACCTTTGGGGGTGAAATTTCGCCATCACGCACGCCACAAACCCCACTTCTCAACCTCTGTGTGGGCTAGAGACATGCTATTTTCACTAGTGGGTTACTGGTAGGTAGCCTTGACATCACTGACCCTCCCTACGATGACCTCGACCTTTGGGGGCGGAGTTTCGCCATCATGAATGCCACAACTCCCACTTCTCAGCCTCTGTGTGGGCTAGAGACACGCTGTCTTCACTGGAGGGTTACTGGTGCATTGCTGTGATGTCACTGACCTTCCCTGTACTGACTGTCACCTTGGGGGGCGGAGTTTTGCCATCATGCATGCGACGAATCCCACAACTTAGCCCTTGTGTGAGGGCCAAAGACACACTGTCTTCACCAGGGTGTTGCTTGTGGGTGGTTTCTGACCAGTCCCCATCTACATTGGTCCAAGGGGGTGGAGTCTGACCTCCATGCTACTATTGATACTATTATTAGACCCTATCAGGTACCATGTACCTTGACCTCTTCTATATTATCTATAAATACATCACATACAGTAAAACCGTTATGATCAATACTGCAGTCAACTTGCTTATAAATAAAAGAAAGCAGGCCTTCAGTACTATTGATATTTATTGCATGGAATTGATTTCACACAGGGGCTTGATTGTGGGATTTGTGTTGCGGGTGGCATGGTAGCGAAACCCTGCCCCCTTTGATCAAGGGGTGGTTGAGGGACAGGAAGGTGCACTCAGGGCTGTCCCTGTTGACCCCCCTGGTGCATGCATCATGTCTCTAGCACACACAGGGGCTGGGATGTAGGATTCCTGTTGCATAATGGCGTGGTAGCGAAGCCCCGCCCCCTTGGGTCAAGTTTGATTGGGAAAAATATGTTTCCACTCCACCCCCTGTTCAGGTATTCTAGTCTCTGGTAGAAGGGAGGCAATTAAAGGTATGTAACAATCAATATGGTCCTATTTCAATGTTACACTAAAACTGTAGAGTAGACTACTGCCCTATTGTTTTACATTGGGGTCCTTTGGACCCAAACATCCTCTGTGTGATGTAAATGTGAAGGGGGGTTGTAGAGTGGGAGCTCCCCCAAAAAAAGTTATTCTCCATGCCCCTCATGTAAAATAAGCCAAGGACAATGAGTTTCAAGTTGAAAAAAGTATTACTTGTATGATTTTTATTTTAGTAAAGATTGAAAATGGGTCCAAAAGACCCTAACATCACACAAGGGTTAAGATGATAAAAACCTATCTTTGTTACATTTTTGTTGTGAGGAATAAAAGTAAGCTCAGAGTCAAAAGTGATGTCCACGTTATTTACACATTGTGCAGGTTTGAAATCTTGTAGTTTTAGTAAAGGTTTCTCTCTCTTGCCTTCAGGACCAATAAAAAATTCCTCAGTTTTTTCCTGGTTGAGCTATAGGAAATTCTCTGCCATCCATGTCTTGATATCTGATATACAGTTAAAAAGGGCATTAATTGGCCCTGTGTCATCAGGAGACACAGCAATGTACAGCTGTGTATCATCTGCATAACTGTGGAAGCTGATGCTGTGTCTCCTGATGATGTCCCCAAGGAGAAGCATACAACAGATTAAAAAGAAAAAAAAATTGGACCTAAGATAGACCCTTGAGCCACTCCACACTTAATTTAATGCATTCTGGAGGAACATGTGTCCATACTTACAAAGAAACATTGATCTGAGAGATAAGAGCTGATCCACTTAAGAACAGTACCAGAGAGGTCGACCAGGTTTCTGAGTCTGTTTAACAAAATGTGATGGTTTACTGTATCAAAGGCGGCGCTAAGATCCAGCAAAACTTACTTATTAAAAATGTTGGGGTCCAAATTACTCTTCTTCAGAATGGCTTCACCACTGCCATTTTGAAGGCACTGGGGAAGACACCCATCTGAAGAGAGCAAATTAAAATATTTAAAATCTGTTCCTCAAAGAATTTACTTGGGAGAAAACTCAACTAAGTGTCCTTGCATCAACCAGGGCAAAACTCTCCAGTATTTCCTCAGGTAAAAGCAACGGTTCAGGTGTGTTAAAAGTAGCATTCTGATGAGCTAAGAGACTGGATCTGATTTTATCAATTTTACTTCTGAAGCTGTCCGCAAAGTTCTCGCAGAGGGCATCTGTTGGCATCATGGAGGATTTATTAAAATTGGTGTTGGTTAAAAGATAGATGTGAAGAAAAGGAATTTGGGATTATTTTTATTGTCTGTGATGAGTTTTGAAAAGTGGGATATCCTTCCCTTTTTGACTGCATTTTTGTAGGTTTTGAGTTGGTTGCGTAATATTTCATAGTGAACTGTCAGATTTTTTTTTCTCCACCTCCTTTCAGCACTACTGCAGTTTCTTTTCAATTTCTTGACGTTGTCATTTATCCACGGGGGGGGGGGGGGGGGGGGGGGGGGGGGGGATTGTGTTCTTATTGTTTTAGTTAAATGTGGAGCCACTGAGTTAAGCGTTCTCTCTAGTTTAGTATTAAAATTGTCGACAATAAAATCACATGGGGCAATGTAAAATTTCAGCAGGAGTGCTCTGTAAAATCTCAATAAAATTTGCAACCACTTCAGAAGTTAGGTAGTGTTTCCTCCTGGTGGGCCTCCTGGTGGCTAAAACTGGTAATGTTAAAATAGACACAGTAGTGGTCAGACAAAGCCAGGTCAACAACAGAGGACACACCAGTAGCGAGACCATATTTTATCATAGGTCCAGGGTGTGTCCTCTGTTGTGAGTTGGCTGATTTGATGTGCTGTTTAAAATCCATGCAGGTTAAAAGCTTTAAAGGTTCTCTGGATATAGGATTAGAAATATTAACATGCAAATTAAAATCACCAGTTATTACAATTATGATATAAGTAGAGTGTATGATTGATTATACTTCTGAGAATTCCTTGATAAAAGAGGTAGAATGATGGGGTGGTCTGTAAACTGTAATGCAAAAGATTAGAGGACTGCTAAAAACAAAGACATGATATTCAAATAATGAGTAACTGTTAAAAGAAACCTGATTTGAGTTCAGTGTTCTCATGATGAACGATACAGTTCCACCTCCTTTTTTACCTCCCCTAGTCAAAAATACAAAATTAAAATTAGGTGGGCAGACGTAGGTAAGAATAACTGGTGCGTCAGTGCCAAGCCATGTCTCTGGTAATAGTAAAATGTCAAGTTTATTATCTAAAATCAGGTTATTTATGATGAAGGTTTTGTTTAAAAGAGAGCGCACGTGCAGCATGGCCAAATTAACATCTGTGACAAACGTGCGGGGCGGCGATAGATGTCGTCCGAAGTCATCCAAAGTCTCTGGCCGCAAGATATGAGGTGATAACATCAGGCACCTGGGGGTCCGGTTGTGCAGCACTGAAAGATGATGGTATCCGTCAGGGTCTCAGCCTCCCGGATCTGGTTCAGATTGGATATTCTCCACTCCAGTTTGGATATTTTGTCAGGGCCTTGTGTACAGGATATTAGGTGATCAGATTTTCCCACACTGTCAGTGCAGGGCTCATCACAAAAAGTGATTAAATCACAGTTCCTGCGAACAAAAGTCTCTCTTCCAAATAAAAATGAAATTACTGTTAAAAAGTTTGCATCTTAAAACAGCGTAAAACCAGATAAAAATAGAAGTTTTAGAGGAAACGAGCCAACAGAGATACATAAAAACGCCACGCATGCGTCGTCCTCACCTGCTGCTACCATGCAGAGCTGTAGCTGTTCCTAACAACCCCCGTGGCTCCAAATACGAATACTGGACAATCAATTCTCGTCTGCTGTCCCATCAGCGTGACAGCATCCCATTACCACCGACAGCAATTAGATACGATCAGACCTTCTAGAAACGATGCATATTCTTCTGATCCTCCTTGTTTTTCTAGTTAAAACATTTCCGAGTGTGAGGGTGGTCTCTGCTACAGCCAGTATACTATTAATTAAGTCAGTCGCTTCACTCAGACTGGTTTTTGGCTGGTGACATGATATCACAAATTCCCCTCCATTACCTGTATTTTGAAGTCGCGCTACTTCACTAACCAACCAACTTCAATTTCAACTGAAATTTCCTCTCACACATACATGTGAAATCCTCTCATCCATCCATCCATCCATCACATGCATTATAGCTATGCCCAGTTTTAATCATATCCTCTCATATATACAACTGAAATCCTCTCATACATACAACTGGAAATTTCAGAAACCAATCAAACACAGGTTTAGAACATATTAACACATTCTCAATGCAACATTTTCAACATTTTCCTTATAATATGGTCTTATATGCTCCATAAGCAAAGTCTTGTTCCATGTCCTTCCATGCATATTTGAGACAGAATGTGAAAGTGGACAGCGCAACAAACCAAACAAAAAAAGATAAGAACTGAACGTCCTTCTTTAGCAAGTATTTTCATAGTCTGATATTCTCGCAACAATTGAATCATAGGCAACTGAACTTAGTTTTGTCGTTTCGCCTCCTATCCAAGCCGCTTCATCAGTTCTCAAAGCATCGGTCTGACTAGTCCGACAAACAGTGGAGTATGACTCTGGTTTTTAACCTCTGTAGAGGTGTACACCCACCACTTTCCAAAGACAATACTTCATTAGTGGAGTTTCGCTGGACCCTTTGTTTGGGTCAGGAGAGCCACACCAGTGAAAGGACAGTCGTTAGGAGTGAGTGGGGCCACTGGTGGACAACAGTCGTTAGGCATGAGGTGTGGATACCAGTGAACGACTGTTGTTATGTTTCTTTGAGCAACTTGAGTTTAGTTTAGGGCAGTCCTTGTTATTCAGTCTTTTAGGAACAGTAGCGAGGGCTGCGTTGTAAATGGGAGATAGATGGAATCTTAAACCACCTCCCCTGTTTAGAGACGGCTTTTCTAATTTAACGTAGATGGATTCTTTTACTCCTCTCTCAAACCATCAAACCGTCCTCTCTGTCCAAGCCAACAGTCTGATATTATCTAACATACAGATTAAGATGTGCTTCACTCACTGTTGATACAGTACATACAGAATTATACAAAAGTCTTAAACACCCCAGTTGTTGTTTTATTGAAGATTTAATTTCTTCTGTATTTGTTTTCCAGTCTCTTTAAGAAATAAACAGAAAATTCTGGAACCTTAAACCAAAACAAAATGGAATTCTAATTAATATCATTGCAGATGTCTGCATGGGATGGTCTCCTCACATTATATTGGTGCACATGTAAAAGCCCTGAGAAGGGGAGTGTATAATATGTGACAGAAACACGAACACATGCACACTTTTCTCTGTTCTCATGTATTATGATTTACTACTAGCCTATACCACTCATCATAAACACAAGAAACAAATATAAACTGTAACCTGGGAATATTTCTTATGAATATTATTCAATCCGTCACACACACCCTGCTGCAGCCTTGGTGAGTACCAAATTACATTGCATCATTTTTCAGTTAGTTTACTTTGTGTTCACATAATGTTGTTTTTACTCTAGGCCAAATGCCGCACCACAAGTTACATGACAATGGTCAGTGGTGTCTTTGGTCAATAGCAGACTTGGCAAAGCAGCATGTTTCCATGATAAACAGCCTGAGCCAAAGATTTGAAAAGTATGGTGACCCAACAGCTCCCTGTTGTTGACCTGTGTAGCTGGTTATTGAGAGTTGGCCATTTTTTTCTATATGATATGTTTGTACAACCCTAGATAAGCTAAACAGCCCGTAAGTGGAAGTTGTTTGTCTACGACTGCTATCAATACTTTCTTTTGCCATGCTTGCATGTTCCTTCACAACTGTTAATGCGCTGTCCAGCAGACTAGAGGAGACTCTTTAGCTCAAACATGTATTGTACACTCTGTAGTTTGGTTAGTCTGAGGTTTGGAGCTTTCACATCACAAACCAACCACACCAGAGTTCTCCGACAGCTGTACTGAAACCATCTCTTCAGATCACTCCCAGTGCAGATCTTGTGTTCACACTGATCTGAATAATAGCACGTGGCGCCAACTGTGATTAACATGGAGTTATCTCATAGAGGAACCAAACAAAGCCCAGTGAAGACCTTGAGGAGGAACCACCAAGATCACCCCCTCACCCTCCTTTCTCCTCCTCCCCTCACCTGCAAATTTACGGAGCAGAATGGAGCGGGTAAATGCTGGGCTCAGATCTACCCCCCGGCCAAATCCCTCTTTAGGCCCAAATCCCTTTGTATCCCCTACACACCCCCTGTCCGAGAACCCCAAGTCACGACCTCCAGCCTCGCCCCCACTGCAGCAGCTGGAGTTACGGGGTCTTGCTGTAACTCCAGTATGATTTGTAAAGGGTTCAGGCTCCAAGGATCACAACAGTCGTGATTTTTCCCAGAATAAGCCCTCTTTATTAGAAGGTGTTAAAATTATTCTTTTAGATGACAGGAAGTTGGACTCTATCCCTGTTTTAATAGGTAATAGAAAATGCTGGTAAATATGCAGAGAAACAAGATTCACCCAACATATTCATATCTTGTGTTCATTCCTCATCAGCCTGCCCATAACAAGAACTAGACAGATAATAATCCTAGCACACTGAAACTAGCGTTACTAAATGTTAGACCTTTGGCAGGAAAAACATTTCTAATCAATGATTTTATTACAAAGCACAAACTTAATTTCTTGTTTTTAACAGAAACCTGGTTAGACAGAGAAAATTGAAGCAACCCCTCCAAACTTCAAGTTTGTGCGTGAAGCTAGACTACATAATCAGGCCAGCAAGATCATTGGTTCATCACAAACCCATGTGTCTGAACTGTATAATTGCTCTGTAATCAGGAAGGCTACCTTGATCACAGAGGACCCCTCTCATCCCCTCC
This sequence comes from Hirundichthys speculiger, assembly GCA_018398805.1. Classification (NCBI taxonomy): domain Eukaryota; kingdom Metazoa; phylum Chordata; class Actinopteri; order Beloniformes; family Exocoetidae; genus Hirundichthys; species Hirundichthys speculiger. The sequence goes on along the minus strand of JAGFBZ010000741.1, from coordinate 407,303 downwards.
ATCACTCCTTCCAGTTACTTCCATCAGGTAGACGTTACAAAGTCCCACTGGCCCGAAAAAATATCTACAAAAAATCCTTTATTCCCACTGCAATAACCATCCTGAACAGACTGAAGTAAGTGTGTATGATATGTGTGTATTTTTATTGTTGGAGCCTTGTCAAAGAAAAATTTCTGCCACCATTCGGGGCAGACAATAAAGTTTTTCTATTCTATTCTATTCTATAAGAAAGGTGGAGGAGGGGCTGTTTTGTTTCATGACTCCTTCCAATGTAAACAGATGTCTTAAAACTTTACATCTTTTGAATATGTTGCTCTCCAGATGAATTCCCCTGGCCGTGTGCTGTTCGTTAACATATATAGGCCACCTAAAAAACTCTACAAGCTTTTTTGAAGACTTTTCTGAACTTCTGTCAATAATCTGTGTTGATTTTGATTGTGTAGCTGTTGTTGGAGATTTCAACATTCATACTGATAATGTCCAGGACAGATTGAGCAAAGAGTTGTGTTGTGTTCTCGATAATTTTGGTCTATCTCAGCATGTGAAAGAAAAAACGCATAACAAAGGGCACTGTTTGGATCTAGTCATCTCCAAAGGTCTGAATATTTCCAAGGTCATGGTGATGGATGTTGCTCTATCTGATCATTCCTGTGTTTTCTTTGAGAGTGCTGTTATTGTCAACAAGAATGTCCGAACAGAGGTTGTCAAAAAACGATACATGGGTGAAAATGCCAGTGAAATGTTTCTACAAGCTTTCTCTCCCTCACCCCCTCTCTCCTGGCCCTCAGTTGATGAGCTTGTGGATCATTTCAATGGTAAAATTAAAAGCATTATTGATGTCATTGCTCCCATCAAGGTGAAAGTGATCACTGCCAAAAAGAGAGTTCCATGGAAAAACGCCACGCTGGTAAGAGCTGAAAAACGAGAATGTCGGAAAGCTGAACGCAGGTGGCGGAGAACAAAGTTGCAGGTTCACTATGAGATCTATAAAGAAAGACTAAGGATTTATAATGTGGAGCTGAGAAATGCAAGACAATCATTCTTTTCTGAAATCATTGCTAAGAACAGAAATAATGCTCGTTCCCTGTTCATTACTGTTGACAGGTTAACTAACCCTCCTGTGTCAGTAACCCCAGAACTCCTGTCCAACAAGGCCTGTAACGAATTTGCTTCCTTCTTTACTAACAAAATTCAGAAAATCAGGCAGTCAGTGCTTCCACGCCAGGGGCAGCACATATGTCAGCACTGTGGCCACTTAAAAACATAAACACCATGACACACTTTTCTCCAATCTGCCCAAAAATCCTGGATGAGATCATTTGCCATCTGAAAACCACCACTTGCTGTCTTGATACCCTGCCAACAGGGTTTTTCAAGACTGTTTCAGGATGCATGGCCCCAGATATTTTACTGATTTTAAACACTCCCCCTTCTCAGGAGTCTTCCCTCAGAGCCTAAAAACAGCCGTCATCAAGCCACTCCTGAAAAAGACCAGCTTAGACTCATCACTCATGAGCAGCTACAGACCGATATCAAACCTCCCCTTTCTGAGCAAGATTATAGAAAAAGCTGTTTTTCACAACAACTCCACAACTTCTTGATGCTAAATAACTGTTTGATATCTACCAGTCAGGTTTTCGGCCACATCACAGCACTGAGACTGCTATAGTAAGGTCCTTAATGACATTCACTTGAACATAGATAGTGGAAACATTTCAGTACTACTGGGTACTACTGGATCTCAGTGCTGCATTTGACACGGTTGACCATAACATCTTACTAGACCGGCTGAAAAACTGGGTTGGGCTTTCTGGAACTGCATTGAATTGGTTTATGTCCTATCTAAAAGACAGGGACTACTTTGTGTAACTATAGGTAACTATAAATCTGAGCAAACTAAAATAACTTGTGGAGTTCCTCAAGGCTCCATCTTGGGGCCACTGCTGTTCAACATCTACAAGCTCCCACTCGCTCAAATTATGAAAAACAACAAATATGTTACCACAACTATGCTGATGACACACAAATCTTACATAACCATCTCACCAGAGACTACAATCCAATCCAAACACTGACCAGATGCATTGATCAAATTAGAGACTGGATGTGTCAGAATTTCATTCAGTTAAATTCATTTCAATTCAATTCAATTCAATTCAATTTTATTTATATAGCGTCTGTTACAATGACAATTGTCTCTAGGCACTTTACAGAGACCCAGAGCATGACCCCCGAGCAAATATCATTAACTAAGATTTATAATTAAATCCAATCAATGATAATGGCAGGTAAAAAAACTCCCACATAGGGAGAAAAAAAAACCTTTTATACCAAACACAGTGGCAAGGAAAATCTCCACTTTAAGAGGAAGAAACCTTGAGCAGGACCTGGATCATATGGGGGGACCTTCCTGCCGAAGGCCAGCCGGGTAGAGAAAGAAAAGAGGGGAGACAGGACAGAGAGAGGGTGTAAGACAGAGAGAGGAGAGGAATGAAGACAAAACTGAAATAATAGTTTTTGGAGCCAAGGAAGAAAGATTAAAAGTCACCACTCAGCTTCAAAGAGCTAAGTTAGAAACCAAAAACAAAGCCAGAAATCTGGGTGTAGCCATGGACTCAGACCTGAACTTCAGTAGTCACATCAAGACAGTTGTGAAGTCAGCTTATTATCACTTAAAGAACATATCCAGGATAAAGGACTGATGTCTCTGCAGGATTTAGAAAAACTTGTCCATGCCTTTATCTTCAGTAGACTGGACTACTGTAATGCTGTCCTGACAGGTCTCCCTAAAAAGACCATCAGACAGCTGCAGTTAGTCCAGAACGCTGCTGCTCGAGTCCTCACTACACCAAGAAAGTGGATCATAACTCAGTCCTCACTAACACCAGGAAAGTGGATCATATAACTCCAGTCCTCACTAACACCAGGAAAGTGGATCATATAACTCCAGTCCTCAGATCTTTACACTGGCTTCTGTTTGTCAAAAGAATTGACTTCAAAATCCTGCTGTTAGTTTACAAAGCACTGAATGGTTTAGGGCCAAAATACGTTCAGGATCTTCTGGTTCGTTTTGAACCCACCAGATCCCTCAGGTCATCAGGTTCAATTCTACTTTTTGTTCCCAGAGTCAGAAATAAACACGGAGAGGCAGCGTTCAGTTTTTATGCTCCTCAAATGTGGAACAAACTCCCAGAAACCTGCAGGTCTGCTGAAACTCTCAGCAGTTTTACATCATGGTTAAAAACTTTTCTATTTGCCACATTTTATCATAATAATTAACTTTTATTTCTTGCATTTTATCTACATTTTTAATTCCTAAATCAAAAACTACTGTTAATTAACTTTTTGCATTTTTATTATTATTTTATCTTTTTATTTCCTCTTGTTTTAATGTAATGCTCTGTAATGCTTATGTAAAGCACCTTGAATTGTCTTGTACACAAAATGTGCTATACAAATAAACTTGCCTTGCCTTGCCTTGCCTTAACTAAAACTGTATTATGTGTTTATAAAACGAACTAAAATTAACTATAATAATGTCAAGAATGTCCTTCGTTTTCGTGTTTGTAATTTTTTTCCTATTAAACATTTGAAATATATTAACTTCGCTCCACCGTGCAACAACAACTGCAAAAAAAAAAAAAAAAAAGAGATCAGCAGTGATGGCCGCGGCACAAGTTGGGAGAAAGCAGCACAGTACTATTTGGGATTTCTTTGACTATGACTGTGTTAATAATAAAAAAAAGTGCCTTGTTGTAGAAGCAGGTGATACAATGTGTGGAATACTTCTCAAGGGGAAAAAAACCCACAAATCTGAAAGTCCATTTAAAAAGCTCACATAAAAAGGCTAACCAAGACTAGCTGGATAAGCTAGCCTATGCTAGCCCCCTGGAAAGAGAAGCTACAGCTGCAGGCCAGTCAGCGTTGGGAAGGAACGTGAGAAAACAGCAACTATAATGGACTGTTTCCACCGGCGACCAAATAGCTGCTGGTCAGTAAATACGAAGGAACACCACAAGTGGAAAGATGCATTGATAAATATGTTTACTGAGCTGGAATGTAAACACGACTATGTGATTTGATCGCCTTCAAAAAGTTCAGTGCTTCACTCCAACCAAAATTACAACCCTAATTTACAAAATTAAACTAAAACTAATAAAAACTAAAATAAAACTAAGTATTTCAAAATAAAAACTAGCAAAACTGCTCTAAAAACGAATTAAAACTAACAGAATTTGGAAAAAAAACTAAAAATTAAGTAAAAACTAAAACTAATGGAAAATCCAAAACTATTATAACCCTGCTTTGGGCTAACCAAAATAGGGGAAGTGTGAGAAAAGGGTTAAATCTCTGCTTGGTTCTTAATCAAACAACTAATTAATCAAGCTAATTAAACAAATTAATCAGTTAATTAAGTGTTTGGCCAGTTGATTGAATGACCTCTACTTAGGTCTACCCTACCTCTATTAATCACCCTACCCCTACTTTTGCATAGGACTGTATGTTTTTCTGTACATGCCCATGTTACTAGATATAGATATTGGAAGTGTTGTAAAATGACTGGGTCAGAAAATGTCTGCAGCCAAGAAAAAGAAAAGCAAATGATGCTGCTGACAATTAACTCCATAGTTTGCACCAATCAAGGCTGTCATGACATGATAATCAATGAAATTGATTGCTTCTATGAGGGAGATCCATTGAAGTGAATAGATTTTTTATTTGTTATTTTTGCAAGCAATACACACAGCATGAAATTGATTGCTTCTATGAGTGAGGAAGTGAGATGCATTGAAGTGTGTGATTTTTTTTTTTTTTTTTTTTGCAAGCAATACACACAGCATAAACGCTTGAGACTCAGCAGCTGTGGAAACCTATAATGTTTGTACTAAAATGCACATTTTCCACACTCTTTTACTTACCATTTATGGATTTGACTCACAACAATTACCTGGTCTCAGACTAGCAAATATACAGCAACTTAACCTGGAGAACATTTTCGTTTGTCTGCCATGGCAAAGGCTGTGTGAGTCTCTTTAACAAACTGCAGTGTTGTGAAAGAAATAATAATGTGAACACGCAACATAAACGCTGTTAAGAACATATGCAGTTGAAACTAGAAGTTTACATGCAAAATATAAAAAATCACTACCTTTTTTCCACCCTCACTCTGACATTAAATCTGGATAAACTTTTCCTTTTTTGGGTCTCATAGGAATACCAATATAATTTATATCTGTTAATGCCAGAATAATAAGAGGGAGATTTTTTTAGAGAATTTTTTTGTAAAATTCTTTAAAATCAGAAGTTTATATTCATTTCATTAGTATTTGGTAGCATTACCCTTAAACTGTATGACTTGGGTCAAACATCTTGGATTTCCTTCCACAAGCTTCCTTCTCATAATAGTGCTTGAATTTTGGTTCATTTGTCCAGACAGAACTGGTAGAACCGAGTCAGGTTTGCATTTGGTAGTATACTTCAAGTTATTGCCCATTTGGAAGACCCATTTCTGCCCAAGCTTTCATTTCCTGGCAAATAATGCATTTTATTAAAAAGCATCTTCCAAAACACACAAGAACACTTTACAGATAAATAAAAACACAGTAAAATAAATAAAAACAACTGAACAGATGTATTTTGAGTCTAGATATGAACCAGGGTAGAGATTCCATACTGTGGATGACAAGTGGGAGTGAGTTCCAGAGAGGTAGAGGCAGGAGGAGGACCTGAGGGAGCGAGAGGGTGTGACAATGTGAAACAGATTAGACAGATCTGGGGGTGGATGGCTTTGAAGGTATGGAGGAGGATGTTAAAGGTGATGCTGAATTTACCAGGAGCCAGTGGAGCTGCTGGAGAAAAGGGGTGATATGATGAAAGGAAGGGGTTTTGGTGATGATGTGGGCCGCTGAGTTCAGGACCAGTTGACGTCTATGGAGGTATTTGTGGGTGACACCAAAGACAAGTGAGTAGCAATAATCAAGATGGTACGTGACAAGGCTGTGAACCAGGATGGCAGTGGAGTGAGGAGTGAGAGAGGGGTGGAAGGAAATTAATGTTCTGTAGATGGAAATATACAGACCTAGTTAAGTTATTGATGTGAGCAATGAAAGAAAGTGAGCTGTTGAGGATGACACCCAGATTTTTGACCTGAGGGGAGGGGGAAAACTGTGGGTCTATCAATGGTGAGGGAAAGTCATTAAGTCATTTTTGGAGAGGGTGGCTTTGGTGCCAACAAGAAGAAGTTCAGTTTTATTGTTGTTAAGTTTGAGGTGAACCAGGATTTGAGTTCTCTGAGATAGTGGGTGAAGGAGGAGGGTGGGAGAGTGGAGTGTGGCTTACTGGAAAGGTAGAGCTGGGTGTCATCCGTGTAGCATTGAAACTGGGTACCATATTTATGGAAGATTTTGCCAAGTGGCAGGGGGCATATTATGAAGAGGAGAGCCCCCAGGACAGAGGCCTGGGGCACACCTGAAGTGATGGGAGAGCTGTGAGGTGAAGCTGTCTAATGTCTTGAGATGTTGCTTAATTATTTCTACATTATTATTATTATTTCTATAGTTCTTCTTTCCTCATTGATACCATCTATTTTGCGATGTGCACCAGTCCCTCCTGCAGCAAAACACCCAAAGAACATGATGCTGCCATCCCCGTACTTCACAGCTGAGATGGTGTTCTCAGGCTTGTAAGCTTCCCTCTTTTTCCTCCAAATGTAATGATCATTGTGACTAAACAGTTCAATTTTTGTTTAATCAGACAGTAGGATATGTCTCCAAAAATGAAAGTCTTAATCCTTGTGTTCTTTTGTGAACTGTAATCTGGCATTTTTATGTTGCCATTGGAGTAATGACTTCTTCCTGGCTGAGTGACCTTTTAGGTCATGTTGGAACAGGAGTCGTTTCACTGTGGATAATGACACTCTCTGACCAGTTTTAGCCAGCATCTTCACAAAATGTTTTTGGGTTTACAGCCACATTTCGCAACAAAGTACATTTTTTTCTCTGAGACACAGAACCTGTCTATGTAAACTTCTAACTTCAAAGAAAGTAATGAACCTTTCTGTCTCATTATTCTGCAATTTAGCAAATAAAAATAATTTTGTTCAGGTCAGGTTTAGTCTGATTTAATGTCAGACAGTAACGATAAAAATGAATAAAGATTATGTGTCTTTTTCTGCAGTGTCTGCAAATGTCTGGTTTCAATGATACATAAGACATGAACCCAGAAGATGCCGTTAAAAACTTTCCAGACATACTGTAGTGGTGCAGATCATTGTCTGGGAGTTTTTTATATGTACAAGAATGACTAATTGTCTCTTGCTGAGAACGTTGAGTTACTGAATACTTAATTTTTCTGTTTGGACCCCCATCAGCTACTGGAGAAGTAACATTTAGACTTCCTGGGGCACAAACAAGGGGAAACACATATAACAGTACATGGAACATTGGTTTTCTGAGAATCATGCAACATGGAACACTCAGTGTACTAGAAACACAAGATGTCAAGACATATTTTTGAAAAGTTTTCTCCTGTGACTGCAAAACTAGAAAAAATATGAGAATGAGCAAATCCTGTTACTCTGTACTTGTGATGCCTTGTCAAATGTGCTCAACATCTCATTTCAGCCTCCAAAATGTGGAGATTTAACCTTGACTGGGCCAAATCAGCCAATCAGTGGAAGGTTTGAAATTACCTCCTTTGCTCCAGTTGAGGCACTTTCTTGATGGCAGGCACTAAAAGAGTAATTGAATGTCAGTTTGGGAAGGCACCTGCTCGTGAGACACGTCTGTAAATTTCTGACAGAAAGGAGCACAAGGAAAGTTGAAAATGAATCATACAAGCCTCGTCCTTTGCATTGTTGGACAGAAAAAGTCACATACATAAACTAAGATAGAAAAACAAATGATAAAGTGAACTGGCAACCTGTACGGGGTGTACCTCTGCCTTTCACCCGAAGAGAGCTGGGATAGGCTCCAGCAGTTCCCTGTGACCCTACATAGCATTAAGCGGGCATAGGTAATGTATGGATGTATTAGTCATATCAGCCCAATTGTCATGTTTTCCTGTGTTAGGAGGAAGGACCCAGGAGCAGGAGTACAAAAACAAAAAGGGTTTATTTACAAAAACACAAAGAACAAATCCAAAATCCCAGTGATGTTATGAGGCATGCCGAGGCTCCGAAGTGTGTATTGAGAAATGGAGGGGGCGTGCCCGCGAAGCGCGTATCGAGGCTTGCTTCATTTAGGGGAGGAGCCGAAAAGCGATGACGTCCGAAGCTTCGCTGCCCGGCTGTACCACGTGACTGCTTCGGGAAGTGGTTCAGATCTTGTCGTGGGATTTGACAGCTTTATAAACGCCACAGGCTCCATTCAAAATGTGGGTGTTTGTAGGCGAGTTGCGGTCAGTTCAGAGTGTGGATAGAGTTTGGATAGCTTGGATACTAGAATTTGGATAGCATTTATATAGTTTGTGGTAGTTCAGTATATAGTTTGTACATGATGGCACAAACATTTTTATGCAGCCCAGCATCCTCTGTGCCATGTGAAAGGGTGTTCTCCAAGGCTGGAGAGATTGTGTCTAAAAAAAGGAATCGGTTAAAACCAAAAACTGTGGAAAAATTGCTATTTCTGAATAAATATACATATAATCACCCCTTTAATGTTCATCATTGTCCAAGTTGCACAAGCATATTCAGTGTGCCCCCTCCGTAGTTCCACAAACACTTTTACTGTTCTCTGCCCGAATAAGCTCAGGTGATTTTCTTAAAATGACAATCAAACCGAGCTGCCCGGTAGCGCAGTGGTTAGGGCAGGCGGCCCATGAACAGAGGCTACAGTCCTCGTGTGGCTGGCCGTAAGTTCAACTAATGGCTCATCGACCCTTTGATGCGTGTCTTCCCCGTTCTTATGATACTACTTTGGGAAACATTAAACAGAGATTACATTCAAATAATATTTTATTATGCACTTGAGCATTTATGTGGACCAATTATTTGGTCATACACATTTTGTTATTCACAGTCATTCGCAATGCATCACATCTTAAGATTCAGCTGGCTGTGATTATAAACCTGACCAGTAGGTGGTGTCATGTGCATATGAAGCATCAAGAAATGAACCTTTTCTGAACCAATTGGCTGATGTGTTACGATGCTTCACGAGGCTTCATCTCACCATCACTACAAAAAACACAAGAATACCAAACTACCAACTTAACATAACTCATGGAGACCGGGTGAGGAGAAGGACGACGAGAAGGGAACAGGCAGAACAGCAAAAACTCACACGTATTACAAAGACAAAATGGACCCACAGAGAACAGGGGAAAATGACAGGACTTAAATACACAGAGGAACAAATGAGAGGCAGGTGCAGGGAATCAAGGTAACAAGAGGGAGGAAGCAAAGCAGAACACAATGACGACAAGACAGACCTTTCAAAGTAAAACAGGAACCACTAAAGACAGAGAGAGACGCCAACCTGACACAGCCATACACACACAGGGCTGCCATGGCCGACCAGGCAATGACACAATGTTCAATGTTCAATCAGAACTTGTATCTTTGTGTTCATCAAATGCATATAATGAAATCTAAGTAATCTAAGTAGCCTGGTAAGCACAAGCATCATCATCAGTATAGTTAGCCCTGGAAAGCAGTTGGTTTAAGATTGTTCTTAAAATTGGATCAATAATGAGAAATTAATGAAAGAATGACAGAAAGTGACTCGGGTTGATTTCACTAATTCACTAATCCAGAATAATTTATTTCTAAAAGGAAAAAACAACAACAAAAAAAAAAAAAAAAAAAAAACTGCGATCACTTACAAACATTGGTAGACAGTCAGATGTCAACCTGAATGTTAGTGGTTTGATTCCTGACCTTGTAATCAAGATGTCAAAGTGTGCTTGGGCAGACACCGTTACCTCTGGTGCATTCATCAGTGTGATTGTGTATCTATGATAGAAAAAGTCTGAAACAGCCACTGCCAAGACTCATTAGATGTACCTGTATTGACATTTATGGATAAATAGAGTGCTGTACGAATGTGTGTGTGGATGTAACATATACTGTAAAAGCCCTCTGAGTGGTCAGCAAGACTAGAAATGCACTATAAAAATACATCCATTTACCATTTATTAATTATTTCCTTAAGCCTGTAGGCAAATGACCTCGGTAGAATAAACTCAGGTCAGACTGGACGCATTACCGAAGAGGACCACCTTCGAGTGTTGTCTATTTGACTTCTAAAATGATCTTCTCTTTGACATGATTAGAATCTCTTCTGAGGCCCTCTGAGTTGTTTACCGACAGTTTCCATGCGTTAAGATAATGTTGACATAAGTGTGTTGATGCCATTAGAGGTATTTTGTTTTGTAAATTGACCAGATTCTCTATGCCATTCTTGGGTCTGACTTTAAGCCAGCTTGATCAGCTATTATTATGGTTGTTGTGAATTCCCTGCTGTGTGGAGTACACGTCACAGCGAGCTGCTTCATGCAGAGACTGGTGGACTGTTTGCGCATTTGCAGTGTGTTCATGAAACTGGTTAATTAGTTGGTTGATCTTCCACTGATTGTTAGTCTTATTTATTTCTTTGTTCAACAGTGTGAGTCGGTGATGATGTAAGTTATCTGATGAGCGGATGTTATTTATATCTCATATGTGACGAGAACTGTTAATATTACTGGAATAACAAACAATAACATAACAAATTGGCAGTGGCTGTTTCAAATTCCCCTCCCTGAATCGCCACCTTAACGTGGTGGAGGGGTTTGTGTGCCCGAATGATCCCAGGAGCTATGTTGTCGGGGGCATTTGCCCCTGGTAGGGTCACCCAAGGCAAACTGGTCCTGGGGGACGGGCCAGACCAAGCGCGATTCATACGACTCTTATGAATAAGAAAAAATCAAGAGCTCGATGTCCCTCGCCCGGATCAGGGTCACCGGGGCCCCACCCTGGAGCCAGGCCTGGGGGAGGGGCTCGTTCGGGAGCGCCTGGTGGCCGGGCCTTCACCCATGGGGCCCGGCCGGGCTCAGCCCGAAGGAGCTACATGGGTTCGCCTCCCCGTGGCCCACCACCCGCAGGGAGGGTCATAGGAGTCGGGTGCTTTGTGGTATGGGTGGCAGCTGAAAGCATGGGCCTTGGCGTGCCGACCCTCGGCTGACGAAACTGGTTACTGGGACATGGAACGTTACCTCTCTGGCGGGGAAGGAGCCTGAGCTTGTGCGTGAGGTTGAGAGGTACCGACTAGATATAGTCGGGCTCACCTCGACGCACAGCCTGGGCTCTGGAACCAATCTTCTCGAGAGAGGCTGGACCTTATTCTACTCTGGAGTTGCTCAGGGTGAGAGGCGACGGGCTGGTGTGGGCTTGCTTTTAGCCCCCCAGCTTGGAGCCTGTACGTTGGGGTTTTCCCCAGTGGATGAGAGGGTAGCTTCCCTGCGCCTTCGGGTCGGGGAACGGGCTCTGACTGTCATTTGCGCTTATGCGCCAAATGACAGTTCAGAGTACCCAGCCTTCTTGGGGTCCTTGGCGGGGGTGCTGGAAAGCGCCCCTAATGGGGACTCCTTTATTCTGCTGGGGGACTTCAACGCTCACGTTGGCAATGACAGTGGTACCTGGAGGGGCGTGATTGGGAGGAACGGCCTCTCTGATCTGAACCAGAGTGGTGTTCTGTTGTTGGACTTCTGTGCTTGTCACAGTTTGTCCATAACGAACACCATGTTCAAACATAAGAGTGTCCATAAATGCACATGGCATCAGGACACTCTTGGCCGGAGATCGATGATCGACTTTATAGTCGTATCATCTGATCTTCGGCCGTATGTTTTGGACACTCGGGTGAAGAGAGGAGCTGAGCTGTCAACTGATCACTACCTGGTGGTGGGTTGGATCAGATGGCGGGGGAGAATGCCGGTCAGACCTGGCAGGCCCAAACGTGTAGTGAGGGTTTGCTGGGAACGTCTGGCAGAGGAACCTGTCAGAAAGATCTTCAACTCACACCTCCGGCAGAGCTTCAACCACATCCCGGGGGAGGCGGGGGACATTGAGTCTGAATGGGCCATGTTCCAGGCCTCCATTGCTGAAGCGGCTGACCGGAGCTGTGGCCGTAAGGTCGTCGGTGCCTGTCGTGGCGGCAATCCTCGAACTTGGTGGTGGACACCTCGGGTGAGAGAGGCCGTCAGACTGAAGAAGGAGTCCTACCGGGCTTAGTTAGCTTGTGGGACTCCGGATTCAGCAGACAGGTATCGGCAGGCCAAGTGGGCGGCAGCTTCGGTGGTCTCTGAGGCGAAAACTCGGGTGTGGGAGGAGTTCGGTGAGGCCATGGAAAAAGACTTTCGATCGGCTCCTCGGAGATTCTGGCAAACCGTCAGGCGGCTCAGGCGGGGAAAGCAGTGCTTCACCAACACTGTGTATAGTGGGGATGGGGTGCTGCTGACCTCGACCGGAGATGTCGTTCGGTGGTGGAAGGAATACTTCGAGGACCTTCTCAATCCCACCAACATGTCTTCCGTTGAGGATGCTGAGCCTGTGGACTTGGGGGTGGACTCGTTCATTACCGGAGCTGAGGTCGCTGAGGTAGTTAAGAAGCTGCACAGTGGCCGGGCTCCGGGGGTGGACGAGAGATCCGCCCTGATTTCCTAAAGGCTCTGGATGTTGTAGGATTGTCTTGGTTGACACGTCTCTGCAACATCGCATGGAAATCGGGGGCAGTACCTCTGGATTGGCAGACCGGGGTGGTGGTTCCCCTTTTTAAGAAGGGGGACCGGAGGGGTGTGTTCCAATTACAGGGGAATCACACTCCTCAGCCTCCCTGGTAAGGTCTATGCAGGGGTGCTGGAGAAGAGAGTTCGATCGATTGTCGAATCCCGGATTCAGGAGGAACAATGCGGGTTCCGTCCTGGTCGTGGAACACTGGACCAGCTTCTATACCCTCACTAGGGTCCTGGAGGGAACATGGGAATTTGCCCAACCAGTCCACATGTGTTTTTTGTGGACTCGGAGAAGGCATTTGACCGTGTCCCTCGGGGGGTCCTGTGGGGGGTACTCCAGGAGTATGGGGTGCTGGGCCCGTTGTTACGGGCTGTCCAGTCCCTGTACAAATGGAGTGGGAGCTTGGTCCGCATTGCCGGTTGTAAGTCGGATTCGTTTTCGGTGGGAGTTGGACTCCGCCAGGGCTGCCCTTTGTCACCGGTTCTATTCATAACGTTTATGGACAGAATTTCTAGGCGCAGCCATGGAGCGGAAGGGTTCCGGTTCGGTGGTGTCGGGATCTCGTCTCTGCTGTTTGCAGATGACGTGGTCCTGTTGGCGCCATCGAGTGGGGATCTGCAGCTCTCACTGGAGCGGTTCGCAGCTGAGTGTGAAGCGGCAGGGATGAGAATCAGCCCTCTAAATCTGAGACCATGGTCCTCAGTCGGAAAAGGGTAGAATGCCTCCTCCGGGTCGGGAGTGAGGTTCTGCCTCAAGTGGAGGAGTTTAAGTATCTCGGGGTCTCGTTCACGAGTGATGGGAGAAAGGAGAGGGAGATCGACAGACGGATTGGTGCGGCGTCTGCTGTGGTGCGGACTCTGTACCGGTCCGTTGTGGTGAAGAGAGAGCTGAGCCAAAAGGCAAGGCTCTCTGTTTAACGGTCGATCTTTGTTCCAACCCTCACCTATGGTCATGAACTGTGGGTAGTGACCGAAAGAATGAGATCGCGGATACAAGCGGCGGAAATGAGCTTTCTCCGTAGGGTGGCTGGACTCTCCCTTAGAGATAGGGTGAGAAGTTCGGTCATTCGGGAGGGACTCAGAGTAGAGCCGCTGCTCCTTCACATTGAGAGGAGCCAGTTGAGGTGGTTCGGGCATCTGGTTAGGATGCCCCCCGGACGCCTCCCTGGGGAGGTGTTTCGGGCATGTCCAACTGGGAGAAGACCACGGGGAAGACCCAGGACCCGCTGGAGAGATTATGTCTCCCAGCTGGCCTGGGAGCGCCTCGGGATTCTCCCAGAGGAGCTGGTGGAAGCGGCCAGGGGGAGGGAGGTCTGGGCCTCTCAGCTGAAGCTGCTGCCCCCGCGACCCGATTCCGGACCAAGCGGGAGTTAATGGATGGATGGATGGAACATAACAAATTCCTCGTATGTGTAAAATCGTACCTGGCAATAAAGTCTATTCTGATTCTGAATAATAAGCCTGTTCGTTTGTTAGCTTATTGTTTAGCATTCTTACTGAACCCCATGAAACATGGACAGCTGGACTGTCACTTAGTTATTTAGCATACCTTTATTTCCTTCTGCCATCATGTATTTAACTGTATAGCTGTTGTTCATGAAGGCTGTTATATCAGTTGTAGTGTGAAATTCACCGGACTGGTAGCTGACGGGCCGTCGAAGTTTAGCTCGGTCACGTGACCTGCCTGTTGCGCCGAATGTGGCGTTGTTTAATGGTCCTTAATTGACCTCTACTGGTCATTTATAGTATGACACTTTATTCATGTCTATTGTAATTGATGTTATTCTGTTATCAATGCCACTGCAGGTTGATTATTATTAATGTTGTTTTATTATTGTTGTCTTCTGCAGACATCACAAACCACATACACTTAAAACGCACATCCTACAGTGTGTTACGGTGTCCTGTTCATTTGGATAAAGACAATAAATACATCTTAAGGAGAGAAGTTGCTGCGTCTTCTCTGACGGGAGGATTAGGCCGGTATTTCATACAGCCAGCATATCATCACTGAAGCTGTTCCGTTACAATGGCCACAATGGGTTACTTGACAAGGGCCTTCATTGGGTGCAAAACCAACAGCTAATTACAATCAGAATTTGTTCCTGGTCCTCCAAACTGAAAGGGAGGTTGCTGTCCATTGCAGGTGAGATACTCATGAGTACAAATAAACATATTTAGAATTTATAAGCAATGGATGACCCAAATAATACAAACTTTATATACTGCAAATGATTGCTCAATTATGACTCCTTCCTTACTCTTTGAGATCCAAAGGACAATCAATAACAGGAAGGAGTGAATCCAGATCAGGTTTAATAACCCATCAGATTTGTGGGCTTGTTCCTTGTAGTTTGACATGATTTTTATTGCATGCCTTGTTGGTTATTGCCTTTCTCTGTCAACAGACATGGGCCCCTAAATAAACAGGTATAGGAAGGTTCTGTAGAGCAAGAACTGCAATCAATAGAGTAGTCATGTGGTGCTGGTTCAGCGCCACCTTCTAGTCAAAGAACATTTGAGAAAAATCAATGACTGCATGTGGCTTGCTTAGGACAGTAACCTGTGTGTGTTAATAGAGGCTGGGGAGATAATCAAGATGGCAACATTCTTATAACTCTGCCTTCAGATGTTTTGTAAAATTGCTTCCCAATCCAAAAAAAAAAAAAAAACCAAAAGTCTGAATCAGTTCTTTTTTTTATCGGGCATCAAAATCATTATTTCAATCTTATAGTGATGAATGAACATGACAGTGTAGAGTGGTCCTGGAGAGCAACAGTGCACCAATTACTCATATTCATGCTGGTAATTCATAGTCAAAATACTTGCAACAATTAAGTGGTCTAAAGAGACAAGTCAAGGTGAAACAATGTAAAGAATCAGTTTCTTAACATTTTCAAGCTTATTATGATTAGTAATGTTTTCAGACTGGATCAACAAGGGCTCTCTGAACTCCATCACAAAGATTCTGACATATGGCATGAAGCAAAACAGCATGCTCCAAACTTAATGAAGGAAAACATGTAGACTTTATCTGATGAAACACACCGGAAATAATGTGTGCAAGAAATAACCTTTTTGATGTTCATGAGAGCTAAAACAGTTCTGGCACTGACTTGTCCAGAGAAGACATTGGGCTACTTGATGCAAATTTACGATTCCACCCTCCCTTTCCATAATAGTGCTGATCTAAATCAGCAAGTGCATTTTTTTTTTTTTATCCTTTACTCTCTTGAGTCTCGAAACTTCAAACAGTCTGTTAGCTCACATCCAAACTTCCTTACTTGTAATTACTTTGTGCCTCTCTAGGCAGAACTTTTTTTTTTGTTGCTTTAATTATATCCAGAATACCAGTTGCTGTAATGCTTTAATTCTGAGGGGGTGGATGCAGGTCCTTCATTCTACCTTGTGAAGCTGCGGGGGCAGCAAATGACGTTACTAATGGACAAACAGTCTCAGTCCTGGAGGCAATCAGTCAACAAGGCTGAGATGTGTTGGAGGGGAAGATCTTCAAATGGCTGTAATTACAACAAACTTGAATATGAGATTCATTCATCCATCAACTGAGTTGGATGAGCACCCTTTGTTAAAGTTAAAAATGATGGAATAAATACAATATATAATCCCCTTGTTTGAGTAAGAATGCCTAATATTCACAACAACCACTTTGCTGTCAGTTTAACTAAACATAAAATCAAATCATGAAATTGAGATATTCTATAATTTTATGCAAAAAAGAATTGAAAAGGTTAGAAAAAAAAAGGTGGGTACTAAAAAAAACATGTTGAGGAACATCTTGCGGCTACTTGGGTTAAATGACAACAGGTCAAAGACTAATTGCTTATAAAAAAAAAAAAAGCAGTTTAAACAAGCAGACTCTCTCAAAATCTATGAAAAACTGCATCTAAATTCGGAATATTTCAAAAAAATTTTGGTGCAGGGTGCAGAACCTCCAATTCTGTAGACTTCTCACCAGGTAACAGCATTTAGTGCTTCATGGATTGAAAGATTCAGAAACAAAGACCCAGTACTGTTGAATGGCTTGAATCCTACAGAAAAGAATAGGACAACATTCTTCTCACAAAATTCAAGCAACTGGTCTCCAGAGGTCCCATTTAAACAAACGAAACTGGGGAAGAATTGGGGATGTTACATAGTGGCAAACATTCCTTAGTCTTAACATTTTTTTTCTTAATATGGATGAGGCGGGTTCCACTATAACCCTTAAAAAAACAAGCAGGAAGATGAAAGCTGCAGATGCCCAGAGCCGGAGGAGCGCCCCGAGTTGGGGATTGAAATATTGAAATGGGGAAAAAAAACATTTGCACCTGAAGTACCTGTTTTTGTCTTATAATAAAGACCATTTGGCAGCAGGTTTTTCCTCATATTTTTTAACATACTGTAGAGTAGTGATTCCCAAAGTGTCAGCCGCAGCCCCCTGCTGAGCCGTTTAGGTACTACAGATGTCATTAAAATTAAACAAATACTGTATGTTTTAAATTCTCATTTTTTAAATGTTTTGAATTACTGTAAAATATTCATGACATTATTTAAAAAAAACATTAAGAAGTAATAAAACAAAACAGTCAAGTTATTCTACTGTCATTTTAACTTAATATGACAAGTGTCACCTATTTGTTGACCCCTCACATTAATATCAGAACATAGCTTCTGATATTAGACTCTATACCCTTCACTAGACTCTAGTGAGGGTATAGAGCTGGTCCAGTGGTCCATGGCCAGGACAGAACCTGCATTGTTCCTCCTGAATCTGAGGTTCGACTATCAACAGGACTCCCTTCTTCAGCACCCCTGCATAGACCTTACTAGGGAGGCTGAGTGTGATTCCTCGGTTTTGCACACCAGCTTTTGATTAATTCATGAAGCAACCCTTAACAGTACCCGGCTGCAATGTACCCTCTTAAATCATATAGAGGTGGTAAGGGGGTACTTATTATAACCCCCACTTTTAATTGCTTTGTGTACAAATTGTGCTCTATAATCTTGTCTTGCCTTATATTTATTTTTACTATTATAACATTATATACTATATTATAACATTAATTTGTGTTGAATAAATGGCACTAAGCCTCACTGCAATCAGATGATTTTTATTGTGCTATTACACCAATGAAACACTGAAGCCTCACTCCAATCTTACGGCACTGACAGTTTTTTTTTCATGCTTGTTTTCTCTTTGTAATCTACTTCTCCAAAGGTCAGTGTGCTGCACGCAGTTGCTTATCTGAAAAACAGCATTTACTCATGCTGTCAAGTATTGTCATATTGTTACATACTTCACTTTCATTGTATTCACATGTTACACTTGACGTATGCTTCATCAATTGTATTGACTGGAAGCGGTTTAAAGAAAGACCTCTTAAATTATTCTATTGCATCATAACAACTTTTTATCAGATGTTTTCTGTTGGTATAAAAAGATTAAGACTGGCCTGTCAGTATTCACCAAAGACACTAAAAAAGAGTCATGTTATCCTGACCTGCTTGTAAGAGACTTGTGTACTTGTAAAGACAGTACTGCTGCAGAAAAGATCAGGACAGAGCTTTAGTTTTGAGTGGTTAAGAACAGCCAGTTACTACCCTCCTCCCTCCCTGCCCTCTTTTTCCACCCCCCATCTCCCTCTCCCTCCATGGCATTGTTATTTTTGCAGGTGCATCTGCAGTGATCTATTTTTCTCTTCACATCTTTTAATGATTCATGCTTTGGGGTTTCTTTGCCCCCCCACTTTCTAAAAGCACAGTGAACAGAGAGAGAGAGACTCAGGGAGAACTGATCAGAATAATATGAACAAAGCACAGGATCAGAAAATGCAAGTGATAAAAAGGAACAAAATATGACTGAAAAAGAGATGGCAGAACAAAGGCTTGCAGAAGTGATGAAATATATTCTTGATGGCAAGGCATTTGTTGGAAACAGTTGTTCAACATCGACAGTTTGCTGTCCAGAATCCCTGTGATCTACATGGGGAAGAGGAAAGGGGATTTTACTCACAAATTACTTAAAATGCATTGTTCATTTCTGTATTGTGTATCATCTTTGTTCAATGTATTTGTGCTTCTAGAGTAAGAGGCCAATAAATTATCCATTGTCTTTTTCAGATTTAATTACCTAAAACATGTTGCTGGTGTTGCTAATAATATATCTCTAATTAATATGTTGGAAAGGAGAGAGAATCTCAGTTATTTCCTGTAGCTTTCCACTGGTGCAGTTCACACAAGTAGAATATCGAGATTTGCAATGTTTTCATCATGCAGTGAAGACTGTACTCATTATTAATGGCATCTTTAACAAAAAACAAGCACAATTTATGTCAGTTTGTTAACACTGCAATGACTGTCTTGATAATACTGTAATATAAAAATGAAACATATGACATGTTTGCCCATTGAGAAACCCATGGGTGACATCACAGTATGTCCTTTTCTTTTAATCGTCTCAGTACCGCCTCCCCTCAGGGGTGGGCGCTGAGCCCCCAACTCTTCGTTCTCCACATCCAAGACTGCACTTGTACGCATCCCTGCAATGTAGTTATTAAATTTGCAGTTGACACAGTTGCGGTGGGCCTCATCTCTGGGGAAGTTGAGACTACATGCAGAGGTGAAGTCAAGACTCTTTGTATTGTGTACACAGACAAGCTGGTGCAGAGCACCTCTAAACTCATCATAGATCATAGGAAAAACTAAATCTTATCCTCTGTACATCATTGTCAAGCATATAGTCCCAGACATTAGGCTCCTGGTGTGGAGATGATGGCCTCTACTTGACACCAGCACCACTACACTAGTAAAGAAGGCACAGCAGTGTCTTCACCTTTTTGAGGATACTAAAAATGTACACTTGGAATTGACAGAAACCAGCAGTTTGTCATCCAAAGGGTGCCATCTTCTCTCTGCCTCAAAAGAGCTTGCGCCATTCTCAAGGACCCAACACACTCAGGAAATCACCAGATTGAGCTTACTAAAGGTGTTTCAGAGAATTAAAAACAAGGACAAAGAGTAAAAACAGCTTTTAATGGCAAGCACTTAAAGCACTTACTGTACTTAATGCAGACAGAGTACTTGAACAGCATGAGTGCAGTAGTTATGGACACTCGATACAGAGTAATCATCACTTTCACAAATGAAACAATATTACAATGGGGATGTGCGATGTTATGTTCTCCTTTTTCTCTTTTTTAAAGTACATTACTTCATATTGCTTTTTATTTAAACGGTTAAACACCAGCTAAAAGGAGACAAAACATCAATTAAGTTAACAATAAAATACCATCTTACAAGATAAGTTGCTGTCAAATTGATATTATCTGAGCTTTGTAAACATTTTCACAACCTTGAGCCTAATTATTCTGCAACTGTCCATGTCACATAACGCTCCTGACCTTGCAAGGCATATTGCAAGATTGATAAGATCACAATCACAAAAGAATCCATTGTACCAGGCTACAAGCTATGCATGTACACACAGGAAAATAACTGAGCTATGCATGTTGTAATTTGTAGGTATGATTTTGTTGCCTCTTTAACCTCACGGTTAAAGGGCAGCTAACATTTATTCACCTGAACGTGTCTGTGGTACGAATAGAAGAGGCACTGACGTTAGCTTAATAACAGGAAGGTTTATTTTCTATTTCAGGTATAACGTCCTAATGTACTTTCAAACGGGCTTCAACTTCAGTCCCACTCACAACATCGACCATAGTATCCCTGAATAAGGACATTGAGTCTACAAATTCCCATCAACTTCACCAAACCTTTCCTATATATATTAAATAAACACAATAAAAAATATAGCATATCCTTAGTGTCATATCCTATAGGAAAATACATTAACACAAGTTTCAAATGTTGTTTTCATTTGTTTTTAAATTTTATGTTTTAACCATCTATGAAGATAAAATAACTTCTCCAATCATTTTCAACATAACAGATTTGACAGTCTTATTCTGAATGAATTTATCCCTAGGTAAGGACCTGTAAGCTTTCTTTCTCTTTAATCATTTCTTTTACAAAACAATTACAATTTTCCCATAATAAAACAGTTACCTTCATAGTACAACTACAAGACAAAATAAAAATGTGATTCTCGTTCAGTTGCATTCCTTCACTTAGACGTCTACTAGACATCCGCCAATCACCTACCTATAGCTTTTCCAGTTTGGGCATTGAGCACAAATGTCCATTTAATTGCAATTCTAAACTAGAAATAGCATATTGCATGAAACTGATTTCATAAGGTGCATTGTGAATTCAATTCAAGAACAAATCGAGCTTGCCATAAAAACCAATGACTAAGCTGTGATTAGTGAGGAAAAAGTAACTATAATACAGGCTCATAAAGTGGTTGGTATGGATTCTGTATATTCTAACCACTATGAAGTATGTTGCATTTCTAATTTAGAAGAAGGAAAAATGATGACGATGCTTTTCATCAGTAAACTCTCAAGAGTTTGCTTTTTTGTTTTCTTTTCTTTTCTAAACAAACAATCTCTATGCCTTTCTGTAGGGACATCACAGAAACATAAGATGGACAGACTGAGAGAATGCCAGCTTTGTCCTGAGCTGTCCTCTGGACAGGTGGATGAGAGAAGGATGTTGACCAAGTCAAACATCACGAACAACCCCTCTCACCCTATGTATGAGACAAAGGGTGAATTCCAATTCCTCTCTTAACCCTCAATCTCAACCCTCGCCCTTAACCCTCAATTTTTGGCCCTCAATCTTAACCCTCAGTAAGTGTAAGGGCTATCTTGTGGCTTAGAAATGGGACACCCCTCGAGTGCAGTTACGTCTTCAGACTGAAATGTATCAGAGCCTGTGTTGTCTCTGTATTGTCTCCTGAAGTGACACAGGGATAACATTGAAAAGAGCGCTGTATATTCTCTAAATAATATTAACAAATAACACAATAAAGGATACGGTCCTTCACGTTACTTGTATACCTTGTGTTGCGACGGAGGACTGAATAATGTATCCTCTATTGTGTTATTTGCTAATATTATTTGGAGAATATACAGCGCTCTTTTCAATGGAACCGACCGGGACCAGTCCATCGTCGCTACCCAACAAGGTATTCAAGTAACGTGAAGGACCGCCGACCGGGTCCCGGTCCCGTAAAGTAAAAAAATAAATGTTACGCAACAACGATTTTAATCCATGAAAAAAGTCTCAAACAAAGACAATAAAATGGTTTCGTAACATTTATATCTTTAAGATATACGAAGATACTTACGTTTGTAGCTAGCTTTTTTTGTCGCCATCCTTTTCGAAGATGTCTTGGCTAAATTACTCAGTGCCTTCTGGATAGCCCTTACTGCCAAGGGTGGTGTCGGAAAATCTCAATTTTGAGGGCGATACAGCCCTCAAACTTGTCCCTCAACTTGACTTGCTAAGAATTGGGACAGCACTTGCACTTAGAGGGAGCGTGCATTTTTGAGACTGAGGGTTGAGATTGAGGGTTAAGGGAGGAATTGGAATTCACCCAAAGAGGCTATTATGTAAGGGGAAAGAATGAGTGATGCTCTAAAAAGCTAACAACATGAAATGTAATTTTTATATCAACTAGCTTTCATTTTTCTGTAAGGCTTATCCTTGTACCAGTCAGGATCAGCACATAACAGTGGTATAGACTTCCCCCTTACTTACAAATATTTGCATTGTAAACGTTCATGCATATGAAGAAAGCAGTTATCAAGTCTAAATTTAGCAGCAGGTGTCCATGAAGCTGCTCCGTGTTGGTGTCTCATCATGAAAACAAAAAGATGGCTGACAGAGATCTTGTTATGAGCTTGAATTGATGCTAATGACAACCATTTTGCTGATTTTAGAAATCACTGAGAAAGCCATGAAAAAAATGTGGCTTTACAAACAGCCTCTTGGAACAGAACCTTAACGTAAGAAGAGGACTGATCATACTCATGTTTGGCCAACTCAGTCCATATATCCTCATGACTAAGCAGTTCTCTTTGAAGAGAGCTTAACTTGTGAAAAGAAGGTAAGAGAAGGTGATTTATCTTTTTATTATTCTAATTTAAAAAAAATAAACAAAAACAGACAAAGAAAAATAAAAGACCAAACTATTACATAAATGAGGGTAATTATTTTTTCAAGAGAAGAGCTTTAATATCAACAGAATACCATTCTTTCTTTTTTGGTTGAGCCCTATCATAAGCTGTCTTTTAAATGGCTTAAAGTATATTAAACTTTATCTGATCTTGGGTAGAAAAAGACAAAGATTAGGTCCTGGAGAGGAAATAAATGTAGCTGGTGCCAGTGGTGCCACTACAGATCTATGAAGCCCACAGAGATCAGCTGAGAGAGCACTTAATTCAGGTATCTTCATAATGATGGTGATGGTGATGATGATGGACTGTAGTGAATTAACAAAATACCAGAAGATGTAACAGAAGGCCACCAGCCTTTAAATATTATAGGTTATTAATTACTGTATTCAATAATAAATAAAGGAGGTGTTTAACCAAGGAAATGAAGTGTTATCTTTCACCTGTAATCTTTAGTCAGCTGAAAAGAAACTCTTGAACATCCACATCTCTGAGCTGTCAAATTGTCCAACGATTATGACCCAGACAGACGGAGTGCCATATGTTGCTGTCAACACACTCACCTGTTGTGTCAGTGGCTGCAGGCGAGCTCTGGGCATTAAAAGGCATATCAAAATGCTTCGACAACACTGACAATCTTCCTGCATCAGCTTAAATGTCAGTTTGGTGGAATATGGGTGACAGACAAGCAGTTGGTATTTGAAAATGTGCCTTTTTTTTTTTTTCTTTTAAAGGGTGCTGAGATACTGTGAGATACCACTCCTGTGCCCAGTTGATCTTTGGCCTTGGGGTTTGAGATGGGTGGATAAAGGAAGGGTGCCAGCAAGATAAGTTCCAGTTTTTATTAAAAAAAAAAAAAAGTTTATTTTTATCTTTTTCTCAGGCACAAAGCAACAGAGACACATGAACTCAGAGACCACCTCCCTCTAGCATCAGTCACCCAAAAGAGAAGACCATCTCTCTGTCAGGTGAGCCACCCTCTTAAATAGCCCAAACCCAAATTGATCTAATTGGGCAGATTTGGGTATGTGATGGTTTTTATTTTATTTTAATCAACATTGTTTTTATTAATATATAAAGCACTTTGTGTTGCCTGAGGGCATAAAAAGCGCTTTATAAATAATGTTTGATTTGATGTTATTTGATTTGAGTCAACTATTGCATATCCATTGTCTGAAGTGTGTGTGTGTGTGCGCGTGTGTGGTGAAGAGTACCATCATATCTGGAACTCTTCAGGATGTAGGGGGACTCGTGTAATTTATTAATATTTAATAATTTGCCTAGGGTGCCACCGGCTTTCTTCAAAAAGACGGAAAAATTAAGGAGCAAACGAGTCACAATTTCTAGTGGGTTCTTCAACGAGTTGGATTGGCTGTTGGAAAATTAATCATCAGAGTCGCTAATACATTTTAAAACATTTATTTAGACACAGACAAGAACACAACACATATAAGACATTTACCTATATAAAATGGACATCAACATAACGAATTCTTCATATTTGGCTATAGCGCATGACAGGAAATGACGATAGAGAGGAAAGGAAGGAAGAGAAACATAATAACAAAGATGGCGGGTACGCACGGGTTGCTTAATAGCTAATCTGTTATCAAAGTGAACAAATTAATAGAGAGGGGCAATTCTCGAACTAATTAGTTGCCGAATAATGGGGAGGAGTGGTCCGGACGTGGTCCGTGACACACGAACTGTTTGGGCCGTGGACAAACTTGGGAGACACAATCTTATTCTCCGTTCAGCCTTACCCTGGGCGAGTCTGGCGGCTTACTTGTCGTTGGATGCCTCGGGTAATACACACAGTTCGCGGTGGATTCTCCGGGAATCGTGTTCGGCCGATGGCTCTTTGGAGGTCTCCGAACATAGCGCGTGACTCGGCGGGTCGTACCGCTTTCTTTTTGTCTGGGCAGGCGAGTCGGTCCCGTGGCCTCGGACTCCGATCGGCAGGAATCGGCAGTTAAGAGTTCGATGGCCCGTCTAAAAAAAAGTTGACATGAGCCCCAAAAGAAAAGACGGAGCAACAAAAATTAAAATTGTTAAACTAATGCAAAAATTCTGTGGAGTTAGGCAAAAATTCTAGGCGTGGGGCTTTCCGGTGTCAAACGTTTAAACACTGCAGCCGCACTTAATGGCTTACAAAAAGTTGTTATCAAAACTTACAACTAACTTTCGTTAGTTGAGATCATTCAGCGATTGTTCTATAAAAAAAAGTCAATGCGGCACGACTATCGAGCTTCTGTAAAAATGAGGACTGGAAAAATGTGCAGAAGCAAAATTGCATTGAGAAAAATAAAAATGAAGCAACCAAAATGATTTCAGGGTGTGATCCGCGCCACAAAAGTTTCAAAGAAAATAAAAATTAAAAAGGAGGGAAAGTTGTAAAAGTGAAGAGACTATATGAATAAGAGTCAAAAGGCCTGAAGAGAGAAAAAGCATAAAGAGGTTGAAGAGCTTGAAGAGAAGGACAAAGGACTCATCTGGCTTTTAATACCCCTGGAATATTAAATGAGCGTTTATGTAAATAAACGGGGTCTGACCAATGCTGTCCAATCAAAGGCAAGGATTTTTCCCGCGGATCCACAGCACTGAATGCTGGGAGATGAAGTTTTGATCTTTTGCCTCCTTTCATACGGTGTCTGTAATCCACAATTTTTAAACACATTTAAACAGTTACTAACCGTCAGGGTGTGTTAACAAAACATCACAAACACAAATATCAACAGTTATGTCACAAGATAATAACTTTTAACCTTTCATTCAGAAAATTGCCTTGTGGAAGAGAGAGCTTGGTTATGATGGCATGAATCTAAATACAAAAATCATTTCACGGCTTAACTTGACAGTCTTTCTTTTTATGTGTTCGTGGTTGTTATAGTCTCTTGAGTTATAACATTTTAAGGCAATCAGTTGTAGTTGCTTGTCCTGTAAGAAAATTGATCTGGTTATATTGAACTTTTAATCGTCTCCTCTCATCCTGAGGGGGGGTTGTAGAAGATTTTCTGGGTGCTCTTGTCCCACCACAGATAAGAGTCGTCTGATAGATACCAGACCTGAAGGAGCCTCTGTGCCTGGCAGTTCCAGATTCCAGTTGTCAAGAACCCGAGGTTTTATAGTGGCAAAGTGGTTTTGGATCATGGTCGCTATGGTAACGGGGCCATCTCCGAGTTTTATGGCCCAGTACTGTGTGGGGGTTTTTTCAGGTTGCCTGAGTGGAAGTAGGTGAAGGTTCACAGCTGCAGAGGTGGCTTTAATTAATAAAATAAAATCCGAAGAGGGGTCCTACAAGGGGATAAGAAAGGGTTTTGTGATACAGCTTCCCAACATCAAAACATGATACAAATGGTGAAATATGGCACAGAGGGCCTCATGCTTTCTGCTTCTGTTTGCTGCCTCTGTGCTCTGGACCTCTTGGACCAATATTGAGGAGAAAATTAAGTCTTTGTTTGTCAAAGTATGTTTATCAAAATATCCCACAATATAATGTCCAGATGGCTTTCTGCCAGTTGAAGGAAGAAGGTGATGCAGCATGATAATAACCCTAAGCATAGATGTAAATACACCAGTTAGAGCCTTAACCTCAAGCACACAGAGATTCGTATAAGATATCCTGCAAGTATATGTAAGCTGAAATAAGAGGAATGCTCAAACATTACTTCTAAACATTGTGTAGGTCTGATCCAAAGATACCAAAGATCCAAAAAGGACATGGAGGCTGACTCGGCTGGGGCTCACGTCTCTGAGGAACCGCTGCCAGAAACAGGTAAATAAATGAATGCCCAATTCACATTTAGTTTATGAAACGTGTAGGTACTGGAGGTTTGGGACAGGCTAGCATCCCCGGGAGTAGGCTACATCGTGAAAAAGAAGATGAATGAAAGTGCGGTACAATCATACTACAACCCCTGTAACTGTAGGCTTTCACATATCAGCATATTTCATTCAGTGATATTTTTCTCATATACGTATCTTGCACAAATATATTGCTGCTTTTATGACATTTTAGTAAGGTGTCTGTATACCATCTCCCTTTTTGTGAAAAATAACTAGCTACGCTTAAGGCACCGTCTGGTGTTTACCCCCTATAACTGAAGGAAGCCCCATTCTCGCATCGTCAAGTTTAACTGCCTGCCTGCGTGATTGAACGGGCGATGTCAAAGATTTCAACATGTATTTTAACAATTAGCCCATGTTAAGAATAGCCTACCATTACCCAAACATTTCTGAAAACACCACAAGGGCCTACCTTAGAATGAAGTCCGACAGGGCGTCTTTGACAGCAACACAGCAGCTGTCAGTCAAAGCGCACAGGGCGCACCACATATGTTTTGTAAGGAGAAATATCTGCCTGCATTCTGAAAGGAAAATGAATCGACTGCCACACCGCAGTTTCCCCCTCTCTTTATGTTTCGTGGTGTAAGAGTTCGAGAAGAAGCAGCAATATGCCTAAAAGAATAAAAACGCACTTGGATATAGCCATTGTGAACCTGTTGACTCATCTCACGCAACGCGTTGTTCTTGAAGGCTATAATGTTTGGGAGACGCGGACCTGTCAGTGTGCATGAGGATTTGTTTGATCAGTAGCCCAAACAGAAGTTTATGAAATCAGAGATCATTCTGTAGTGTTTGCAATATTGTTATTCAATTATAGTATGTTACAGTTCTTGTAAATCTGTCATATCACATGGTTATTGATTAGATCACTCTTAATAATATGTTGAAATATTTAAACTCTTAGACATATGTCATATTTTAGTTATTTGTTTTTCACTTCCATTTTCTTGGGAATATAAAGTACATTTAATGTATTTACATTTTACACAAAAATGTAAATTAAATAGTCATAATAATATTTACCAGAGAGGCAAGGCAAGTTGATTACAGTAGCCTAATATAGCATGTCATACAAACAAGTGCAACTCAGTGAGCTTGAGAAGAGGAGATATGCAAGTTATAAAAATATTTGACTAACATCTTTTGTATTTCAAAATTTAAACAATAAGCTATATTTGTGTCAATTTTGCCTGAATAGACCTTAAGCAACAGAGGAAAGACCAGTGAATGCTAATCCTGTTGCAAGTGCCACTTCTCTTAAAGGTGGAGTGGGTGTTCTTTGAAAAAACGGTTCCAGCAATCCAACTCGAGTGAGATTTTGAAAATATACACTCCCTCCCTCCTCCCAAAGGCTCCGCCTCCTCCTCTTCAGCTCACCCCTCGAAACCACGCCTTCACACGATTCATGACTACATGAACTGCAGGGAGGGAGGGAGGGGTGGGTGGGAGTGCGTTGATATTTGATGAACGTATTAGGCAGCCAATAAATGTAAGATGATCAGTACATTGATTGGTCAGAGTTTTTCTCTGATTATACCCTGTAGACCGGACCAAAACGTTTCATTTTTTTTGCAAAAATTTTATTTCAATGGTTGCAATAGGAATGTGAAAAGGTTTTCAGGCAATATTGTAAAAAGTGCTGCAAAAAAAAGAACACCTACCCCACCTTTAATATTATTTCTTTTTGATAGAGTCTACTATGACGAAATAAATCTGATATTATATTCTGTTCACCGATGACCTAGACAGGGACGATGAAAAGATTGACATAGACCCAGACCAACAAAAGGAGGCAGATGGAGGAAACCAAGAAGACAACGAGAAAGTCTGCAACAATGAGATGTGTGATGGAGAATAAGTCCTGGTAAATCAATGGCAGCAGTCTGAAAAAGTGAAAGATTCAAAGGATGGAAGGAGGGATGATCAGATAGAGAAGAGAGCTGCAGAGAAAGAGGAGCAATACAACACAGTGAGGGTGGAGGTGACAAAGTAAAATTAAAAGGCTCAAAATTAGTCACTGAAGCATGAGCATTTTTTGGGAGGACTATAGCTCCTGATAGTCTGGAGGCATCACTCAACATTTTTCACTTGGTCTAGGGTTTAAAACAAACAAAAATAAGGAAAATCGTAACCTTTTTATTAGAGGGAAATATAACTTGACTTCAGACAGAATACAAAATGTTTGGTTACTTATTGATTTTAATTTTTTATTATTAATGAGAATAATAATAATAACAGTAGTAGTAAATCTTATTCGTATAGCACACTTTGAAGTCAGAGACCTCTCAAAGGGCTTGACAATCCTATAGTATAAAAAGAAAATCTATATCAATATGCAAAAGCAACAGTGAATAAATGAGTCTTTAGGCTACTTTTGAAAGCAGCAAGGGAGTCAGACATCCTAGTAAAGTCAAGGTAATTCTTGGCCATAGAACAGAGAAGGTGCAGTGATTCCTTTTAATTCCTGATTATCATATAAGGGCATCATTATTCTCTTTCTATCTCTATTATGGGTATGTCGTTTAATTTTGAAACAAAGAATACGATTATGCTCTTCTCTCATGTAAAAGAAACTACTTAGGACCAGACCTACAAATACACTCCTTCCAAAACAGTCATAAAGAATGCAAAGTCTGCAACAAATGAGTACAACAAGCAAGGGCGCAGATGGCACTGAGTACATAAACAACTTTCTAATAACTGAGCTGGTGATCTTTCTAACACATTAAGCCTGAGAAGATTGAGGAGAAAAAAAATCACAGTGTTTATTTCAAGATCTAAAAGATATCCTCTGCCTGTTTTCCAAGGTGGAAAAAATACTTGTTTTTTTAATGTTGAGTAGCAAGTCATTTGGATTTACCTGAAGCAGGCTAAGTGTAAAATAACAGCATTCTGTAGGTGTCTATCTTGTAATGTTGTTATTTTTATAATGGTATTTTAGTAAGCAATAATTGTTAACTGAAATTATGAGATTTAACCCTCATACCGCCGACTGGGGTCCTCTCGGACCCCAGAGGTGTACTTTTTGTCATATCTCAGAGGTGCTTTATTCTATAATTCCAATTTTTCATGACTTTGTCAATCAATTTGTTCCTAATGCTGTCATATGATTTTTTTCTGTTTCTGTCTTTATCTGTGCTTTTTAAAAATTCCAATGCATTGGGGTCCAAGAGGACCCCAGTCAAAATCTCTAATTCCGCCTATGTATTTTTAATAGATGGAACCATTTATTGAATCAATGTTTGTCCTGGGTCCTAATTTAAAGTATCTTACCTTTTGTATTTTTGACTTTTGTATTAAAATTCAAATAAAATTAAAATGTAGTGACATTTAAATGATTGTGGGTTTATTTAAGTTTTTTATATATATTGGGTTCAAAATGACCTTGGTTGGTTTCACCATATAAATACAACACAAATAATGTTTACTTGAAATTACTGAACACTAAATTATATCAGAATCAAGTCTAACGTGACTACCATAGAGATGGTAATAGAGAGGGAAAAGCTGCGCTGTAGCCTCATTCTTTAACTG
Source organism: Hirundichthys speculiger (assembly GCA_018398805.1). Lineage (NCBI taxonomy): Eukaryota > Metazoa > Chordata > Actinopteri > Beloniformes > Exocoetidae > Hirundichthys > Hirundichthys speculiger. The sequence continues at coordinate 377,133 of JAGFBZ010000741.1, read as the reverse complement.
ATTTGAAAAATTTTAATGGATTTGTGCTTAGCTCAGATAGGATCTTAATTGCTGTAAAGGAGATCATAAAATTCCACTGTTGACATTTTTAGGTTAAAGAAAAGTATATTTTCATTTTATAAAATATGCAAATTAACTATAACTTTCTTAAAATAATCTGTTGTTTTTTTCCTCAGATGACATTTAATACATCAGTAATAATATTCTGAGAAGAAAAAAGTTGCAATTTTTCTTTGATGGTTGTTTATTACAGTATTTATTCTTGGGGTCTGCACGGACCCCAGTCGGTAATCCATGTATGCGAAATATGTCAGTAGAATGAGGGTTAAGATGTTAACATTGTCCTCCTGGCCTGCAGCCAATCCCTGGTGGGGTCAACAATGAAAAAAAAAAAGTGTTTTTTCAAAAACCGAGCAATGTAAGTATAATGTTGCCTGTTAACTTTCCCCGATGTACCATATTCACCAAGACAGACTTGACAACCTGGACAAAAAGATCTTGCCTAGCAATATGTTCAAGTAAATGAAAGGAGGAGAAAGGTTTTTGGGACATATTGAGTCTGCTTATAGACAGTAAATTTGTTTGGCTGCAGAGGGATTTTCTTTTTCTGATCAATTTTGTTAATTGGAAAACATACTTTTTATTTTTATTGTATGAATCTGTTGCTCAAGTTCTTATACTTTTGGTTTCATACATATTGTAATGTTTCTAAACATTTATATGAAGGCACAAGTGTGAATCATTTCAGTTCTAATTTGTTATACATTTTTGGACATTCCTTTTTGTAAGAAGTTACAGTTAAAGTTTCTGTAATAAGATTCTTTATCCTGCTGAGATCAGCAAATGTTTAAATAAAACATGCAGAAGACATCAAGTTTTGGAGCGTGATTAACATACCAGACAAATAACACTCGCCTTACATGATCAACTTGTTACCTAGATAGGCCTTTGTCTACCAATGTTAATTCAGTTGGAAAACTCACAATTCTAATGACAGCTTCAGTCCCGCCCAGTTTAAAAATCCTATCTGCGCCCCTGACAACAAGTCATTAAAAGTGTAAAGAAAAGTCACGTGAAATGAGATGAAAAACTGTAAAAGAAGAGCAATATGAAATGAAAACAATGTGTGGAAGGAAAATCAAATGTAAATGTAAATACAAGTAATGTTAAAGGCGGGGTAGGTGTTCTTTGAAAAAACGGTTTCCAGCAATCCAACTCAAGTGAGATTTTGAAAATATACACTCCCTCCCTCCTCCCAAAGGCTCCGCCTCCTTCTCTTCAGCTCACCCATGAAACCACGCCTTCACATGATTCATGACTACATGAACTGCAGGGAGGGAGGGAGGGGTGGGTGGGAGTGCGTTGATATTTGATGGACGTATAAGGCAGCCAATAAATGTAAAGATAATCAGTACATTGATTGGTCAGAGTTATTCTGATTATACCCTCTAGACTGGACCAAAACATTTGTTTTTTTTTTTTTGCATTTATTTCATTTAATTTCATTATTACATTCATTTCATTATTACATTTTATTTCAGTGGGTGCAATGGGAACAAAACATATGAGAATCCCTTCAAATAATTACACTTCATATATACCCCTTTTGTGTTTTCATTTAGGCTATAATGAATGTTCACATTATGTAAATGTGGCTTTATGCACAGCTGCACTACTTCCTGAACTTTAGCCAGCTGCTTTGTTTCCTGTGTACCATTAATTGACAAACTGATTGATCCAGGTGTGTCTGACCTCACAGCAATGTCTTACTGACACTAATGTCTTACTGACATTAAGTCCTGGATGTCCTCCAATTTTTTGCTCTAAATTCTGATAAAACAGAGGTTATTGTCTTTGGTCCCAAACACCTGAGGAATGGATTAACTGGGTTTACGCTGGCTTCCAGCAAAGCTCTGAAAAACCTTGGAGTCATTTTTGATCAGGATATGTCATTTTAAGCAGCATATTAATCAGGTTTGCAAGACAGCCTTTTTTCATCTCCGAAATATTGCCAAGATTTGGAGCATCCTCTACCAGGGTGATGCAGAAAAATTAATCCACGCGTTTGTCAATTCTAGACTGGATTATTGTAATGCGTTGTTAGCAGGATGTCCGAAAAGCTCACTGAATAGCCTCCAACTGATCCAGAATGCAGCAGCGAGGGCTGACAGGAATCTGGAAGCAAGATCACGTCTCTCCCATCTTAGCCTACTTCCATTGGCTTCCCGTGAAATTTTGAATTGAGTTTAAAATCATCCCTCTCACATATAAAGCCCTTGATTGCCTAGCTCCTCGTTATCTTCAAGACGTGATAGCACGTTATGCTCCTAATAGAGCTCTCTGCTCTCAGAGTGCAGGATTACTCGTCGTTCCTAGAATATCTAAAAGCAGATTTAAAGGACGGGCCTTCTGCTCCCAGGCACCTTTATTATGGAATCTGCTACCAATTTGGGTTCAGGAGGCTGACACCATCTCCATTTTTAAAACTAAATTAAAAAACCTTTTCTGTTCAGTAAAGCCTACAGTTAGTCTTAACAATAGTGTGTAAGGGCTAATAGTTATAGCCATAGTTGTAGGAGCTAAGACTAGAGTAGCTCGTCTTAATGACAGCTTCATCATAGCTATGCTGCTATAGGCCTACGCTGCAGGGGGACGCCAACATGATCTGCTGAGTGGTGTCTTTACTGCTCTTCTCCCTTTCCTTCCCTTTCCTCCTCCCTTCCTTCTTCTCCAGCTCATTCCATAATTATTTAGTAGCACCTTGTTACTGTAACTGTGCTCCATTTTCTTTCCTGTAGTTTGTTGTGCTGTTCTGCCCATATGCATTTCCATCCTCTGGCCATCCCGGGGTTTACCTCCACCTGTGTGTGGATGTGTTCAGGGTGCCAGCTGGCGTGGTGACCGGCGACCTAGTCCTCTGACCATCTCACCTCAGCGCTGCTACCTGCATCTGTTTATGTTTATGTGGTCATTTCATTCAGTCATTTGTGTGCTCTCCTCTCTCTGTCCTACATACTCTCTCTGTCCTATCTCCCCTCTTTGTTTCTTTCATTACCCGGCTGGCCTTTGGCAGGAAGGTCCCTCCATATAAGCCAGGGCCTGCTCAAGGTTTCTTCCTCTTAAAGGGGATTTTTTCCTTGCCACTGTTTGGCTAAAAGGTTTTTTTTAATATTATAATTTTAGTTAATGATATTTGCTTGGGGGTCATGCTCTTGGTCTCTGTAAAGCGCCTAGAGACAATTGACATTGTAACAGACGCTTTACAAATAAAACTGAATTGATTTGAATTGAATTGAAAGATCAGGTCAAATTTTGTGGCAAACTAATTCACGGAACCAGTTAATTCCAAAAAGTCAGTTTTTCTTGCCACATGTATTTGTAATGCTCATTAAATGGTTTCTTTAAAAAGAATAGTGTGTGCGTGTGTGTGTGTGTGTGTGTGTATGTGTATATATATATATATATATATATATATATATATATATATATATTATTAGGGGTACAACGGTACAGGTGGCTCACGGTACGGTCCGTACCACGGTTTTTGTGTCACGGTTTCGGTACAGATTCGGTACGGTTTCAGACCACCCGCGACCCTTAAACCCGCAATCGCAAGATACCAAGTATGCGGAAAGCGCAACTCGCATGTCGGCACGTAAAAGAGCGTGTCCAAATGGCATAAATATGCGTCCACCTGGTCACATGTGGACCTGCACAAACGGCTCTACCTCTCGATTACGCATCACCGTATTACTTGCATATTTTTATTCTCTTGAGGTCAGAGGATGTCTGGTCAGCAGTTGTGGTGGATGTGGGAATAGTCACGGCCAGACACGTCAGTCTGTACAGCTGTGGCATGATCTCATTCAGATGTCTGCTGTGGAGGAAACCAAGGAGATCTTTGTCTCTGGTGTCAAGCTGGAAAAGGTTGGATGCGGGAATTTATTTCCGATATGTCTGAAACTGTTGGTGGTCGAGGAGGGACAGGAACATTAATTGTTCGTGATCTTTAAATGTGCATCCAATGATTCGTTTTGCAGTATTTTAAAAAGCACATCAGCTGCTCCAAGACGCACAACTGGTAACAACTGGATCTTACTCAGGTAAGATCCAGGTTTAGGGAGGTGGAAGGTTGCGTTCTTTGCGGGGGAACGCCCTCCCGCTACCCGCTATCCCTTAATAGCGGCTTTAGAAGGTTTGGCGGAAGAGCAGGCCCACAAACTGTGAAGTTTCTGTTAACTGTTTTCACTCCCTCGCCGGTGTATTCAACAGCAAAACCAAAATGCTCCCACACTGGTGATTAAAAAGAGTTTGTTTTTTTTCTTTTTTTCCTGATCTATGAGCTGCCGCCAACTGGCCAAAGTGTGATCGGCTGGTCACTGTGAGTGAGCGGAGGCGAGTGGACATTGACATGCGGTGGTGGGCCTGTCGCCTAAAAGGCACGCATGCCCACGTGTAAGTCCAATGCAAGGTTATTGGAATGGTATATCACCGAGTACCGTTGCACCCCTAATAAATAAATATATATATATATATATATATATATATATATATATATATATATATATATATATATATATATGCTGATCTCATATTTATTTAATCTCATATTTAATTTTATATTTAACTGAGTATCATCTCTCCTGTCATATACTTCATGAATAAATGAACCATTTCATTTTGTCATGTACATATATGTCATGTACATTACTCTTTCTCTTTGATCTTCATATTGTACATCTTTTGAGCATCACTCAGTCAAAGATTATATAGACCCAAAGAAGAAAAAAATGTGTATGTGTGTTTTGTTTACGTGCACTACCGAGAGTGTCAAGGCTTTGAACATGCTATATTTTGCCTGGGAAAAGGCTCTGTAATAGAAAAACAGAAAATGGCAGCACTATATGTGCACCCAAGTTTGAGTCTCTCTGAATGTGCTGCTTATTCATTCACGGAACTAGCTTAACCTCCTCGTATGAACCTTGAAATAAATTGCTCCTTCAAGTGTAACCAATATGCTCTCAGCTTTCTGAATGGTTACGACTGTTCTGAAGAAGGGCACAGCCAAAGATATGTTGCTTGTTCACCCTTGCACACGAGGAACTTTGCTTTCAAATGAAAACTTATAGAAGAATATATTCTCAAAGGACTCCATAGCCATATGTACAGCAAGCCTCATCTTTAAAGTACTGACACCTGAAACCAGAAGTTTAGAAAAAAAACAACCTTTCATTTTTTTCTCACTGTCATACATTAAATGAGACTAAACTTTTCCTGTTTCAGGTCAGTTATGGTTACCAAAATGATTTATTTCAGAATGTCAGAATAATAAGAGATCATATTTCTAATTTAATTTCATCAAAGTCAAAAGTTTACATACATTTCCTTAATACCTCGTAGCATTGTGTTTAAACTGTTTGACTTGGGTTAAATGTTTTCTTCCACAAGCTTTTCACAATAGTTTGCTGGAATTCTGGTCTATTCTAGACTGCACTGAACTCAGCGAGTGCGCAGAATTTTCAGGCCGAGAGCATAGAGCTGGGTTTTGAATGCCTGCAATCAGAGTTTTACCCTCTCTTGATTAAGAAATATACCCGCAATCACAGCTATGTGCTCTCTTGACTAACAAATTGCGCTTGTCACTGAATGAATAAGCGCCCCAGGGAATTATGGCAGCGATGTAATGCCATGATCTGAGTTCCAAGAGGTAAACTTCTACTGGAACCCCTCCTGAAGTGGAAGAGACCTCAACTACCCTGACTTCAGAATTCAAGCATATGTTTGAAATAGCTTACAATTTTTATCATTCTGACATTGTGCCATAAAGTGGTATGAAGTTTGTTGCAAGAGAAGAGCAGGATCGGTAAGCCAGAAAATGCTTCCTATAAAGTAAGCAAATATACCTTTAGAATTAAACTGCAACTGATTTTAACCTGGAAAAAAAAAACAAAAAATGCCAAATTATGTGTTGCTTCAAATACAAAATCAAGATGAATGTTTTGTGGCAATATATGTTTTATTATCAAAATATTAGCTTTAAATTGGATCAGACACAACTTATAAAAATGATTCTAAAAATATATTAATGAGCATTCCCCTATTTGAAAGGCCTACATAGTAATTAGGGGGTGTAATGGTACAGGTGGCTCACTGTACGGTCCGTACCGCGGTTTTTGTGTCATGGTTACGGTATGGATTCAGTACACTTTCAGACCACCCACTTCCCTAAACAAGCAATCGCAAGATCGAGTTTGTGGAAGATGAGTTTGCGGAAAGCGCAACTCGCATGTCGGCGTGTAAAAGAGCGCATCCAAATCGAATAAATGTGCAGCTGTAGCAGCTCTCATTCAGATGTCTGCTGTAGAGGAAACCAAGGAGATCTTTGTCAAGCTGTAAAAGGTTGGCTGCGGGAATTTATTTCCGATAAATCTGAAACTGTTGGTGGTCAAGGAGGTACAGGAACATTAATTGTTCGTGATCTTTAAATGTGCATCCAATGCTTCGTTCTGCGCCAAGGCGCACAACTGGTAACAACTGGATCTTACGCAGGTAAGATCCGGGTTTAGGAAGGTGGAAGATTGCTTTCTGTTAACTGTTAACTGTTTTCACTCCCTCGCCGGTGTAATAAACAGCAAAACCAAAATGCTCCCACACTGGCTATTTAAATTAAGTTTTCACCCAAACTTCTCCGCTACCGCTGGCCATGCCTGCTTGTTTTTTTTTTTTTTTTTTTTCCCATTTCCTGCATCTATGAGCTGCAGCCAACCGGCCAAAGTGTGATCGGCTGGTCACTTTGAGTGAAAGGAGGCGAGTGGACATTGACATGCAGTGGCGGGACCTGTTGCCTAAAAGTCCAATGCAAAGTTATTGGAACACAAATACTGCAGGACATAAAAGCGTCCCATGTCCCTGTGTCCCGTGCAGGTCGTACCGGACCGTACCTTATTTTACCGTGTACCATTGCATCCCTAATAGTAATCCTAGGACTAAGAGGCATGAGACCTAACTTTGATTCATGAAGGCATAGGTTGGAAAAAAAAATACTTCAAATAGGTGGTTTTACTTTACAGAACTTCACTTCCTAGTTTTACTTTGTGGCATTTAGAAACCTCAGTGTCATGGTCTGGGTTGGACATGGCAAGCCTTCTCTGTTTTCTTCTTTGTTTTCTGGATTTAGCTAATTATTCTTGACTCTCCTGTCTTTAGTGTACTTTTCTTCTTGTCCTTGAAGGTCTGTCTTGTCCTTGAAGTGTTCCTCTTCACTTCCTTCCATTCATTTCCATGATTGTTTGCACCTGCCTCTCGTTTGTTCCTTTGTCTTTTTAAATTATGTTTTTTCCCTTTAGTTAACTGGTTTTTCTGTTGTTTTTCATCATGTAGTCTTCTGTGGGTTTCACTGTTGAATCCTGTCTCTGCTTTGTACCCTGTTCCTGCTGTGCTGTCCTTATTCTGTGGAATTATCCTGATTTAGTTCTGGTTTTTGAAAATTATTAAAGGACATTTTGTTTGAAACCTCCTGACTCACTGCATTTGTGAGTCCTCCATACAACAAAGCATGGAACTCAGTAGATTTCACACACTATTCCAAATTGCCAACAAAGTGTTGCAACATACTCTTAACATGAACATAGAGCCTGTGTTTTTGACAAAAACACACAAAAAAAATGTACAAAAAAGCTAAAAATCATCATTAAAAGTCATGTCTTAATATTTTTTTTGTTCTGTTTTTTTTTCTTTCTTATTTCCTACTCTCATTGTTTTTTTTTTTTTTTTTATTCTTGGAAAACTTGACTGAGTAGAGGGGTATTAATAGAAACTGGATAGATCATTTCTCCTACCAACTGAAACACAACTGAACTTAAAGCCAGGGTAAGGGATTGTTCACAGTTTCTAACCCAGAATACAGTGAAGCCTCACAGTTCGCGGTCTCAGCAATCACGGTTGTTTCAAAAATATTCACCGAAAAAAAATCGGAAAAAAAATTTTGAAAAAATTCAAAGAAAGCGCATGAGGTTGAATTGAAACACATCACATCAAGAACAAGTCTCAGGAAGCAACAAGAGCCCACAAGGGATGCCCCATGAACGAAAAACGAGGCCTGTGATTGGCTGCTATGACAGGCATTACTGTGCTGTCGGTGGTCTGTACGCTGATTGGCTGACACTCGTCCCTGCATCTCCCATCTCTTGCTCTTGTGGGACAAAGCCGAGTTTAACACTGATATACTTGGTGTTTCCTTTAGGAAATTCCGAAAATGCCAGTTTCTCCACAGACAGCAACCTCAATAAACCAGACTGCATTGCAGTTGCTACAATACATTTTTTAGTATAGGTGTGGCTCGTATAATCTCCCAGCTAAAAACACTCAGATTTCTTTCTTTCTTTTTTTTTGCTTACCTACATTTCCATCTTCAGATGTCTTCAGACATCTTGTATAGCTAGTATTCTACACTGCAAATGGATGATGTAAAGCTTGACAGGACATTTCAATTGCTTTCATACTGGCTGCTTCTACAAAACATCTCCATTTTCTTTATTACTAACAAGCCAGACTGCTGATCCATGTTTATCCATGATGTCTTCAGGAACAAATACATGTTAAGGTGATGCTACTGCACATTCTTAATTAGTCTCTTGTCAATTTATATGATAATGACTTCAAATTGCAAATTTCATGAACTTACTAACTTATTAACTAAGTTAGGCTACTGGTAGCAGCTTGTCTAATCAGAAAATAAGATTGCATAAAGAAAATAGAAAATAAATCTTAACTTTGAATTTTTCCTTTTCTGTTTATATATCTCATGTGAGACATGACAGCCTTGTGATACATCCACTTGTTGAAGTGGAGAGGATATAAAAATCTTGTTGTCACACTCTGTACTCATCAATGAGATAGATGGTAAGTAGCAACTGCAAACCACCTAATCTCTGTTCCATAACAAGAGTCCTTTATATTCCCAGCATGAATAACTGGAAAAAGAGAGCATGAGGCGTGTGCAGGATTTAAACAGATGTCATGACTGCTTTGACTGCTGGCAGTTTTGGAGTTATCAGTCAAACTAGGGGGGGGGGGACAACTTTGTTTATGTGCAACAGTGGTGGCAGTACTCAAACTCTGTGCTGAAGTGGAAATTGGGTTTGGAGGTGGAGCTACACAAACACCCTTTTCAAACACAAATACTGTTGTTTTAATTTAAAAAAAAAAACACAAGCTTGGAGTGGTGCATGGGCAATTTTGGTCTTCTTTCCTTACATCTGGTGCTCATCAGTGTGGGGATCCAAATACTAGTTTCTTATTGGCACTGAGGCACTCAGAGTAGGTAAAAAAAACAAAAAAAAAAAAAAAAAACTTTATTTCAGCATGGCCAAACAAGTTAAAAAACTACAGCGATGTGTTGTGGCCCTTGGGCCTTCATCAGGGCTTATCAGCCCTATTCTGAGTGCCTCAGTTTCTACAAGATACTGTTGTTTTAATATTTAAATTAGCTGCAGATTTTTTTTTAATTACAGTTGTACAGTCAGCTGCTTTTTTGTAATTTTTTGCACATAACTAGCTACATAGGTTAGTCATTTAAAAGTAAATTGGATACAGTTAAACAATGAATGTGTCATGGTCCGGGGCAGCCATGGCAGCCATTTTGATTTTTTTTTCTTGTTCTGTTTAAAGTTGGCGTAAACCCCTATCTCTAGTGTTTCCTGTTTTACTTTGAAAATCTGTCCTGTTTTTGTTGTGTTCAGCTTTTCTTCCTTCCCCCTTGTCAGCCTGATTGTCTGCACCTGCCTCTCATTTGTTCCTCCCTGAATGTAAAACCTGTCACTCCTCCTCCCTTTGCTGGCCCGTTGTCTTGTCTCCCGTGAGTTTCTCTACTTGTTTTATGGAATGTTTCTCCTTTGGATACCTGCTCGTCCCCGTGCTCATTGTCCTGGTTTGTCCTGGTGTCATTTTTTGGATTACCTTAGTTGCATTTTGAGTTAAGTTTGGACTTTGTCTTTATTTTTGTGAACTCCTGCAACTGGGTCCTCCATTCCACTTCACAAACCTGACACTCAAATATTTTAAACTGAAAGCCATGTTGGTTGGCATGATGGGCTAAAAAAAAAAAAAAGTAATTTCTTGTTCAAGTGGAATACAGTGGTACCTCCTATTTATGAAATTAATTGGTTCTGGAAGTAGTTTCGTAACCTGAAAATTCTGTAAGTAGAGATGCGTTTTCCATGTTAATGCCCTAATCCGTTCCAACCCCCCCAAAATTTGAACATAGATTTTTTTTTATAAATCATAACAATTTTTTAAAACATGTAACAAATACATGTTACAATTAGATTACTGCACGATAAACATAAAATGAGAGTTGTACATAATAAAAAAAAAAAAAGAATAAAGCCATAATGAGCGATGGCCATAACTGGACTTTGTTTCTTTTTTGTATACTGTGTATAAAGAGTGGTGAAGCCACTGGGATTTTATCCAACAGTTTATCAATAACTGTCAACATTTCAACTCCTATGTTTTCTCTTTTTTTGAACCAGAAGAGATTATATTTAGGGAAAAAGGTGGAACTGCAGAATGAGAAGTGAATGGGGCAACCTATAAAGTTGCCCCCTTACAAACATGTAAGCCTCTGCTTTGGCTTCCTCCAGTTATTCCAGGAAAAATACACAGCATCACCACTTGTCTCGCAGTCAGTGTTGCCAAACTGACAGGAGCATAGCCTGAAATTTCTTGTGAGGTTCAGTATATCGATATCAGTGGGAGTTTGCTTAGTCAAAACTGGATGTTTTGCATGAGCAGTAATGACCGGTTTCTAGTGCTGCCACCCAGTCGATGCCATTTTCAAGATACTCAGGTTTCCCCTATTGGAATATAACTACACATTACTATAACACTTTGAAAAAAGGGCATATGTTTCAAGTTTGAGGAGAAAAGTCTCTTTGATTGGATATGTTTTTAATTACTGTTTTTTAAAAAAAACAGTACAATCAGTACAATGAGCATATGGAGTAAATCCAGCTAATGATATCATAATGACTAGTTGGTAAAATTATGGATCTTGCATTTAATACTAGAATCTCCGACATTCCAAACTTCCTAGAACCGCCGAGGGGGGTTATTTTGACCCCATTGCTACAACAGCGTAAGTGATGCTGAGATGTCATTTCTAGAAGTTGTTGTGAAGTGGCTAATTCCTAAATATTTCTGAAATAATAATGGACACTTGTCAAAATAAGTGTTTAAAATGTATATTTTTGCAATTTTTTTCTACGTGGCTGAATGCCTCTCTCTCTCTCTCTCTCTCTCTCTCTCTCTCTCTCTCTCACCAACAGATTTCAGATGTTAATAACAGATATTTTTTTAATTTTGGAAAAATGGATTAACGTTGTCCGCTCCCCCTCACGCGCACATTACTCCATTCCCAGCCCTCCTCTTATCACTGGGGCGCCTCTGCCACCGTGCAGTCACAGATACGCTGTAGCACACAGGGTCATCAATGTTACGGCATGCGTATGGAGTTGGACCGCCTCTCTCCGCTGGGACATTTTTGGACTGGGCTCTCCCGGTCCGCAGTCCCAGCTTTATGGGTCTCCAAACGGTTCTGTCCTTGGCCGCTTCATGTAGCTGACACACAGGTTGAGCTCTGATCAATGTAAATATTTATGATTAGATCAGTCAGAGTCGTAGCCTCGCTAAAATGCCAAATGATTAGAACCAGAGGAAACTAAAATGCTTGATTTCCGAATTTACCTGTCAGAGTATTTCCGCGAGCTCCCACTGTGTCTGAGGACTGAATGTATGTGACGAGTGACCCCTCACTTATAGAAGCTGGGGTCTTTTTCATAAATTCGGCTCCTCATCCTCAGTTGATGTCTCATCACCTGGTAAAAATGACGGATCATCGGTCCGCCCCCCCACCAATTCCTCCTCACCCACATCTGCCGTTATCTCTGCTCTTTCTGACTCTCCCTCACTCAGATCTCTGGTACAACAGCCAGCTGTTGTTTTTTGTTAAGTTCAAATCTTAAATTTTGCTGTTTGTTAGAAAGATTTAGTGATGACAATAGTTGTCAAAGTCCGATGACGCCACAAAGTTTGAGCGTTGCTAAGCAACAAGGAGAAGCGGGAGGGGCGTTGCGCAAAAAGTGACAGCTGTATATGGCATTTATATGAAGGGGTAAAAATGACCCCCTCGGCAGTTCCAGGTATAAATAGTCATATAAATTTATCTTTTCATTACACACACTCACCAAAATTCACTGAATGATTAATAAATCCATTTTAGGAAAAGTCATGAACTTACAGATGTAAGGGTTTATTTTAACAGAAATACAAGCATTTGAAAATGCTAGGCGGTAAAAATGACCCCCTTGGCGGTTCTAGTGTTCATTAAATAATATGGAGCTTGAATCCTCAAGTCAGAATTCTGGTTTTAACTTTCAGAGCTTTGCATGGTCAGGCTCCACCTTACATCAGCGATCTGATCCAGCCCTACACCCCAGCTCGGGCTCTGAGGTCTGTGGATCAGAATCTGCTGATGGTTCCTTGTACTCGCTTCCGGACCAGAGGAGACTGATCCTTTCAGGCCGTTGCTCCCAGGCTTTGGAACGATCTTCTGCTCTCTCTGCGTTCCATGGAGTCTGTTGACTCCTTCAAAAGGCAACTAAAGACCTTTTTATTTGTGCAGGCTTTTGCCTAATTGTCTTGGGGCTGTTATGATCGTAAATGTGTTGTCTTGGCCTTTTAATCTTGAATTTGTATGTATCTTTTACTGTGTTTTTTTTTATTTTTATTTTAATTGTGAAGCGCTCTGTGACCATGGTCTGTGAAGGGCGCTGTATAAATAAAGTTTACTTACTTACTTACTTACAGATGTTTAAGATTAAGCCTCTATTGGTTGGAAGTAGTACTGTACCTTTAGACAGCATCGTGGCATTGATGATGGGTGTGTCTGATGCTTTCCTGATGCCTTCGTCATACCAATAATCTATGAATCAAAGTTCTTCCTACTTGGCACATAAGAAGGCTCGGTGTTACACTATGACCACAAAGTCTGATCATAAAGGATGGACCAACTGCATGAGGCAGATTTTCCCTTTTTTACTTTATTTTATCTTATTTTATTTTATTTTTATTTTTATTTCTTTAGATCCAAGATACTTTGGTCGACTCTGGCCTGGCCCAGTCTGCGATTTCATTGGCATGACAATCACTCCATTTAAAGTCAGTGTTGATGCTTCCTACATCTGTGTCAGCCAGGGTTAATGTAGTGGTTTGTAGTCCTGATCCTCGTGTACCACTGCACTGAATGTTTTAGATATGTCCCTGCTCCATCACACCTGAAAATGAACGGCTCGTTAACAAAGACCTTGATGACAAGCTGATGATGGTAGGGAAGATCATTGGACCTTCTTGTCCATCCATCCATGCACAAAAAAATGCCATCTGACTAGAGCCTGCACCATTAAACCCTCATACAGGAGTGTTCTCCCTGCTGTCCTCTGGCAAGAGGTTTCCTCAGCATCAGGGCCAGGGACAGGCAGATCTCTGTAATCGCTCCATCCCCCAACCAATCAAGACTCTTCCCATATACACAAAACGCACCTTAAATTTTTTCTGGACTGTATATGCATCCTACATAAGAGTGATACAATACATCGATCTGTCCTGTGTAATAAGTGATAATAAGTGTAATAAGTGAAAAATGGTCAGCTTTTGTTTTGTGATTCAGCATCATACGTTTGTCCATTTGATGTAAAGCAACTTTTGTGCTTATGTCTTTACCCTAAAAACAGCTGCTATGATAAGAGCTGTAAATACATGGTTGAAAAGGCAGCTTTTATACTCTCTCTGTGGTATTTCAACCAAAGCAGCTTTTGAAAAAAAAAAGGGCACAGTGTCTCTGTAAAAATCTCCCTAAATTTCCTCTTCTAGTTCTAAACTATCACTGCATATCTGAAGTAATATGCAAGCCTCTTTTTGCATCATCCAACCACTCAAGCATGAAATGTGGCTGTAAGAAATATGACTGCAGTTATTACAAGCCGAGATTCAACAATGTGCACCCCACTACTGCCCAAGGATGTTTGAACATTGAGTAACATAACCATCTGCTTCCTCACTCAGGCTCCCTTATACTTTTTCTCTCTCACACTTACACACACACTCTTTTTTTCAAGACCATTGCTCCTTGGGGAGCATATGCGACGCAGCGATCCAACACTAATTCTACTGCCTCTGCTTAGTATAATCCAATCTGCTCTACAGGGGAAAAAGAGGATGGGGGCAAAAACAAGAGAGAACCCACAAACAAATAAAGTGCCCTAGTTCTTGTGACAACTGCATGATTGCACATATCCATCAGGTCACATTAACTTGGTTCTATAAAGCTTGCAATAGATATTACAATCACAATGTGATCATGCGGATAATCTATGGACCTGTAATCAGTTTTTATGAGATACTTGGATAAGGCAAAAACGGAATTACTGATTGGAGCTGCTCCTCTGTGGCACGGCCCCCCAGAGATTCTAGACTGTAATCATTTTAAAATTCAGGCTGTTCAACTTCCACCAGAGGAGCATGAATACTTCACCCTCTGTAAATGAGGGCTCGGCATAGAATTCCTTGATGGCAGTGATTATGACATGGTAATTAGTGAGATGGTTATGGGATGATGATAGTCAGTCATTATTGTGCATCATCAAAGGCTGTCAATCACAACCCATGTGAAGCTAATGAACATATATATATATTTTAAAAAATCGTATATTTTAAAACACTGCTAGTTTTTAAAATATCATATCATGGATATACTGTATATTCTCAGCAAAATGCCACATTTGCAAATGCTGATAATCCTGTGTGCGTGCGTGTGTGTGTGTAGAAACCTGATAAAAATCACCTGATCACACTGGGCTTTAGTATTGGGCAAATCCACCCTTTTTTCCACTGTGTCATTATTTATTTAAAAAATGTGAGGAAAAAAAGAGGCAAAAACCTTGAGGACAAAGCTAATGTAGCCCTTCCTGGTTCTATAGGATATAATTTCGGAAGTTACAGCCAGATGTTGCTAATCAGCAGGTGTTCAGAAATCTATAAAGGCAGGAGTATTAGCACAATGCCAAGAGGGAAAAACATAATCAGTGGTCTTGTGTAGCAACAATTGCGTTGCCATCAGACTGAAGGGTGATGTCAAACCGTGTCCAAACAATTTGGAAAGATTACAAACAGGTGGAATGCGTTCAAGACAGTAGCTAGTCTTCTTAAATGTCAAAATCCCAGCATCTCAAGGTCAGACCATGCCAATGTTCAGAAAAATATAAATAAATGAATTCCCCAAATAAAAGGAGGAGTATTAATTATTAAAGTCCATGACAGAACAATTAGAAGACAGGAGGGTTGCCAGGAGAAAACCTCTTCAGTCTAAAATCAAATATGACAAGCATGAAATATGCAGTGAACAGAAACAATGTTGATGACAAGAATGTGCCGAAAGTTCTCCACAATGATCTGAAAGACTGATATATAGTCACCCAATAAAGGACAACTTCAAGCTATTTCTGCTCAAGGTGGGTCTACAAGCCACTGAATAGGGGTACTTAGAATTGCCCACATTTTTCTTCTCTTTTGATCCATCTTTAAAAAATGAATATTGGCACAGTGAAAGTTGTTTTTCATCTTAGGTTGTATTTCTCTAATACTATTTCTCTAAAACATTATTTCCTTTAATAATTGTCTCTCTCTCTCACATACACACAAACAGAAAAATAAACAAACAAGCAAAAAAAAAAAAAAAACTTGATCAAAACAGGGGGTATTAACTTTTGTACATAACTATATAAGCTTGGTGAAGGCTTATGTGACATGCTCATACTGTTCACAATAAATTAGATTTAGTTCAGTTCAGCAATACTCTGTTAATCCCTGAAGGAAAATTACATGTTGCAGTCATTATTTACATTTCTTACAGAGTCATTATTATTGATGGTCATAGCTGTGGACAGGAAGGAGCTTCTGTAGTAGTCTGTGCTACATTCTGATCTGAAGAAGCCCCTGACTCTGTTGTTGAATCACTGTCTCATGAAAAGGATGCTCAGGTTTTTCCATTATGGGTTTTATTTTATGAAGCATCCTTCTTTGCTCAATCGGCTCCAGTGGATCCAGAACAGAGCCAACCTTCTTTATCAGTTTGTTCATTTTATTTTTATGTTAGTGGGTGAGTGGGCTCTGATCCTGCTCCCCCAACAGATGACTGCAGATAGGATTGCACTCTCCGCAACAGACTTATAGAAGACATGCAGCATCTTGCTGCAAACATTGAAGGACCTAAGCTTCCTCAAGAAGTGCACTCAGAAGTACTGATAACTATATGTTTTACTCCTCATTAAAACCATGTACAAACTTTATTCTTCAAGAGGTCCTATTTTTCATACATTTGGGTGTCTGAAGTGCAATGAACTCAAACCTTTTGAGATAATCTTATTGATTTGTGATTTTGTTCATATTTTTAAGTTACTGTGACATTTCAGACCCAGACCAGAGCTGAATTATCCAGATTCTCAATGTGTATCACCACTCATTTTCACATCTTGTAACAATTTGAGATTTTTTTTTCTCTATTTTTTGGTTTTTAACTGATCTCTGTGTTATTATGACCAATACATCTTCCAGATCTTTTTTCAGACCTTATTAAATTGTATCAACGTCCGAAAAATGCATAATACAGGATAAATTCAAGTTTTTGAGTTATGTATGCACGTTGCCTATGTTACATGTAAATATATTCACCACTCGATGTGTCAAGTTAAACATGAAAGGATTTTTAATTTTACATGAAAGCATGACTGTCCAGCTAAATTTTCAGCATTAACATGTACACAACTAATGAAGGAGAGGCAATTAGTTAAGCAAATTATAATTTGCTCTGCACAGGTTATTAAAAGTCAAGGTAACATGCATGCTGTTTTCACTATTAATTCAAAGGAGAAATGAATTACTAATCATTTCTGGCACTAAAGTTAGGACTATTTTAACACCCAAGCTTTGAGTTCAGAACATTTACATTTTCTCTTTAAAGTTGACAGTTTTAATACATTTGCATTAAAACTAATCACCCTAATATGAAAATGTCAGGACAGTGAAATTAATCGCCTCTGGAGGACTGCAGTGAAATTAGCAAGGACACATTTCTACAATGGCATAAATTGAGTGCCACCAGGCAGAGTTTATGCCATATATTTTCTTTGTACTTCTGGAATCTTCCCATTAGTTGGTTCTGACTCCCATCCTTTCATTTGCAGACTCCCACATCCCTCCGCTCATCTCCCTTCCCTTTAAAATTGAAGTCATGCAGCAGGCAGCCATGCAGCTGAAAAGCGGGGGTGAAGGAAACACCTCGAAGGATTAGTAACTAAACCAAGCTGTGGTCTGGGAGGGTCTGACCTCTGCTTCCTGTCCTTCAAAAATTGGCCACAGTTACATGATGTTTTTTAATTTGGAATTAATTATTCCGAATTAAATAATTCCGAATTAAACTATTTTCCTTCGCGTTTACATGGAAATAGTAATTCCGAATTGAGGTTTACATGGAAAACACGTTTGTTCGGCTTTATCCAATTCCGCTTAAGGTCTGGGGGTTGGGAAGGGTTCTGATTGGATAGGGGGGCAGATGTCTTTACGTCTACCGGAAGAAAACAAATTTAGCAACAACTCGGTTAGCAACAATATTCCACTTGTTTTTGACCTGGGTGGCGTCTCTATCTGCGAAACCTCCTTCATTTAACCTGGCAGCTACAACTTTGATAAGCTCACAATTTTTATGTTTCCTGCCATCTGTTCTTTTATTTATTTCCAGTTCCTCCAAGCTATTTATTAAATAAATCATCTCTGCTCTTGACCATCGTTTACTGCGTGCTGCCATCTTGAAACTTTGCTTTAATATAATATAATATAAATATAAGCGTATGGAATATAAGCGTCATCGCGTCAGACGGGCAAGGGAACGAGCATGCGCAGAAAGACGGGAATTAATTTAAACAGGAATGAGTGTATACATGACCGCGGAATTATTCTATTCGGAATTAAAATCAGAATAAACTAGCCACTTACTTCGGAATTAAGTTTAATTCGGAATGGACATTTTCATTCGGAATTAGGTGTTTACATGGTAACTTTTATTTGGATTTAACTTTAATTCTGAATTAAAGAGGAATTAAACTTCCCATGTAAACGCACATATTGGAAGCTATTATGGGAGGGCTAATAAAGGGTGGGGTTTCAAGGTTTACAAGGAAACCCTTTTTAACAGGCCTAAAGAGAAGCTTTTAGTTTGAGGATTGGTTGGCTGGTGTTGGACTGACTGCGATAAAGAGTAGCTGCGTTCTTAAAAGGTGGAATCAAGGCAGCTGGACTTGCTTTTTCTTTTGCTTTCAAGTAAAAGGAATTCCGTTTGGGTCCTGTCTAAAGTACAGGACCTAAATGCAGAATGAACATCACTGACACTAATAGCTCAGTGCTTAACGTCTTTTTCAAATGCTCAAGGAAAATGGAATCCAGAGAATAGGAATTCCAGGCAAAGAGGTTTTGTGGACATGTCAGTGAAGCAGTCATCATCAGTCATTCAGGACAACATTGGATCACTCAGAGATCCTCACTGAACCTCTGGAGTGAGTTTGCTGCACTGAAAGTAAAGGGGCCCAATAATATTGCATGCCCCACTTTTCAGTTTTTTAATTGTTAAAAAAGTTTGAAATATCCAGTAAATTTTGTTCCACTTCACAATTGTTTCCCACTTGTTGATTCTTGACAAAAAATTATAATTTTATATCTTTATGTTTGAAACCTGAAATGTGGCAAAAGGTTGAAAAGTTCAAGGGGGCCGAATACTTTCGCAAGGCACTGCATTTGTATATGTGGATGACATTGATATCTATATGATTTGTCTTAAATTAAGCTTACTGCAAAAGGTTTATTGTTTAGAATAACATTGTTTTCCTTGCCGTGCTATAGTTTATACACACTTCTAGAAAAGGCAGTATTTGACTCTCAGAAAGATAAGTCCAGCCAATGAGGCACTGTAAAAAGAGTGGTCAAAGGTTACGGTAGAGGCTCCTCTTGAAGTAGAGGAGCAGCGACTCAGCTCAAAGTCCCTCCTGAATGATGCTACTTCTCAAACTGTTTTAAAGGAAAAAGCTGTGCAGAGGAACATTATTTCAGATGCTTGTATCTGTGATCTCATTCTTTCAATCACTAACCATAGTTGAGGGGAGGTGCATACATCAGCTCGTTAATAGGGAGCCTTGTCCTTCTCACTAGGGGTGTCCCGATCCCGATCCCCTGATCGGATCGGCCTTGGTTCTTAAAAATTTAAGGTGGATCGGATCGGCTGATCAACCTTATTTTAACACGCCAATCTTTTTTTCATTATTTTTTTCTCAAAAAGTGATCCTAATTAACACAAATTAATAAAGTAATCATATTACACAAACAAAAATATTGTTTAAACCATATACATTTAATAATTTGCACTGAAATAAAGTTTCTCAGCAGCACTTTCTTGTATCCACCTTAAAAGTTTTAAGACTGGAGGCGTCAGGCTAAACTTTAGCAAAAATGTCAGCAGTGTGGCAGCACTATAAAATTACAAAGACCGACGCTTTAACTGCGACTTGAAACATATGTAAGGCTGAGATATCACGAGGGGTAAGTAAGAAGAGAGTTTACAACACCACTAATTTAATCAGACACTTAAAAAAATCACCATCCTAGCAAGCACGCTGCCTTCTGAATGGCCAGCAAACGCTCTGTGAAACTTTTAAAAGAAAGGACAAACTCCCGAAAGACTCGGAGAAATACAGAAAAATCACCAAGCTAATCGCGGAATGTATTACCAAGGACGACCAGCCCATTCAGTATGTGGAATACAAGGCATTTAACCGGTTCATTAATTACCTCGAGCCTCGTTCCCGTCATTACATGAACGACAAAGGACACAAAGGTGCGCGACCATGTGCAGCGGGTCTTTAAAGAAGTTAAGTTAATATTTTATGTTATTTTGATTCTGATGTGATTTCATTGATTGCAAAGACTTCTGCTAGTGTTTTCATTGCCTTAAACTGCTAGCCAAGTTCACCTGCTGCTATTTAAATGGAAGTGCTATGTTCTTTAGTACTGAGACTGTTGAACAGTCACTGTTCTGTAACTAAATGTGTTTTATAATAATTCTCCCAAACAAAAAAGAAAGAAAGAAGAGTGTTTAAATAAGTTATAGTTTATTTTATGAGATGATAAAAGCTATTAATCTCAGCTTGGATACAGGCCTATTTATTAATGTACACAGGAAATAAAATGCATGGGAAATTAAACTGTTTGCCCACTCAAAAAAAGTGAAATCGAATCGGAAAAAATTGGGAATCGGCCGATCTTAAAAAATTAAAGATCGGAAATCAGATCGGGACCCAAAAACCGTGATCGGGACATCCCTACTTCTCACCACAACAGACAGGTACAGAGTCCATCAAACGGTGCAGTGACCTGCTGTTCCATTAACCCCCCACTCTTAACAAAACCTCCAGAAACCCGAAACTTCTCCACTTTAGGCAGCACTTTACCTCCATCCCGGAGAGGGGATTCTCACCTTTTCTAACTGAGAACCATTGTCTCTGTAGCCCTGAATAAAAAATAAGATAAAAGTGTGAGAGAAAGAAACCAGAAGGACACTATAATTAATGGCTCACATCTTTCAAGGGCTTTTAATAAGGTCCAAGAGTCACACTGGTTTGATTGCAGAACCATTATACATAACAGTATAAATTCTCCCTTTTAGAGTGACAGTGCGTTTTTAAAGTTAAAAAAAAAAAACCTGGTATTAACGCTAATGAATGAAAGATTTTACTGCCAATGAGAAATTCAAAGACAACAACTTGGAGGTTGATGCAACTTTGTCCGTTAATTATAATGCAATGCACCATAGTGCATGTCAGGATATTGGCTAAAGGAGCCCATTTTAGCATGTGACTTAATGATCACTAAATTATTGCATTAGTGTATTTAACTATCACTCATTGCCATCTAGGGTGCTGAATTTGCTAGGTCTCTGGGGGGGGGGGGGTACCCCTGATTTTCACCCAGATAGGGCTTAGATATGCTCCTGCAGATCCCAGGGACCCTGAATGGGATATAGTGGGCATAGATCTACACCATCCATAAACTGAGTGCCCAAACTCTTACTCACTGTGCTTGTAGGTGTGCGTTTTAATCTTTTGTATCTGTATCGACATTTGGGAACACTGTTGTTCCAGATCTTGGAGCATTAGAAATGCTAGCCTCCATGCATTTCAATCAGCTTTGCTTGCATTAGTTCGACCAACAACCTTTGTGTCTATCCCTTATATCTCAACTGTTTCCAGACCACGTTGTAGCTTTGTTAATATCCCAAGCCAACAGCAGTCCATCACTCAGACATAAGTCAGTTTTACATTGTTGTTCCTCACGGTTTAATTCAGACATACCCACAAGAGTAACACAGAACGCCATGTCCACAGAGATGAGAGTGTACATCAAATGAGGTATATTAAAAGGTAAGGTTTAGAACCATATTTATATACTGTATATATACTTACTCATGAGCTGTATGGTGGTTCTGAAAACATCATGGTGAATGGAAGCTGTTTTTGCAAGTTTAAGATTATGGAAAGAACTGACAATAACAGACACAAATGGCAAAATAATATCTTTGTGTTAAAGATTGCAAAAGGAAGTCTAATTGTTTAGAAATATTACATAATGACCTTGTATCTGTTTTGGTTGTTGACCTCGTAAATATTTCTATAGTGAGTTTGTGATTTTAAGCAGTTGCCATTTGTATTTCATAGAGGAATTTCTCCATTTGAATTAAATGATGATGACAAACTAGGGTATAGTCTAGCCCAGAAGCTAACTTGTGATCAGTTGCCACCACATAAACGTGGCATAAAGATAATTGAGATCTCTTTCCAGAAACAAAACTTGTTGCCTTGGCCATTTACTGTAGAAAATAGCAAGACAGATTTAGGAATTACATATAACTGGGTATGTTGTGATGGCACTATAAGAGTACCCAAAAGTCTTAAACTGGAGATTAAACTGGAACATTCTGGCATGTGCTCATGATTAGCAGGTGTGTTGTATTTACTTGAACGCTTGTCACTTGGCTGAAAAGCTTTCAGTCTTCTCTTTTCTTGAACCGAGTCACCACTCATCATCTTCTTTGTCTCTGCACATAATTACATGATTGATGTCTGAGGACGAGCAGAGGATAATGTGGAACGTCATTCTGTTAGATTCTGTCAATCATATCAGAGGTGAACTGAACAAAGAATGAGTGGGCAAGACCTTGTATTCAGTGTGTCTGATATTCTAATTAAAAATGATTTAACATGCAGAAAAAGGAGACAAAAAAAAACTGCCTTCTGAACAATCAAAACTGAATTGCAGTGGACATGCAGCAAAGGTTGTTTGAATACGGTGACGACAAAAGGGTTTTGTCTTATTTATTCAGCTTGAGTAATTGCACCTCAAAGCAGTCGTTTTCTTTTGACTTTTAATTGTGCTAGTCGGAAGTAATTTCTAGATGCAGGATTCAAAAGTTTCAGGGTTAACAAAAAAAAAGGACAAACTAGGACACTGTGTCCCTTTCCTGCCTCTTCCATGTTGCTTTCGCAGCACGTCGTGAAGCGAATGCATCCAATTCAAAACTTATTTTTCTGAATGATTCCTCAGTTATGTAACAGGTGAGACAGATACACAACTTTATTACAATTAGTCAATTCATTACATGCTGTTTAGCTTACAACTGTTTTTTTTCTTTTTCATTTAACAAACCACCTTCATCACCTCCTTTATGAGTATTTTTTAAAAATCATCTGTTACACCAATTTACAGATGCAAGAGAAACATTCCATCAAAGTAGCAAACACACATTCAACCGAACTATTAAATGTCCACCTGATATTTAATACCTTGACAATCTAATCCTTCACATTAAATCAAACAGGCGTATGAACAGCCCTTTCACATCTTAGTTTTATTCTTTCTCTGCTCTGCATCACTTGGTAAGTTGTAGAATTTTCTCCTTGGTTTGGTTTCTTTTTAGTCAGACAGAAAATCCAACCAAACCAGTTGAGACCATCATTCATTACTAGTTGTTTGCTGCAGGAACAGAAAGTGCTAAAAACAGGAAGAGCCTTTGTTGTTGAATATACCAGCGTACTGTTTGTGTTTGTCCGTTGGCCTGTCTTGGATTGATTTATCAGTTAACCAGTTAAGACCTTCTAAGATGTATTTTCTTGTTTGGCAGTGCTACTGCAGCATGGTTCTGGTATTTTACGACGTACTTTCACCCCTTTTATCACCCAAATAATTTATTTCAGTTGTAGTTATGGAGCGGAGCTGCCAAAAGCAATTAGGCTGCATGCATTAATTGTACAAAACCACGCAATTCAATTTATTTTATATTATTGTCACTTGGGTACTAACTACAAAGACAACTTTGCTGATCAAACATTTCTCAAAGAAAGGATCACAACACAGTATCTGGAAGGCTCTCAGGATGTGTCCATCTAACCTAACAATGTGAGAAGTAAATGCAAAGTGAAGCTGTGAAGAAAGGATATACTGAATCCATTAGAACTGAGAGGAAATAAAAAAAAAAAAAACAAAAGTGAGGGGTGCACTACAAAGCCAGGTTTATGGCCTAAACTCAGAGTTTCATCAATGAGGGTGACCCCTGTTTGACCTCGCTACATCACCATGGAAATTTATGCTGCACTTCTGACCTGCCCGGTGGGAGATTGTCTACATTTTCATATTTAAATCCGCTGTAATAAATGCCATCCTTAATTCAGTTTTTGTCCAGACATTTTTTCTCTTCGAGGAGTGTGGATATTTTAATTTAGGAACTTCATAAAAGAGCCATACAATATTTAACACCAAACAAAAGGATGACATGGTAACAATAGCTGTTTGTGTCATGATGCCATGGAAACCTACATCCATTCAGATGCTCATGCAGAACAACACTGGCTGATTGACTTGTCCTGGTTTTGTGGTAATTGTGTTTTACAGGGTTGACATGGAGAAACTGATCATCCTATTTTTGAAAAGGGACATTGACTTAATTTCACCTTCATTTGGCCAAACACTTAAGTGATTTCCACATATTTCTTATTATGGGATAGTGTTGGGCTTAAAAAGACTAATTGACAGGTTTAAGAGTATTAATTTTCAGAGTTATGGAGATATAAAATAAAGAGATTATGTTAGAAATTCTCAGCATATATTGGGAGTGCCTCAAGTAATATAATAAAAGCCAATACTGGTAATTATCTTCCACATTCAAATTTTCTGCTAGAATTCCTTTCTTGCCCTCTGAAGCATTTAGTTTGTTCTTCAATTAATTATCTGTATGGCTCCATTTGACTGAAGTAGTTTGAACATAATCAGTCCATTTAGTGGGAGGAGTCAAATTATGAGTCAAACCTCATTCACAGTTGTGCACACCAAGCTTGAGAGGAGGAAAAAAAAAAAAAGCTCTGGTAAACAAACAACAGATAACTACTGCTCTGATACCCATTATCTCTGATTAGAGCTTGATTTTTTTTGCAGATTTGGCAAACTCAAACAACATGGCTCTGCCAAAACTCTTTGCATCACTACCCTCTGAAGTCAAAAGCATTCAGCCACAAACACAAAGGAGAAAGAGCGCCAAGCTTCCTGCCACCTGTCTTTTGATTTCCCCCTCAATCAGACCAGAACAAAATTCACCTGAGGGAGCAAGACATAGCATGACGTAAGTCTGTAACATAAAACATGCACTTGAAGCCCACATAGAAGAGCTGTCAACATATGATCTGACTTCAAAACACCTTTTGCTCCGGCAGACTTCCATCAACTTATCTCATGAGAGAAGCAACTTCTTCCGGCTGTGTTCTGCATATTGATTTGGTATCTGGACTTGGGATCAGCTCTATGAAAACACTGGCTTGTGACTCTTTTGTAGCTGGGACAATGTGAGCTGTTTTTTTTTTTTTTTTTTCCTTATCATTCTGTTTTCTCATCAGTGGCATTAGTTCTTTGTGTCACAATCTTAGTTTGGTGTTGTTTTTCTTTTGTGGTTTTTGGTATTTCTTAGTTTTGGTGTTTCTTTTCTCCTGTTTTAGTCACTTCCTGTTTCACTTTCAGGGTCTGTTTCTTTGTGTGTTGAGTTCTGTCTTACGTCCCTGATCCCACCTGTCCTGATTGTTTGCACTTGCGCCTCTTAAGCCCGTGTCTTGTCTTGTCCTTGTCCTCACTGCTCTGTCCTGTTTTCTATATCATTTCTCACCCTCTGATGCTGAACTGCCGATTCTCTGGATTGCTTGAAGATTCTGCACAACAGTAATCTCCTGGTCCATGCCTTGAAAACCTGGCACTTTGTTTTGTATTCTTGCCGGTTTATTTTTTTTTTTTTTTCTTCTAATTTTTTTATGCACAGTATTCAATATCCAGTTTTAAAAAAACAGGCTTTGTTCTACAAAATATAATTAAAACAAAGTATTCAGAATGTACTGTGCAAAAATGGCTGTCTTTGTCACTTTTACAGTGACATATTATGTACTAACGATGTTCAGGCATAACAGGAAGCCAGTCACTTGACAACTGTGACTGGATTGTGTAGAAGTAGCCCTTTTGGGTACACTCTCAGAAAAGAAAGTACAGAATTGTACCTTTAGAGGTACAATGGCTTGTCACTGGGGCAGACCCTCAGAAGGTACAGTTTTGTACCCTTTTGTACCTTTGTACCCACCTTGAGTCATATATGTACTTTTGACATCAAAAGGTACATAAGGTAAGGTCCAATAATTAACCCTAGGGGGTACATTTGTGTAGATTGTACCTCAGGGGACAAAAAAAGGACTCGTACTGTACCCCTATTTCTGAGAGTGTATTTGAGATAAACTATATTTTGATAAAACCAGTTTGCGCTCATAGCATAGTATGTGGTTATGAAATGCCTTACTTACTTTGTACATTCAGTTTAATTTAGCTTCCTTTGTGTGTTTCACACCTGGCTTCTTTACTGATAATCACCCATGCATCTTTTAAAGCATCATGTAACCACAAACTCAGCCAGGAGGGTTCTTCCAAAACCTACAGGGCAGCTGCATGGCAGGCAGCTTAGCTCAGATATTCTATTAGAGTTGTCACTAGGTTTTCACTGCTTTATGTATGCAACCATGCTCGTTGCAGAGAAGACAGGATTTTGGCTTAATGGTCAAATTGTCCAGGATGTACCCCTGCTTTTCACCCAGATAGGGCTTAGATATGCTCCTGCAGATCCCAGAGACCCTGAATGGGATATAGTGGGCATAGATCTACACCATCCATCAACTGAGTGCCCAAACTCTTTATCACTATGCTTGTAGGTGTGAGTTTTAATCTTCTTTATCTAGCTTGAATTCTTGGTTTCTGCCACATTTTTGAAGAAGGTAGAAACACTCACTGAGAGGTGTCCACTTTGCCGTGTACTGAAAGCTCTATTTGGGGTGACTCGGGTTGTTAGCTAGGTTTGGTGGGCATTGCACCATTAGTCTATTGTATAAGATGTGAGTAGGACTTAATGTGAGTTCTCTTAGGGAAAAGAGGCCATCACAAACTGCTGACATGCCAGGCTATTTTTATTTCTCTCTCCAATTGCACTGCTGTTCTGCACAGCATGAGCTTTACAATCCACAGTTGAAAAGCCACAAAAAATGAATTATTACCTCAAAAACTTAGAGAATGATGCAACAGGAGAGAGGATAATTCAAGTTAAAAAGGGGAATATTTGTGATGGGCATTAAAATAGTGACAAAGTTACAACAGTAAAAATATCAGAACAGTGGGATGACGGCATTAGTAACAATCCAGAGAAGAAATCCAAGGAGCGATTCATTGACAGAACCATTTAAAATGGCTCACATCTTCATTTATAACTGTCTAAACTAATCTGCCGAAATTGAGTGCAATCTGTTCTTGGGCTCTAATTTCACCAGGAAAATGAGGGAAGGTTTGGATGATTCTGAATCAGACTGACTCACAAGCAGTCGTTTCGTCCCAGCAGGGTGAGTTTTCCCCGTGGTAGACCTGAGCTTTCAAAGCTCTGCCAGATCCTGTGGAGAGATGCGAAGGATGATGGGCAGAGGAAGGTCTCCAGCTATAAAAGAATGATGGGTGATGTCAGAGAGGTGCAGTCAAGCACATGCAGCCCCACGGCTTCGCTGCGAGAACCAATTCCCTGTGTGTCAGTGGCAAAATGTGCGTTGCATCCGATGAGCTCACTGCTCATGCTCTGTGTTCACACTACCAAAGGAAACTCACTGACGTAAGAAAAAGAACAGCTTTTTTTTTGTCTGAAGCAGTGGTTTAAATGATGGTTTAAATGTTATGTTGAAGGCTGTTAAACCTTTGGTATTATGCATTCTGAATGTGTTTAGTTTGAGGACAGCAGAGAAGTACCCACTCAAGAAACATGGTTTTTCTGAAATCAGTAGCGGGAAATTGATTGCAGATTTGATTTGTGTCAAAATACCTTTTAAATACTGAAGGGAAAAAAAAAAATTCACATATTACCACTGGGTTGATGAGCGGAAGAGCATCAGAGAGGAAGTAGGCATGTGCTGAATAAGTATTTTCCCGCCTGAGGGTCAAATTCAAATATGGTTTTGACTAACAATTTAAAAAACATGGGTATAACAGCTTTGAAGTTCAAGTGGGTGATATTCAGAGAGTTCTCCACATAATAAAATATCCTTTTCTGAACCTTTTACCTTTATCAACATGAACATATCCTTCGCTAGTGTGCTCCAGAAGCAAAACACATCACTGAATGGGTTAAAAGAAAACAACTGTTTTTGCTGGAAATAAGGGGCAAACAGTTAACTCGAGTCAGTGGTACTGACCAGCTTGAAGGAATTGTAATTACAGTTTGCTAATTCCGGGTCCTTTGCTTAACTGAGTGACAATTTCTGTTTTCTGAGGATGCTACTCTGAGCTTCTAATTAAAACCTCCACTGATTCTTAAATCACTCTGCATTAAGCAATTTTTTCTTTTGATCAGTAAATTCTACCTTTGAATCACTTTGAAAGTGCCTGTTTTATCACTGTTCATAAAGAGTCGAACCTCAAAGGTTCAGTTGTTTTTTTTTTTCTCCTTTAATGTTGAGGCTTTTGCCACATCTGGAAACCGGAGAACTCGTTACAAGGTTTTATGGGACACTATATCAGCTCTCAAAGAACTACTTGCAGCTCATATTCAGAGGCAATCAGCAGAACTAGATCGTTTTCAGTGGCCCTTGAAGGGTACTTTTTTCTTTTTTTGTTCAGTGAGATGTAATTTTAACTTGGACTTTTCATGTTATATTTATGTTTTCATGTTATATTTATTATTTATTATATATTCTCTATTGTAGTGATTGTTTGTTTGTTTTTATTATTGTTTTATCCTATTTTATTGTTGTCCTTTTTCTCTTTTTTATTGCTATTCTTGCTGCTTTAACAATGTAAATTTCCCCATTGTGGGACAAATAAAGGATTATCTTATCTTATCTTATGTCCTCCATTATAATGCCTAATTAAGCTTTCCTCATTTAACTGTTTTGTTGTTGGTGGTGGCGGTTGTGGCGTGTTGTCCATCTACCCATCCATTATCTATGCCTGCTTAATCCTCTGCAGGGTCACAGCGATCTGCTGGAGTCTATCCCAGCTCTCTTCAGGTGAGGCAGGGGTACACCTGGACAGGTCACCAGTCCATCGCAGGGCCACTTATAGACGAACAACCATTCACACTCAAAATCACTTCTACAGGCAATTTAGAAACCACCAATTAACCCAACATGCATGTCTTTATACTGTGGGAGGAAGCCGGAGTACCCGGGGGAAACCCACGCAAGCACGGGGAGAACATGCAAACTCCACACAGAAAGACCCCTGCTGAGGTTTGAACCAGGAACCTTCTTTCTGTGAGGCAACAGTACTAACACCAAGACATCGTGCTGCCCATGGGGTGTTGTTGGTTTTTTTTTTTTCTTTTTTAACGTGAAGTTTTATAATTTACTTTTTCCATAAATGTTTTTATTGTACATAGCAAAAAATTATGTATTGTTATGAGTTTGACAAATATACAGGAAAGTATATCCATATTTAATGTGAGCTGCAGGAATTAAACAATCATGGCAAATGATGCTCATAAATTGAAGTTAAAACAACCCTTGGTCTATTATCAGATAGCAAGGAGTGCAAATTTTCATTAGGGACTAATACAATGTGAGTTGAAACAGTTTTGAATGTGATGGAAAATGTGTGGGAACCAAATTGAATGGCAACTGATGATAGCACTTAAAAAATGTACTTGCACATGCCAGTTTTACCACAAATATCTGAGTACCAATCCAGTTGTGTGGAAATGGAGGTCATGAACTCTCCTTCTTTTGCATCTATTTAGTTTATTAGTTTTTGTGGTATTTAGTGGTCAACTCGTATGGACTTCGGCGATTGGATGGAGATCTGCCTGAACAAACAGGTCTCTGTATGCTTTCTGCACACTTACCTCAGTTTGTGGAATGACAGTTCCGATTCTTGTCAGAGGCATAAAATAGTTATTTATCTTGACATAGGTCAATTGCCCCAAGTGCTTGTGCCAAGTGTACCTAAACCATTTTAGATTTTTTTTTCTCCAATGGCTTTCTAAGACTGCCTCCAAAGATTTATTCTGGATCTGTATAATTGGAAATGTATAATTTTTCCAGCAATTTCTGGGTTATACTGGTGGTGATGGTGTACCCAAACCCTATGCCTGTGAAATGATCCCCACTAGCAGACTGAGAACTAGATGTTTAATTCCATATAAAGAAAACATGCCATTCTTACACAATCTTACAGTCCCTGTTTGACCTTTTTCACTTTTGTTGAAACTATGTCCCATTCTTTTCAATATTTCAGGATATTTGTTGTAACTTTCCATCAGTTATGTTTTTTACTTGCATAACTTTTTTTTTAACTGAGTGTCAAATGTGTTGTGCAATAAGTAAGAAAGAAAGAAAGATTATTGTTTGTCTTTAATTGTTGACTCTGAGTTTAACAAACAGTCAGAAAAAGGAAAATAAAAATGATCGCAGGCATAATGTCACTATAGCATGGCTTACAGCTCTTCTCTTTCATATCTTTGTTAGATCGCAGTATTAGATATGGCTCTACATAGGGTCTTGGAAAGGTCTGCCTTTCAGATATGTTTATCACAGATATGAATCAAATAAACTGCAGCCAGACACTAAAAGGATCATGTTGCAATGCTGTGGCTATAATAGCATGTTTCAAAAAATTCTCGGTCTAATGTATAGAGGCAAAAAAGAGGCAACATGTTCTAATTCAGTGAATGCTTTTATCAGGTGATTTGAAATGGATTGTTCCAAGAGTTTCCTTTTTAAAAATGTTAAACCTTCCTGGATCTCAGGCGCTAAGGAGATTTCACTGTGAAGTAGTAGAGTTAAATACCATGCACTTATAATTAAATAAAGAAGTAAATGCATGCAAAGGCCATTTATGAGTTTAACATCAGCACTGGAGAAGGAGGTACAGCATCTCATTTAGTTATTAGGTAGTAAAGTGAAATGAAATGTAGATATGTTGGTTTCCAGGCCTGTTCACCCTCTCAGTGAGTTCACCTTTCATTACTTCTGAGTACTGTGTCAAAGATTCCTTAGATCTGTTATTTTTGGCCAGTCAAAAATAGCCAACTATAGCAGAGAGAGCCTCGAATATTAACGCCGAAGTGATACCCATCTGCTGCACCTGTGAGACGTAGATTGATCCAGTAAGTCAATGTGGCTATTTGTGTCAAGAGAGATCAGCTGACACACTTAAATACACACACTCACAAAGATATCAGGACCTAAACACAGTGGAGACCAAAGTGGCAATCAGACAACATTTATCTCTCCACTGAGTTGTGATATAGCAAGATCAAATTCCATCAGTCAATTGGTTTGTAGTGACGAAACATGTGATAAAACACACATCATGTCAGAAGGTGGACATGCTGCAATCAGAGGAGCAGAATGTTGTTACAGGGAGAGAGGCTTGCATGCAGAGCACTGGCAATACCACCAGAAGCCTGCCCTCTCCCACACATGGAAACTTGCACACCCACAGATACTCACAATATGTTTCTTAGAGTGAAAAGCAAAGATGTCTTCTTTGCCTGTTGTCAACCTTGTGAAGCTTGTAGCCCTTCTAAAGCTGAGAAATAAATGCTTTTAGGGTCACTGAATCATGAATATCATGTGATGCATCTTTCACTTTCCCTGCCACAATAACAGTCAACACCCCCGTCACCACGATTGCAGCTGCAGCTACAAAGAAGTAAAAACAAGCATTTTGGCAAAAAGTGTAGTTTACCACTCTTATTTTCAACACAAGAACCCACTACAAAGACTTCCACAATATTCTCTGTGTATAGACTGTGAAATTGCAAGTGCTTGCTATAATTTAAACTAAATTAGAATCAGAATTATTGACTTGAGATGCTTATTTCATCTAGTTCTTTGATGCATCATGCTCATTTATAAATAAAAAAGAGATTAAAAATTGATGAAAATGAAATTATAACTTGTCATCTTGGGATGTTAAATAATGCTTATGATTATGGTAAAGTCAATGTTCTATATGGTGTGTTTATCGATGAAGCGGTGCATTCATTTCTGAAGGCTCAGCACTAATGTTACTGTAACTGCAATAACTACAGCCTGCAGTGGTACTGAGGCACTGGGTGGAAAAATGCCTTGGAGTGCACTGTTCATTTGGCAGCTCAACAGAAATACTCTTGGCTGGGCAGGCAGTGTAGTCAGAATGAATTTGAGTTTGGTACTGAATGATTCTCATCGTGATTTGAAAGAGCTCCTAAACATTAAGAGAGCATTTGCGCTTTTTCATAAATTTGGAGAAAATGTGCCTCGCTTCTCCAGCTCCTCTTTTGGACTTTACTTGCTGGTAAAGACACAAGAACATCCACCATCTTAAGTGCAAATTATTTTCCTCAGAACTTGATGGATATTAATAAAAGAAAAATTGACAGTAGTCAGTGGATTCACTCAATGAACTGACATAATTCCAAACTCAACTCCAGTGCTTATGTTATGCTTCATTTCAAGTTTAACAGCTTGTGTCATCTAAAGTTAAAATGGACTTACCACAAGCTTTGTGAAAACAGTGCGCCAAAAGTGCCAACCATTAATGCAAGATCTTCTGTTCAGTTATGCATCAAGCGACCATACTTCCCAAGTTGAAGGGAAGAAAAAAAAAGTTGGAATCAACCGATAAAACAAGCTGTGGTTCTATTGTTTGAAACCTACTCAGAGGTGCATGCTGGCTGACCCTGTGGCTGTGGGCATGAGTTCTCTTGCCATCTCTCCTGGTCACTGCCTCGTCATGGGCTTGGAGCCTGACCCTCTGTCCGGGACGGCTGGGGTGGGGGGTGGGTCTAGCCAATGGCGAAGCCCTGGGGCTGTACTGTTTGGGCCTTGTTTGTTTGGGCCCAGCCTAACCCATGTTAGGTCGTGTCACTATGTATCCTGTATCTTTGTGTGGAACAGAATGCAGCCGACGAGAGAGTTGGGATCCTCTGATGGTGGTGGGGGTGGAGTCGCCCCTTGCTGTCGTGCTGCTGGTTCTTGTGGGTCATCTCTCCCTACCTGGGCTGCTCAGGGTTGTGCTTGCTCCACATGTATCCAGGTCAAATCTGGAGAATG
Source organism: Hirundichthys speculiger (assembly GCA_018398805.1). Taxonomy (NCBI): domain Eukaryota; kingdom Metazoa; phylum Chordata; class Actinopteri; order Beloniformes; family Exocoetidae; genus Hirundichthys; species Hirundichthys speculiger. Next base: position 344,338 of record JAGFBZ010000741.1, on the reverse strand, counting down.
TGGGGTTGAGGGACCTGGTCACTTCCTTCTCTCCAATGTGACTTCATGCCACGTCTCTTTTAATGTACATCATTAGACCAGAGTACTAATACACAAGGATTACATACAAGGTCTCACGACAGGGTTGGAGGTGTTGTCTTAGTAGTTTGGTAACTTTGTAGTGGGCAGACTGCACCACAGGAATGTCTCGGTGTCCTCACTAGCCCCTCATCCACTCCTGCCCTCCAGTTTTAAAGTAATCACATATCCTTGATCACATTAGTCAGGGTTCACAACAGCACTGGTTTTTAGCAGCACTTACTGTTTTTTTGCAGCAGAGAGTTAGAAAACAGCCCAAAACCTCACTTTCACAACATCATATAGGTTTTTGTTTAGGGTCTTGGCACGAACAACGGGGATGGTCGTAGTGTCCCTGTTTTTTTTTTTTTTTTTTCCATGTCCTTGCTCTCCTTCAACATCCTTCCTGGTGGCCCGTATTGCTGCACGTGGGAATTCTCGGTAGGCTGTGGTGGAGTGGGTCATCCTGGGGTTGGGTGGCAGCATTGTTACAAAGGTTGGCTTGCTGTGGTAGTCGTGGGATGGGGGTCATTGTGGTCACTGGTTGATGCGGAGCAAGTGTTCGAGATCAGCATCACTACTGCCTGCTGGTCTGTTTTAGCTCTGATGTGGATACATATTCCATTGCAACACAAACCTCCACAAATTCATCTATGTACACCAAAGTACACGACACAACACCACATCCATCACTGCCTGCCTTTTTGTGCCTCACTGTCAGTGATCTTTGTCCTCTCTGATGAAATCTGGGTTTTGGGAGTTAATAAATGTTAGATTGGACTGTCAAAGAGGGCTGGTGAAGGACACACTGACTATCACTCACGCTTATGCAAGAAAACAGAAAACTAACATTTGCAGCAAGATTGCATAAGCATGTACATGTACACACACACACACACACACACCACACACAATATATATAATATATATATATATATATATATATATATATATATATATATATATATATATATATATGTGTGTGTGTGTGTATACACTGCTCAAAAAAATTAAAGGAACACTTTGAAAACACATCAGATCTCAATGGGAAAAAAAATCATGCTGTTTATTTATACTGATATGGACTGGATGATGTGTTAGGAACAAAATTATGCCACATCATTTGATGGAAATGAAAATTATCAACCTACAGAGGGCTGAATTCAAAGACAACCCAAAAATTACAGTGAAAAAATGATGCGGCAGGCTAGTCCATTTTGCTGAAATTTCATTGCAGCAACTCAAAATGGTATTCAGTCATTTGTATGGCCACCACGTGTGTGTATGCATGCCTGACAACGTCGGAGCATGCGCTTAATGAGACGACGGATGGCGTCCTGGGGTATCTCAACCCAGATCTGGACCAGGGCATCACTGAGCTCCTGGACAGTCTGAGGTGCAACCTGGCGGTGTCGGAAGGATCGAAACATAATGTCCCAGAGGTGTTCTATTGGATTTAGGTCAGGCGAGCGTTGGAGCCAATCAATGGGATCAATTCCTTCATCCTCCAGGAACTGCCTGCATACTCTCGCCACATGAGGCCGAGCATTGTCGTGCACCAGGAGGAACCCAGGACCCACTGCACCAGCATAGGGTCTGACAATGGGTGCAAGGATGTCATCCCGATACCTAATGGCAGTCAGGGTGCCGTTGTCTAGCCTGTATAGGTCTGTGTGTCCCTCCATGGATATGCCTTCCCAGACCATCACTGACCCACCACCAAACCGGTCATGCTGAACGATGTTACAGGCAGCATAACGTTCTCCACAGCTTCTCCAGACCCTTTCACGTCTGTCACATGTGCTCAGGGTGAACCTGCTCTCATCTGTGAAAAGCACAGGGCGCCAGTGGCGGACTTGCCAATTCTGGTGTTCTGTGGCAAATGCCAATCGAGCTCCACGGTGCCAGGCAGTGAGCACAGGGCCCACTAGAGGACGTCGGGCCCTCAGGCCACCCTCATGAAGTCTGTTTCTGATTGTTTGGTCAGAGACATTCACACCAGTGGCCTGCTGGAGGTCATTTTGTAGGGCTCTGGCAGTGCTCCTCCTGCTCCTCCTTGCACAAAGAGCAGATACTGGTCCCGCTGATGGGTTGTAGACCTTCTACAGCCCTGTCCAGCTCTCCTGGAGTAACTGCCTGTCTCCTGGAATCATCTCCATGCTCTTGAGATTGTGCTGGGAGACACAGCAAAGCTTCTGGCAATGGCACGTATTGATGTGCCATCCAGGAGGAGTTTGACTGCCTGTGCAACCTCTGTAGGGTCTAGGTATCGCCTCATGCTAACAGTAGTGACAGTGACCCTAGCCAAATGCAAAACTGGTGAAAAAGAGTCAGAAAAGATGAGGAGGGGAAAAAAATGACAGTGGCCTCCACCTGTAAAACCATTCCTGTTTTGATGGTCATTTCGTTGTTGCCCCTCTAGTGCACCTGTTGTTCATTTCATTAACAACAAAGCAGCTGAAACCTATTAACAACCCCCTCTGCTACTTACCTGACCATATCAATATCCCAGAAGCTGAATTGACCTGATCCTATACTCTGATTACAAAGTGTTCCTTTAATTTTTTTGAGTAGTGTGTGTGTCTATGTATATATATATATATATATATATAATATATATATATATATATATATATATATATATATATATATATACATACATACATACATACATACATACATACATACATACACATATATATATATATATATATATATATATATATATATATTTATTAGGGGTCAACGGTACAGGTGGCTCACGGTATGGTCCGTACCGCAGTTTTTGATACACGGTTTCGATACGGATTCGGTACAGTTTCAGACCACCCGGCTCCCCTAAACCTGCGATCGCAAGATACCAAGTTTGCGGAAAGTGCAACTCGCAAGTCGGCGCGTGAAAGAGCGCGTCCAAATGGAATAAATGTGCAGCTGTGGCAGCTCTCATTCAGATGTCTGCTGTGGAGGAAAAAGAAAAAATCAGGACTGCCACAAATCAAATTTTAAACCTGTCATTGCTGTTTCTGGAGGATCCTTAAAAGATGATAATGTATTCATAATGTAGTGAGTATCCTCTCTGACAACCAAAGTGAGCAATAAAAATAATTGCAATAATAATAATAATAATAATAATAATAATAATAACAAATAAAAAAGCAATTCCATGAAGTCACAAAAAAAAAAACAGATTCTTTTAAGATACAATGTTTGACATTCAAGCATGAAGGAAATGTAAAAACATTAGGACTGTTAATGCGTTTATTATGTGGTAAGGAAAGCAGAGAGAGCAAACAGCTTTGAAAATGTTACTGAGAGAAGCACAATTTTATATCTGATTAGAGATATGGACTTTCAATTATTTTGAAATAAAAAGGACTGATGTAAGATCTTCAGCTCAGTTATGCACAGTTGGAGGCCCAGTGTTACATAAAATAACCCCCAGGCAGTAATTCTCCCTTGGTTGTTAACCAAGTGGATTAATGCCATTTCTCCCCAAGAATGAATTTCCCTCCGCTGATTGTTCAGGGTGTTTGAATCCTCTCTCTGTAGGAGACTGAGACAAGAAGGAAATAGAAAGAAACAGCAGCTATAAAGGACTGTCGCTTGTGCAGAAAATAGGTCATGAAAAGACATGGTCCATTCTTCATTATCTGCACTTTGGCCAAGACCTTTACCTCGCCATATTTCAGGAACTCAGCCCTCTTGGTAAGTAATAAGACATTAAGTAAGATCCATCTTGTTAATTTAAACTCTGCTTTAAGTATTATATAATGTCTGCTCTTTATACCTTGAACATGATATCAGACAAAGCGGCATACACAAAAGCATTTGTGGAGAAAGATGGACAGAGAATGTCCAGTTTGTCACTAATGCGTGAGAAAAACATTTTAAATCTAAAAACAGTGCTAATAAAAGAGACTGGAAAAATGGTCTTGAGAAATTTCAGTTCATTACAGCAAGGCCACAAGTCTAAGTTGGACATGAACACTGTGTCCAGCTGAGACTGCCATCTGGGGGAACTATCTAAATCAAACAAACTATCTAAATCCAGTCAGGTGGGAAGATACAGTGACATGATTGAAGTCACTTGATATAAGTGCATCTGGGTATTTGGTCTCTATCCTAGCAGCACATTCATTATATCACATGGAACTTCAGATCTTCCACTGGGTGGAAAGTAAACAAGTATTGTTGTTAAATGAATGAATTATCTTGGTAGATCGTATGGTCGCAATCCAACTGCCAATAATTCAATATCTGGATAACACGTCTGCTCTTTGACAGTTACATGTGCAGGATTACACCATCTCTGGTTCACAAATAAAGCCAGAATCCAGGTAGATCCATGATGGAGTCTGAGATGTTTCAGTAAAACACATATGGCAGCACTCACGGTACACTTTCTGACTCTTCACCAGTATCTCCAGTTCATCACTCTTGTTGGTCAGGAAGTTGACATTTCCCATGATGACTAACGGCAGAAAGGGCTTGTATCTCCATTTCCTGGCCTTCACCATTGCAACAGTACGACAGCCATGAAAACTCTTCATCTTAGCTGGAACAGGAGGATATCCTCCAGATTCGCTGTTTCAATTAAAGAAGCCTTTCTCTTTAATAAACTCTTCTCTCCACAGTAATATCCACAGGAATATCCATCTGTAGTTGATTAAAAAAAAAAAAAAACTGACAAAAACATATATAAAAAAAAATGTAGAGACAAGCTGCCAGCCTCAGCCAGGGCATTCCGGAAAGATTTAATGCTTGGTGCCAAATGAATATGGTTTCCAGAATATTTTCATCATAACACAGAACACTACCCAGACTTTTATCATATTATGGTATGGGCTGGTATCAGTGTCCTTGTCATTTCTATTTTTGTGATTATTACATCCTTTTCAGAGACATCTGTAGACTCTTAGTTTTTGTTAGTTTTTTTTTTCTTTCAAACAATGAAGAAAAAACAATTAAGCACACAAAGACATGGCCGAAGAGGAAAAAAGTACAGGTACTGCACTGACCTGCGTGTGCTCCAGACCTGTCCCCAGAGCGTGTTTACTGGGCGGGCAAAGACTATCTGGGACTTTCAGGTAGCCGATAGGAGTTGTTGATGTAAAAAAAAAAATAAATAAAATAATAACAATGTACATATATATAGCAGAAAATTCTCATCTGCCTACTCTTCACCTCATACATGAGCTGCTTTATATCATCTTCAGAGAAGCGCTGTACCAAACCTGTCCTCCCTCCATGACAGGTTTGAGAAAGTGGATTGCGGATAGTGCAACCTGCTCTTAAAGATAATGGCTGCTAAGGTACTAAGTGGTTTGATCTTAATTTATCACTTCATTTAGTGTAGAGGGACATTGTACATTATGAACATTTAAGATGTAAATATACCCAATTAAAGCCAGAAGGCTAATTTGCATTGGCAGTCCCCCTTTAGGACTGAAAAAGCTACACACAACATTACGCGACAATGACATAGTCAAAGATCGCACATTTGTAATAGAAGAAAGTCAGAATGCAAAGAACAGAAAAACAAGACAGCCCTGTTGATTGCAGACCGGAGGAGGGACCAGATGTTCATAAGAAGGGTAAATAGCAAGTGCTAAAGTGCTTTTAGCAATATGATGTAAAATGCTCAAATTATTGCACGTTGGCCATTTGCATGGGTTTTTAAAGTGCATTGTACCCACTTTTACAGTACGTTAGCAGGTATGCATACATGGTTAAACCCATGTAAGCGAGATTGTGTATAGAGTGCATATACAGTTGAAGTCAGAAGTTTACATACACTGTGCGAAAACACACGTTTCCTTTTTTGTCTCAGTATCTGAAGTCAAATCAGACTAAACCTCTCCTGTTTCAGGACGGTCAGGATTACCAAAATTATTTCATTTTGTTAAATGCCACAATAATGACAGAGAGAATTTCTTTTGACATTTTCTTTTGAATTTCTTATTTTCTTTGAGGTCAAAAGTTTACATACACAAAAAGTACTAAGTGTTTAAACAACGTGGGGAAGCCCAGATGATGAGGTCATGGCTTTGGAAGCTCCTGATAGGTTAACTGACAACACGTGAGTTAATTGACGGCACACCAGTGGGTGTATTTAAGGCCACACCTCAAACACTCTGCTTCCTTGTTTGAAATCATGGGAAAATCAAAAGAAATCGGCCAGGAAATCAGAGAGAATCATGGAGCTCCACAAGTCTGGCTCATCCTTAGGTGCAATTTCCAAATGCTTGAAGTTGCCACGTTCATCTGTTCAAACAATTATACACAAGTATAAACATGGCTGAAGTGTCCAACCATCACACCACTCAGGAAGGAGACGGGCTCTGTGTCCCAGAGATGAACGGGCTTTGGTCCGAAATGTGTGAATCAACCCCAGAACAAAAGCCAAAGACCTTGTGAAGATGCTGGATGAAGCTGGTAAGAAAGTGTCATGATCCACAGTGAAACAAGTCCTGCACCGACATGGGCTGAAAGGCCACTCAGTGAGAAAGAAACCATTACTCCTCAAGAAACATAAAAAAGCCAGATTACAGTTTGCAAAGACACACAAGACAAAGATCTTAACTTCTGGAGACATGTCCTGTGGTCTGATGAAACTAAATTGGAGCTGTTTGGCCATAATGAACAACGTTACATCTGGAGGAAAAAGGGGGAAGCTGTAGACCTGAGAACACCATACTAATTGTGAAGCATGGAGGTGGCAGCATCATGTTGTGGGGCTGTTTTACTGCAGCAGGTACTGGAGCTCTTTATAAAATAGATGGCATCATGAAGAAAGAGCATTACATAGAAATATTAAGGGAACATCTCAAGCCATCAGGCAGGAAGCTAAAACTTGGGGGCAAATGAGTCTTCCAAATGGACAATGACCATAATCTTACTGCTTAAATTGTTAAAAGTGGCTTGAGGATAACAAAGTTAATGTCTTGGAGTGCCAATCACAAAGCCCTGATCTGAATCCCATTGAATACTTGTGGTCAGATCTGCAAAGGCGTGTGCGAGCAAGGCGACTGACAAACCTGACTCAGTTCCACCAGTTCTGTCAGGAGGAATGGACCAGAATTCCAGCAGAGTCCTGTCAGAAGCTTGTGGAAGGTTACCCAAAACATTTGAACTAAGTCATGCAGTTCACAGGAAATGCTACTCAATACAAAGAAAACGTATGTAAACTTTTGACCTCGAGGAAAATAATAAAAACTCTCTAAGAAATTCTCTCTCTCTTTATTGTGGCATTTAACAAAATGAAATAATTTTGGTAATCCTGACTGACCTGAAACAGGAGAGGTTCAGTCTGATTTGACTTCAGATACTGAGACAAAAAATGAAACGTGTGTTTTTGCACAGTGTATGTAAACTTCTGACTTCAACTGTATATGTACGCACACAGGTCAAAGGCCGGGTCTGTTTTCAGCAGGTGAACAATAGAATAAAATACAATCAACAATTAATGATCACATATTTGAGATGTTTTAAGCCAATTCTTGATATTTCCCTTTACCCTCCTGTTATGTTCATTTCTCAGAAACAGCAATTATGTTCCAGGGTCAATTTGACCCGGGGCATGTTTGATAATCCAAAAGTGTCTAAAAACCTAAACACTCCCTAGAAACACTGCTTATATCTCATTAACTTGATCACTAACTATTTCTATTAACATTAAGTGCACTGTTACTCTTTACCTCTCACAAATCATGGTTCAATGAAAATAATTCACTCGTTTCTTTTTTTAAATGAATGTTAAAATATTCTTAAGAGTGCATTGGAAAGACCTATTTATAAAATACAAAGTTCAATCTGACATTGACTTTTTTGTAATTATTCTATATTCTGAACATTTCTTTTTGAGGTGATGTTGATAAATCAACACAAGAAAGCCTCATCCTCAGGGTCAAATTGACCAGCTGGATTAAAATCAAAAATCTACTGGATTTACACTGAAAGAAAATGTAAAGATTGTTTTTGAGCCAGTAAATTAATAAATGTAAGAAAAATCAAAATAACAGATTAACAATATTAACATGGTGTGTATATATGTGTGTCTGTGAGTGTCCACAGACACACAAGTGACACGTCATCAAATTGTAACAATAAATGCTACACAATGTGTAAAACAGAAATCCATCCATCCATCATCTAACCCACTGATTCCTATGCAGGGTCATGGAGGTTTGCTGGAGACTCAGCTCAGACAGAAGATGTGCTCCTAGTAAAGCTTTGTGTTCCACTCTGGAAAGATCTCCTTCCAAATGACAAATCCATTGTAGGCTGATCTATCAGTCATGTTATAAAAGATGAGCAGCAGCCAGCTTGCAGTCATTCGTTTGGTGCTTTTAGGCCCCATGACTTTGTCTAAATTATCCACCACCCCCCCCACTTTGGTGGTGTAACGAACAGCCTGTCCGATACCACAGCACTGATATGCACACAGCACTTTATGGTTTATGTAAAAAAAAAAAGCACACTAAATTGGACATGATTGTTTTAAATTATTTATTGTGGGTGGGTCCAGTTGCAGTGCGTCACAGTGACAGCAGTAGCTGGTCCTGCAAGGAAAATTAATTGTAAATTGACACGTGCAATATGTGTTTAGCAGATTGAGTAATTCCTTTTGTGCTGGTGTGCCTATGTGAAGGTGTGCATGAGGTACCTATGTGAAGGGCTTGGTAGTGTGGAGGTGCGTGTGGTATGTATGTGTGTGGATATTTTACTTACCTTCTCCATGTGTCCAGGGTGGCGGTGTCCATTTGGAAGAGTCCCCGGGAGCGGATGCCGCCTAAAAGGTTCCGGGCCTGGACCATGAGGAAAGAGATGCTGGGGGTGTTTCAAGGAGGTTTTTATGTCGTGTATAACTTAGTTTAGTTATTAGTTTGTTTGTTTGGCATTTTTTCTTTAGGAAGGATATTCTTTTCTTCGTATTAGGGTTATGGTTTATATTGGAGGGTTTTTCTTAAACTGGGTTTTAAATACCTGAGTTAGTCTACCTGTGAAGTTGTGTTGCTTTGAACCAATAAGCAGAAGAGTATTTAAGGCACCTGGTACATCAGTTACTGAGTCTGCTGCTAGAGAAGCCATGACTTCTAGAGCCACCATTGCACTTTTTATGGTTTGCCTTTTTGCACAACAAGAAAATAAAAAAAAAAAACAAACAAAAAAAAAGAAACAGGAGCTTGTGGAGCACTCCAGATCCTGCTTTTTTTTCTTCATCTGTTTTGGTGCTCACTATCCACCGCTCATGCAATCTTGGTTACAGGTGGCATTGTAGGGATCATACTTGGTTTCTGACCTTCTCTTGTGCTGATTTCATAATTTTTAATGCAAAGTGCTCATAACATTTTGACATTTCCCTTCTTTTTGGGGCAGTAAGGTTCTTGGGCTGTGGTGTCTGTGAAGGCAGACATGGAGGACTCAGGGGTCCTGTTCTTGGTTACCAGCAGCTCAGCAGAGAGTTCACACTTGTTCTTTTGGACTGCTCCAACCAACGTGAGCTTTCTCTGTAGAAGTCCCTGACCCAAGTTGTAGTTTGTGAAAAAATTGTCACAGGTTATATACTGCCCTCTGAGACCATGTGTCATGTCAAGCACGACCCAAAGGAGAGGGTGTGGGCAGAGGCGCAGAATTTTAAACCTGGGGGGGACTGAGCTGTCATTAGAATTGTGAGTTTTCTAACTGAATTAACATTGGTAGACAAAGGCCTATTTAGATAGGCTTTTTCACAGGTGACAGTCCAATAGATTTATTTTGGGCTAAATGCACTGTTGCTAGCTTAGATCCCTGTGTGACCTCAGAAAGTCAGATGATCTCATAAGATGGTTAACTTGATCTAGATTGCTGTGAGAGAAAAGGAAAAAAAAGCAATTGCATCAATCACTAGAGATCTCTTTTCCTGTTTGCTTAAGTAAGGCGATTAACAGGAATGATTTCAGGCAGGCAGTATTGTATACCTGCACTCGACCCTCTACTTGGTTTATTCCAGTTACTCCACCTGCCTATTGGTCTATTTAATGAGCAAGAAGTACTAGTGTGTTGCGTGCCTTCTGATGTTCCTGGCCCACAGCTTGCTCCTGCGCTTAAAACTGGCTATAGTTTGCATCATCTTATCTTTTGGTGATTTTCTTCCTGATGTCCGATCCCTGTCCTGTTGGTGCTCCTCCTTTGCAAACTGCAACAGCCAGATGCTTATGGTAAATCTACCTTGGTTTGTTGCTTTCCTTGGTGGTGGTGACACATAGCAGTTTTCCATTCTGGTGTTATGCCGAGAACTGCATGCCTGCCAAGAAATACATCCCCGTCCCCTGCAATTTACAAAAGCTCAGAATAATCAATGACTATGAGTCATTGATAAGGGAGCAGTGAGAAAATTGTGATTTAGTTATATCAGTGGTCCCCAACCCCCGGGCTGTAGACCGGTACTGGGTCGCCCAAGAAAAAATTAGCAATTTAAGTTTTATTATATGACTCTGAACTAGTGATCGACCGATATGGTTTTTTCAGGGCCGATACCGATACCGATCATTAGTAGTCAGGAAGGCCGATAGCCAATATTTTGAGCCGATATTCATCAATTTTTTATTAAATGTTATATTTTAACACTAGAACCACCAAAGCAGTCTCACAGATGGTTAGGTATGTTATTATGTGAATAACTTTCTCCAAACAAAATTTACAGGTCTGCCATTACATTACTTTTCCTAAATATGTATGTTTTATATTTTCTGAAGTCTCTAACATATTAAAATAAAATACATAGGATTTCTAGTCACTTGTTCCTCAGACCGCCACAGCCGTCCTGCAGACTACCATCATGTACAATACTACAGTTGTTCGCGATTACTTCAGTCCCCCCACCCCCCGCCTCACACACGCACACATAGGCAGAGACATGCAAACAAAATATGAATAAGTGTAACTGAAAAAATTCCACTTCAAGAACTGATTGTAATCAAGATGGCGCTGTGAGCGGGGCAGTGCTGGAGACAGAGAAGCGCAGCTGCATCCGAGCCAAAATAATTTAGTTTTAAATCGGCCCGTTGGATTAAAAAAAGGCCGATGCCGATATACGTAAAAATGCCAAATATCGGCGCCGATAATTGGTCCGGCCGATAATCAGTTGATCCCTACTCTGAACCAGCTTTTATTTTGAAAAATGACTGGATTCTCTCGGTTACATCTCGGTCACTTGAGCACAAAAATATAACCCAGCTAGCAAAATGAGTAAGAAACAGACGTCTTTGGAAAGTTTCCTTGTGAAGGGGAAAATGTACAGTGAAGAGAAAGAAGAACAGCCTACAACGTCCAAGAAAAAGAAAGTGACGCAGTGATGTGGGACAAACTTAAAAAAATATATATTTACAAAAGTATCCAAAAATAGCAACACTGCTTCTCTCAGTGCTCTTTAGTTGTAAACACTAGCTTCACTAGCTGTCATGTCCACATCCATCTCCACCTTCCCTGCCTTCCAGTCTTTTTTAAAAGGCATTAGCCCCTCCCACTGGGCTAATTGGTCCCTTTCTTTTTAAACAACCTCAGGCTACAAACCTTATTTTAACATCCCCCATTTACATCCCCCCATTTACAAAAAATAAAGAGAAAATAAACAGTTAAATGTAAAAATTATAAATTACCTTGTATTGTGATGTCATTTCCTGTTTGGATGATACATGAAGGGTGATTGGGTTATTGCCTCTGTTTGAATGCTGGAACTCTATGCTGGTGAGTAACAGAATCAATGCTACTAAGTGTTCATCCTTAGTAGGAAAGACCAGTGAAATGATATAAACCTGCTGCGATGTGAATGGGAATCTGGTGAGTGTGACTGAAACTAAAGGGGGGAAGAAAAAAAAAAGAAAAGGAGGATGCCTTCCTGCAACCAGTGACGGGCTACTCCGTCACAAACGCACTATCAGGTCTTGAAACATAACGAGGAGCCTAGGCCATTAAGGGCCTTATATGTGAGAAGGAGATTTTTAAGGTCAATTCAAAATTTCATGGGAAACCAATGGAGGGAGGCTAATACGTGAGAGACGTGATCTCACTTACGGATTCCTGTCAGCACCCTTCGCTGCTGCATTCTGGATCAGTTAGAGGCTATTCAGCGAGTTTTTCGGGCATCCTGCTAACAACGCATTACAGTAATCCACTCTAGAACTGACAAACACACGGATTAATTTTTTATCATCACGCTGGGAGAGGATGCTTCTCATCTAGGCAATATTTCAGAGATGAAAAAAGGCTATCTTGCAAACCTGATTAATTTGGTGCTTGAATGACATATCCTGATCAAAATTGACTCCAAGGTTTTTCACAGCTCTGCTGGAAGCCAGCGTACAAACCCAGTTAATCCATTCCTCAGGTCTTTGGGACCAAATTCAATAACCTCTGTTTGTCCAAATTTAGGAGCAATACATTAGAGGACATCCAGGACTTGATGTCAAGACACCCTTGAAGTTTGGCCAACAGTTTTGCTTCCTCTGGTTTCATGGATAAGTACAGCAGCGCATCATCAGCGTAGCAATGATGGTTTATGCCGTGGTTGTTTAAAGTAAAAAGGATTGGTCCCAGCACTGAACCCTGTGGGACGCCATAGCAGATCCTTGTCCATGCAGAAGAAATGTCATTAACATGAACAAACTCGAACCTGTTCAGATTAATGGCATGATTTCCCTGATTAATCACAATAAATCACATTGTATTTGCAAAAAATCAAATGATGAATTCAAAAGTTAGTGTAAAGTGCACTTTTTATTTTAAATGTTCTGCTGCCATATTAACAAAAGTGCCATAGCATTTGTTGTGCAAACACTTTTAACATCAGCAGTTGTCAGTAACACATATTTAGTGTAAATCTCATCTTAAAAAAATGTAAAATAAAATAAAACTTATTGCCACTGCCCGGGCATTAATGTCATCCTGTTTTTTATGGAAAATAAAAAAAGTCAACCAACAAAATTCAGAACCACAATCACAACATTACAAAAAGCAATTTCTGAAGCTAACTTTTTAACAGGGAGTTCAACTTGGCAGTGGTTACAAATAACCTTGTTTTTGTCAAATCTGCCATCTGGGAGAACTTTAAAATGAAAATGTCCATGTGAAAGTTTTGTAACTTTACCGCTCTCCATGTCTGTTTTTTTCCATCAATTCTCTTCCGGGTTCTCTTCCAGCCACAAACAGACTTTTCAAAACAAAAGCATATGATTAACATGCATTAATGCGTGATAAAATACATGTTGGCGTTAATAAATTAATGAGTTAATGAGATAATAATGCGAGGTGTCAGTGGCCATGCTCCTGATGACGTCATGCCTCTTGGGACTGCAGGAACTGTGGTTCCAGTGCCATCTGGGTTGCCGATTCCTTTGTTCTGCTGCAGTTCTCATTTCCCTTGGGATTCCAGTTTTTGAAGCTTATGCTGTCAGTTTGGTTTTGGATGGTTTTTTGAGAATGAGTGGTTGCAGATATTCAAGTCTTGGAAATCCTTATTTGATTTCTTATTCTGATTCCTGCCATCTATTACATTTTAAGCCATAGTTGTTGCCAGATTGATTTGAGGATCTAAGTAAATCATAGTTTTATTACAATTTCTCAGCAGCAGAAATAATAATGTAAAGCTTCTTAGAGGTCAATAATAAACCTGCTTTTTAATTATTTAACGGTTTACTTTCTCACAAAGTTGGTCTACCCTTCCATGACCCTGCACTGAAGGAGATGGCATAAGAGCCGTTGGTGCAGGCCACAAATGGCAGTGAATGCAAATTCCATTCATCACATTCTGCAACTACATTTTGATTCTTGATTTAATATTTTGCATCCTACGAGGTTCCTGAATTTAGGCACTTCACTAACCCTACTGGGTTGAGGTTCTTTAAAGGTAAGCCACTTTATTTCTTTCTACGATACACTTCAATTCCCAGTCAGCAGTTCTTCCCTAGATAGCATATTCCCTCCGTGGCTGTACCAGTTGGAAATGGCCTCCTAGTGAGTAGCCTGGCATTGAATGCAAAAATGAAGTGATTAAATGAACAAAAATAAATATGATTTTCATGTATTTTACAAACATATGTTTAGTCAATGTGTGTTACATGTACATTTATATCTCAACTTTATCTCTTGATGTCCTGGGGGGTAAGTTTTTTTTATTACCCCCAGTATCTTTATGTATGGCTTAAAAGTCAGAATTTATTTGATCGGAGCCTAACTGCCAAAGTCTTAAGCGTTTATCATTAGGACGTATTTAAGGTCCTAGCTGTGAGCATTGTGTGACTGAAAGTATAATAGGGGCAACCCGACTACTGGGAAATATTATGTTTAAGGGGGGAGAATTCACACCAATTCTCCACCATGGCTTTCTCCAGTTATTCCAGTGGAAGTGGACAGGATCACCACTGTGTCAGTGTTGATCTTTTCTTTGACAACTTGATTTGACCTGGAATTACTTGTGAGGTTCAGCATCTCAGTACTTTTCCCCATTTTGTCATTACAGTGATCCCTTATTTTTCACGGTTAATGGGGACCAGCGCCTCCCACCGCGAAAATTCAAAATCCACAAAACTGGAGCCGGAGCCCCCCAAGCCTCAAGTAATGTGTTTAAAATATGTTTAAAAACCCCAAAAAAGTAGCGAGGCACTGCAGCAAAACAAGACAAAGGCTCAACTGTGGTTTTTCTGTTTCCTTCACAGCCTCTGGTCTCTATTTCTGGCTCGTAATTAGCAGCTAACACGCTAATAACAACAAAAGAAAAAGTCTAGTTTTCTCTGCATGGAACAAGCACTTTATTCTGGCACTGCAGGAACTTGTAACATTACACAGGTTGTATTGTTCGGCTCCTGTCAGTTAACAGAGAATGTAAATCTATACACACTGGGCTGCTGTTTATGCTCACTCCACTTTTCATCTAACCCCGTTTTCTTCTACCGTCCCACAACACACACACTCCATTACCCATAAGGCCACATCATTACCCATAAGGCTACCTATTTAAAGGGGCCAGGTTGGCTCACAGCATTTCTTCACTGTGAGAGAATGCGCACAACATCCTGTGATGTTTCTGCGATTTTTAAAATTTTTTTAAATTATATTATATATTTCTGAAAAATCCGCGAATAACTAAAACCGCGGAACTTAAACCGCGAATTGGCAAGGGATCACTGTACTCTCATGTTAAATTGGCACCTTCCGACTCAGTGGGAATTTGTATAGTAATTTCAAAACTGGAAGTTTTTATTTTTTTAATTGCAATAAGAGTCTAAATAGCGCCCTTAACACAATGATTTATGTATCTTGCCCACTCAAACCAAACAGAAAATCAGGAAAATACAAAAATTATAGAACAATCTTGTAGGCTGTACTGACTCCAAGGGCAAAAGCTCAAAAAACACAAAATGTCATACAGTATATTAATTTAGCAGTTCTTCAGTGTTTTTAAATCTATATTTCTAGAAAGAACAAGACATGGCGAGATATAAGCCTTTAAATGAGCAGACTGTTACATGATCTCAAAACGTTCGGCGGAGTTTGTTATCTCGAAGGAATCCAGCCGAGCAGGAGGCGATCTGCTCTCTTTTGCTGCTCGTGGAGCTTGAGGTTGGAGTAAAGTCGCTCCAAAACAGAGCATAATGCTTTCTGTGGGACTCCAGCTTTAATCAAAAGTTTTAGTATACCCCAAGACTCCTAAATTTACTGCTTGGCACAGGGAGTTGGCCAAAGGCCAAATTGGAAGCTAAGCTAAAATTGTTAGCTTTAAAAAAGCATATGTCTTCCATTGAATACTGAACTGAGCATTTCATATGATTTAGGTTCTTTTTCAGCACGTGTCTACCGGAAAGTAATTTTGTGCCTTGAATGGAATTTTTATGCTAACAACTGCAGATGGCAAATAGACAATGAATTCTTCTTAGTTAGACTTGTACTTCTCTCCATTTTATGAGAAACAGTTCAATTTTTCAATCAGTTTGTTGCAAGAACATTAATTCAGTTTTTATGTAAAATGTACAGTAGGGCATTCTTCTCAACTTCTAACCCAGAACACTTTTTTGTCACACCCAGTAAATATATTGCTCATCTTGTGAATATTCTGTAAATAGCCTGGTCTTTACACACAGCTCTGTTTCTAGTTTTCAGAGCCAGAGTGGAGGCAGCCTGTCCCCAAGCCATGACAAACATTGCCCCAGCCCGTCACAGACAAAGGGGAGGGTTAGGATTAGCTTCTCCCTTACTTCATGCACATGAAGTCGGGAGAGGCCTGGAAGAGTTCATGATGGAGCATGATTTCTTTGGGAGTACGAGAGGGAAAGGGAGGCGGTAGCTCTCTGTGTTTTGTTGACATTTTGTTTCAAATATCAGCAGAGAATAATATCATCCAGAAATGTGTTATCCTACCTTTAAGTATAGCACTTGAAGAAATGAACATTGTTATACTCCAGCACTGCTCAAATAAGAAGCAAAAGTAAATCTGATGGGTTGTGAGTCTGATTATATATAGCAGGATTAGTCACAAATCGGTTGAGTACAGATCAGGATATTACTAAAGCAATTAACTGCAAATTCAGTTATATCAAAGCCCCGCTGAGTTTAAACACAAAGCTAATCCCGTGTTACTTTTATCAACATCTGACATGTGGAAATGTTTAATTCTCCCTCTCTAGGTTTACACTATTCAGCACGAACACTGTCAGATGAGGAGCTTCATATTCTCTTTTCCCAAGTTTCTAAATATATCACACTCTACAGCTGTTGCTGTCAGGAATGACCTGAAAACAGCCCAAAAGGGAGGTCTGAAACGTGGTTTATACGTAACATACTTCTCCTGCCAAATCCATCTCTGTGTTTGCCAATAGAGCAAGCACGACAAATTGATCTGAGAATAAGAAACTCAGGGGGACGGCATCTGTGACTGGGGTATTAAAGAAGAACGCCACTGAAATTAAGCTTTAATTCACCCGCTGCCCTGTGACATTTCTGTATGTGAGCAGTAATTGGTAGATTTACTCTTGCCTTTTTATTGAGCAATAGGGGGGCTCTTGATTTGCTATGTAGACTTCTCATAATGTCTAAGGTATGAGTGACTGCACAACTCAATAATTCAAAAGTACAGGGCAATTCACTTTAAACCCAGAGGTTAGACTTTTCCCAACTGACTAATTCTGTCAGAGGTATTATATCTTTAATTTTAAGGGCAAAGAGATATTACTTCCTTGTATTTATACTTCAGAGATGCTGGGCAATATTACTAACATTATAAAGACAGAGATGGAGAAATTCTATCACAGCAGCTGTTCTCTGAGAAGAAAACATCTGTGAACCCTTAGGAATTGACTGCATTTTCTGCAGTAGTTTGTCAAACATAATCTAATCTTCATCTGATATATAATATTGTGCCTCAGTTGGTAACACAAACAAGCATACACATGGCTGTAGAAAAAATGATAAAAAGACATCTCCAAGTGTCAATCACTCCACAGTTAAACCAGTTGTCCATAAATAGAGACAGTTTCTGTACAACACCATAGAGGAAGCTGCAGCTCTTCAGAAAACATTGCTGTGTGGCCAAAATTTGCTATAAAGCCCCTGCATTTCTATGAGGAATACGTTTTGTGGACTGTTTAAAAAAAACCCAACTGTTCAGGAAGAATACTCACCACTATACATGTTGCAAAAATGGCACAGATTAGCAACATTAAAACATCATCCCATTGGTGAATTATGGTGGAGGGAGCTTAATGATCTGGACTTCCTTCACTTTCTAAAGACCTGGACCACTTTACATAATCAAAGGCAAAATTAAGTCTCTAGTTTATCAAAATATCTAAGATGATTTTTTCAGGGTGGCTGTCAGATGAAAATTAATAGAAGTTGGATGATGCAGAACAATGCCCCGAAGCAGTAAATCCATCACAGAATGGCTTCTGCCTTTTAGAAGGGACGAGAGCACAAACCTTAACCCCATAGAGATACTGGTGAAGGAAGTCAAGAGAGCCATTCACAGCAGACATGCTACAGATGTGTCTGAGCTGAAGTAGTTTAGGAAAAAACCAGTTACTGCAATGGGATTATTCAATTTAAATACAAGGGAAGAGTAGTACACTTTGGAATTGTCTTTAATTTGCTAGTTGGTTGGAGCCCTATTGTTGTTAAACGTGAGTATTGTTTTGAGTTTGCAAACTTGCGGGTAAGAACCTCCGCTAACCACTAATGCAATCTTCCGCTAAAGCCGCTACCCATTATGCTGACTCCCTTGCTCACTTTGTAGGTGTGGCAATGGCCATGTCTTTTGCCCTTTCCTCAAGATCGGTATCTTGCGATCGCAGGTTTAGGGTTGCGCGTACCAGGAGCCTTACTCAGCTACGGATTTTTGCATGATGTGTTTGTTTTGCCCTTTCAGGAGATCCAGGTTACCGTAGTGATGGTTGGTACCGTGCGATGGTGGCGTCGATCAATGGACAAGGGCTGATGAATAGTGAATATGTTTGTTCGACTCTGTCTCGTTTCACTGTTAACTCGTTCCTGCTTGCTTACCTCCTAGTTATTTACTAGGCAGTAAATAACCTCCTGTGGTAGAGATTTGGAGTGTTAGGGGCAGTCAGGAGGAGTGTTAAGAACGCAGTTCGAGATGCAGATCTGGGGGTCTGGGAGCTGCAGACGTTTTGAATAAATACAATGTTTCTATTCTGGATTATTCTGTAGTGCGGTTCATAGTTAACTCCGATCGGATTGGGGGTCCGAGGGGTTTTCTTTACTGTCTGTTTTGTTTACTGTCCTCCTTATGTCTTATGAGGCCTGTTTGTTTCTATTGGTCATGTGTGCTTTAGGCATAGCGGCTTAACGTTCCCAATGAAAGCCATGTGCGGGGTTCTGGGCGCTTGCAGCGCCGTTGGTGATAAACTCATTTATTAGGCTGAAGCTCGGGCATGCTATTTGGCTATGCTTCTTCCATGTGTGGGTGTTAATGATCTGGTATCCTGCCATCGTGTTAATATGCAAGTTATCCACAATGTTAATTGGGAGTACTTCAGACATTCTCAATTGGAGTTCAGGTCCTGCGCGTCGTGGGCCTGCAAAACACTTGGTTTTAGACGAGCTCCTCGCTGGGTGCGGGAAGGGGGGCGTCTGTCTGTTGTAGGTGAGGCCTGCTGCGATTATGTTGTATCTTGGGGGTGTTTACTCCAATCATGGTTTGTTTTGAATGTTGTGTTTCTTTCTTTTGTTTTCCTCTGAGATTCCATGCTTGCATCACGTGGTGCCAAAACCAGTGATGCTTCTTTACATGATAGGAAACCTGATTCTTTTCTGACCTTGCCCGACGGTCGACTGGGGGATGCACCTGTGGGTGTTTCTGGTGATTGAGTAGTGGTCATTCAGTCGTCCGAGTAGGTAGGCATTGTGTTTTCTCCGATGGGGTTTGGCTGTAGTCTAGAGTAGTTAGCCTTCAGGGGATCTTTGGCTGTTCTTCTTATTTCCGGGAATCTGGGAATCTCGATTATACTAAAATTTCAAAATTCAAACTCCAAACTTAATCACTTAGATCATTCTAACCGATCAATCCACTGATTTCAATCTGGGCTGCAAACTCATACACACAGTGGGGACTGCGTGAGCTACTGCTGTGATCTAGATAAGCTTTTCATATATGCAAAGAAAATGGGGTGCAAAAACAAAAAGCGGGGGCTGTAATATTAAAACTGCATTTTGGGGCCTTATTGTGTAATGCTGGATTCATATGTCTATGACAGTTCCCCTAGATGCTGGTCTGTTGAGGGGCATGGCTTTGTTTGAATCATTCTGGCTCCATCAAGTCTAGGCGTCTAGACAAACTTATCTCAAGGACTCCATGTTTTGTTTGTGCTGCTTAAGACGAACTGTTTCCTAGTGGCAATTTGTCATTTTCAATCATCCTGCATTCTGTTATGTGAGTTTAATGACCTCTCGATTTTGTATACAAACTGGAGATTAAAGCCACTTGCATTCTCTGTTCCAAATGTCCAGTCAAGTGTTTGTTAATTGTTTGTATTATTGCTTCGCCAGAACTCACTAATAATTGATAAACTATACCTTAATCGTGAAAATTTAACTAACACACATAATATTGATTAGGAATGGGATGTCACTAAAGTGAGCGAATACTTTTCGGCAATATAGTGTATCTCGAGTGAAGGCACATACAAGGGAGACGTAAGTCAACCACAAAATATGGAGGAGAAACTGTCCGGTGCAAACGGGCTGTGAATATTATCCTAACTATTGTTGCCTTGGACATCATTGGTCCTGAAGTAGTTTTGACTAGACAATGTTGTGTGATATTTTGTGATGGGAATGCTGAAATGCGACTGGTATAGTTAGTTAAATCTGCACATTATATATTTTGTCAGTCTGTAGTTAATTTGTGCTAAGCTAGACACAGCAGTTATATTATTGCAGATGCTCATACTGTGTATTTAATTTTGTTTGTTTTATAAAAAAGATGTTTTATATGTGCTGTTGGAGCCAATAAACAAGGTTCAAGGAGATATTTTGTTATCATTGGAGGCTGCATCAGATGTTAGCTTGCTGTCCGGCATGCAAGAAAAAGGAAACTCAGTGCTAAGGCAGCAAATGTGCACATAATTTTCCTGCCACTGAATTTCACAAGAAATCATCGAGTGGTGCTCAAAGCCCAGTGAATGGTTTGACTTCAAAAAAAAATGTATTTTACACCAACTGCCACAATCTGTGTGAATGTTCATACATCTAAATGTATGTGTATTATGCTATAGCGTTTCGTAAGCACTGTAGTTTACAGATCATTGCATGTCAAGGACACCTGTCTTTTGGGACCCAGTCAGGGATGAGTCACAGCTCGACTCTAACCAGATGTTATTACTTTGGAAGGCACACAGTGGAATGGCACCAGGGGAAAAAAAACTGTATTTTTATTTATTTGCAGACTAGGACCCCTTAAGGTGTGAAAAACCCGGTAACTGGCAAAAGCCAAGGAAATAAAAAAAGGTTGTCATGTTTAATACATCAAGATGTGAATCTGCTGTAGTCAAACGAATACTTGACTTTCAAGGAGGCACATTTTTGTTACAAATGAACTTGCAAATATTATTTCTGTTGTTTATGTCTTAAACTGCAGGGAGGAATTGCAGTCTGCCAAGGCATTTAACAGAAAACAACAATCACAATGACGTTTTTAGAAGCAAAAAAAATGAAAAATTTGTTCTGGAGGTGGAGGGGAGGAAGAACCAGGGGAGTTATTAAAGCGGGGATCGATTATGAGCATGATTGTGTTCAACGATGTGGCAATTAACTGTTCAGATGTTAGTGTAAAGATTGGAATAATTTTTCATTTGAGGATGCTGTGAAGATAAAAGGCAGAGAAGTAATGGACATATTTTTACTTAACACACTCAGGGAACAGGCACTTGCTGAAAACTGACAGGATTTTGGGCTCACTCCATGGCATGTTTCCAAGTCCCACTGGCATCATGTTGGGAGCAGAGGAACCACTGAGATGCATTTCCTCTACACTTCAGAAGGCCCTTCACTTTGAAGGCCCTTGTGACCACTTTGATTGTTGTACCTAAATAAGAATAATAGTGATAAAAGCTATCAGTCTAATTTTGTTTTGGTAAGTTAAATTTGACGTAATGCCCCAAATCTATTGTATTCTCTGTTGTAAATGAAGGAATACTTCAAGTTCATGCTTTGTGCCATGAGGCCATTTCTGTTTGACTCAGTGTCCAAAGACCATTTCCCGCTGACCAGAGGAACATGTGCTCAGCTGATGTGTTATTTCCTCTGGAGTTGTGAAATATTTTATTCTTTGGCTGATTTGAAGGTGGCATACATTTGCTTGTGGCAAACGTTCACCTCGTGCACAAGGTCACTTGTGTGATTCTTTGATGACAGACTGAATGATTGTGTGATGTTACAGCGGATTTCCAGACCTAAAGGGCTTTTACAAGCTAAATAGGGCCAGCAATAAATACCAGAAAATAGTATAAGAAGCTTTCAGTAGAGTAATCCCTTCATAGACCTGCACTACTTTAGGCACATGTTATATTGTAAATGATAAATGGACTGGACTTTTTAACCTTATCCAGGTTCTGCAAAGCACTTTAGGAATGTGTTTCTGATTTACCCAGTCACATACACATACATTACAGCACTTCAATTATACATTCACTCTACATACATAATGCTTTGTTTGTTTGTGGAGGTCAGTGTCCCAGAGGCACTCTGATACAAGGTTGAGCTCAGGATTGAACCGCCAGCCTTCCAGTAGGAAGACGGCCTAGTCCACCCATTAATCCAACAGCTCTCTCCATATGATCAGAGGGGATTATTTATGTTCCTCTAAGTCCTAAGATAAAAATAAGTAAGTAAAAAAAAAGAGACAAAACATTGTAACTTATTTACATCTAGAAATCTTTTAATACATAATTATTATAATACTACTACTACAAATAATAATAATAATTATTAACAATTTATTATTATTACCTGGAAAAGAGAGACAGGTACATCCCAGCGAGTGATGACCTTATGGTGTCAACCTGAATATGATGTTGGATCTAAAATTATTATTATTATTCTCAGACAACTCTTATTCAGTAAGTTGCAACTTTTTTTCTTATGAACACACTGTAAACCATGAAAAGAACAGTGTTGTCTGGGTTGCAAACAGGAACCTCATAAAGGTCAATCTTTAGCTTTTAAGAAAAACATAATGAGCAGTCCAAAAACGAATGTAACAGTGTGTGCTGAATTTCTATGGAGTAGGCTATGTAAAGCAGCTTCTTTTGGTGATCTTTTTTTTTTTTTTTAAGGTTCACCACAGCAGATCAATATGTACCACATAATGATTTGGCACAGCTTTTACGCTGCAACACAAGGATGTTTGGAGAGGTTTGATCAAAATGAATGTAAAGTAATATTAATTATTATCCTAGGTTAGCATGAGCTTAGCCAGCCAAGCTAAAATAGCTAACTGTGGGTGTGTAGCGGCCGGCTTCTCTGCGCTGCTGGTGCCAGCTCTTTACAACATGCACAGTACGAGGAAAAAGAGGCTTCAAAAGCTCTCTGTCAAAAAAACTTGTGGGTAACATCACAGTTTATTGATCCAATAATATTTACAGTCAGTGGTCCTCAGGCTGAATAACTGTGGAGGGTTCTGTCAGTGAGCGCAACCAAAATGAGTGGCGCCAGAGCTGAAACAAGGACTAGCAGAACTCTGCTTCAACCTTCTGGTCAATCAGCCAACTCTCGGCAGCAGAGACATTTGCAGCTAGCCAAGCCTACCACAAGCCTACCACATGGGTCATAGGATGACTATCATACATGATCTCATCCATTTGGGCATCAAGCATCATGCATTGTTCTTCAATCAATCAATCATTCAAACTTTATTTATATAGCACTTTTCAAACATCCATCCCCCCATCCACCATAAACAATGCAGTGAGTATTAAAATGTAATATAAGGCTGAACATTGATGAGTCAGAGGAGGAAACAGGTTGCCCATGGCAACCAGGACTCCAGCACAGGACACCCAGAGGAGACGTGGGAGTGACCCCCAAACTTCAACCAAGAACCCACAGCACAGCAACCTGACAGCCACAGGTGAGCCCCGCTCCCGATGCAGAGGGCTTCCTCAGAGGAAATATTGGAATAAGCTAAAATCCATCGGTAGAAACTCAATGAAATCCTGCCCTCTTGTTGACCCTTTCATTGGCAAAACAGCGAGATTTTCTGAACGCACCTTGCAACCTTACTGAACTTGGATAAATGGGATACGTCTGTTGACCCATCCAAAGCAGGGGAAAAGACTGGTGATTCCTTAAAACACTTGATTTGCCATTGTGATGGAAGGATTAAAATGCAGGCGAATGTTTAAAATTTTAACCGTACCGTACCGTACCGTCTTCTTCCGCTTATCCGAGGTCGGGTCGCGGGGGCATCAGCCGGAGTAAGGAAGCCCAGACCCCCCTCTCCCCGGCCACTTCCTCCAGCTCCTCTGGGGGGATCCCAAGGCGTTCCCAGGCCAGCCGAGAGACATAGTCCCTCCAGCGTGTCCTGGGTCTTCCCCGGGGTCTCCTCCCAGTGGGCCGTGCCCGGAACACCTCACCAGGGAGGCGCCCAGGAGGCATCCTAACCAGATGCCCGAGCCACCTCATCTGGCTCCTCTCAATTAATTTTAACCATTATTTTTTTTTTAAAGATTTATTTGCGAGCCAGATGCAGTCATCAAAAGAACCACATCTGGCTGACGAGCCATCAGTTGCAGACCCCTGGTTTAATGTGTTGCAATTTTTGTTTCAAAGTGGGGTCATTGTCTGCTGTGGTTCCAGACATATAAGTTATTCTTACTGCAGATATTATGTCAAACTTGTGATATTGTTTGGATTGCAGAAACTCAATGGGGACCACAATGCGGATCTCTCAACCCACAAACAGTCAATAACATTTTTTATAGTTAATATTTCCATTATTAGTTGTTGTAAGCACTGTATAGCTCAAAGTTATTTAGGTTAAAGTTCTGTTTACAGATATCACAGTTACTCTGACAATAGGTTTTTAGTCTTTGCCGGACTTATATGCTTTGTTATAGAGCACCCATTCAGAAGAGTGGGACGCTTGGAAGCTGCACAGTTGGTGGGGTTTCTTTCAGATCAACAAATCTGGGCCTGCTAGATTGAAGGCCACCTGATATCTTCAATGCAATATCTAAATAATACAAAGCCTCATTCAGAGTGGATATTGAATGTAAATAAAATGCATTTAAACTAGGGGTGCACGATAACTATCGGGCCGATAACAGAAAATTATGAAGTCATCCCGATAAGTCCGATATCACGACGAATAGCCCCGATAACATATATATTTGTCAACATGGCAGTGCCTCGCTCCCTCTGAGCCTCGAATGACCGGCAGTGAATGTTATGTTCAAGTGACGTTGGCATAATCAGAAAATCGATTACTCAATAAGGAAAATCAAGAAAACCCCCTCATGCCAGAAAACAACTCGTTAACTCGGTCATAATTTTAGTAGTTGCTGACTTGAATTGATAGTCGCAGTATTCTCCCACATGTTACACATAAATAAAGAAAAAAATAGAAAAGGCTGAAAGAACGACTAGCAAACGAGGGAACGTGGTAATTTACATTACACCTTGAATGCAGCCTGCAGCACAGCATACTGATCACAAAAAACATGGCAGCGTGGAACTTCGTTAAAGTTTCAGAAGAAGATAGTTTGGTGGTTATTTGTGATGAATCCTCTGAGCGAATTCTACGAGAAGAGAAGCACAAGCTTTAATACGCAAAACCCGATCGGCCACCTACAACATAACAATCGCTTCCATGGAGTTTTGAAATCGTCTCTCATCTAAAGCTTCCATGAGATTAAAAAAAATAAATAAATAAAAACTACTGAACCTCATTTATTTTAATTAAACGTATTAATTTAAATGGAACCACAAGCAAAAATCCTTTAAATGTTAATCTTTTTCAGTTTGTAATTTTAATGCATGTATTTCCATTAGTTCAAGAAGCCTTTATTTTTTTTTTTTATATCAGTCAGTAATGCACCTTATTTAGGTTAATGTGAGATATCAAATAGGTTTGTTTGATAGCTTTATGAAAATGTTTGAGAGGCTTGCCAGTAGTTTTTCTACTAAGTCAAACTATTTTTGATTTTGTTCATAGTATTGATGTAATGATCTTAGGTATATGATGGTGTTATCGGTATCAGCCTTTAGGAGCTGAAAGTAATCGGTTATCGGTATCAGTTTTAAAAAACAGTTATCGTGCATCTCTAATTTAAACTCAATTTGTGCCAGAATGTTCAGCTTTTCTTGGCTGAAAAGAACATGTGTTGCAAATCAAAGCTCCAGTCATGTCAGGAGACAAACATGTCTGGCAAAACCTTTGATACAAACACATGTTTAAAATCTACATGTTCAGACTCCGAGGCTGCAGAGCTTTGCAGATTGTCTTTCATCAACCATTGCTTTTCTCTGCAAGTTTTATTTAGAATTACTTACTTGCTTCTTTTCCATATGTAAATCATCAAGAGAAAACTCTGTGTGTTCAACTATAGAATATATGATGGACTTCCATTACAGAACCAATATTTTCCATGAAATCAGTTTTCAGACCTACCTTGCCATCTGCATACACTACTCCATCATTGTAGCATTGGAGCCTAGATTTACTACCTTGAAGTCTGAGAAAACAAATGAATGTCTGGTAGTCAAGAGTTGGATCAGAATTTATGCCTTGGATCACACAAATAAACACACCTCCCTGCTCAGGTTTAGACTATGTATCGTGTGATGATATCGCACAAGGTTTCTCCAGCATATATTTGCAAGATTTATATAAGCGTATCCAAATGTCACACATTGTCAAAATTACTGTATTTCCAAGTTTTTTTTTCTTTTCCCACAGCTCTCAGAGATTCATTTTTAGCTCATGACTGCTCCTGCTTGTTTGCTTGTGTACGTGTGCTAATCTCATTTCAGCATTGCAGGCCAGCCAAAGGGAGAGTTTGAGCAACGACAGCAGAGCAGGAGAGCCACAGCTGACCACAGTGACGTAAGCCGGACTGACCATCCTCACCAAGGCTGCATGCACATATACAAGCTCTCTCTCTCTCTCACACACACACACACACACACCCTCTCAGTCACCTACAACCGCATTTCCACTGGGGAATTAACAATCAATGGCTCCTCAGTGTAAATGTGTGTGTGAGAGCAACAGAGGCAGAGGGAGAAAAAGGGAAAGGCATGCATGCCAGTTTCAGCTGCAGCTCCTGACATTAACAGACTATCTTTTCTAGTTTTTCCTCCTCTCATCTAAAAATAAGTTGAGACATGCCAGCAGATTTAATTATTTACTACTTTTAGTATGAAAAAAAAAACGTTACCATGAGACGTAATTTGTTCAGTATTTATATTATTACCATATTCTTCAAAATTAGTCAGGGGCACACGCTTCATGTACCACTCAGTTTTTCCAGGAACCGAATTCAAAACAAAAAAAAATGTTATAGGAGACATATTGCTTCCTTTTTTTAAAAAAAAAATTCACACAATAATCTGAGGCTTTCTTTAAATGTTTGTGACAGGGATGCAGTTTAGCAACAATGTGGTTACGGATCTGTTCATAGCAGCCAGTTTTCTAGGTGTTGTAGTCAGCCACTTAGGTCCGCCCTATCCTGTCTTTGGGGGTTTGCATCTTTTTGAAGTCCGTGTTTCATTAATGCGCAATGCATTTCTGAGGAACTGCTAATGCTGCATGAAGTGATCATGGATGGAGGAGAATATTGGTAGGATGGATAATTTTACTCTGATCTGGGTCTGTGATGTCACAGAAACCTGCAAATCTGAACACCTCATTAAATAAGGCATCTTTAGACTCTTTAGGCTGTTCAAAACTAAGTAACAGGGTTGTGTCACATCAGTTTTTGATTATGCATGCCCTCAAGCACAGACAAAATATATTTTTTTTCATATAACCCTTTAAAATGACAATGTTTAAAAAATATATTTAAGCTAGAGGTTTAATTCAATCCAGCCACAAGATTTTACTACCTTGAAAGACAGAAGTTCCAGTTGACATATTTCCTAAGTTATTTATTCATTTAGCTATTTATTTCCTGTTTTACCAATTAGACTTAATACAGTGTTCTGGATCTCAGACTAGATGATGACCTTGTTTCTGCACCAGCATCAAATAAGAGGTCAGCAGACAACCTGTGTTGGAGGCTTGAAAAAAAGGATCTTGTGATTTTCACATGCATACTTTTGACTGCCAAAAAGATACCAAAAAAAAAAAAAAGAGCAGTCAATTAAGCAACAACCGATACAATGAATCAGGCGGCTGTGTCAAAATGCATCGCAAACCACTCAAAAAGGTATATGTGCTTGTCAGAGCACAAAGAGGCATATCCGGTCTCCACCTCAATGGCAGTGACACGAATAAGTGTCACAATTCAAACCATTTGTTCAGTTCAGTGGGCTTCTCGCTTCAAAGATAGATTATGCCTGCCCTGCTTGGGTTAAAAATAGTTACACATAGTTTCAAACACACAAATAGACACAAAAGAAAAGATGTGCCTAGTTAGCGCCATCACTAACTTCCTGCACAATAATCCAAAAATATTCTTTCAGTAGTCTTTGCTCACTGCGAACTAGTAAGGAGGACACCTTCCTGTCAGGATAGACGAGTAAACACTGGAATACAAAGAAGCAAATAGCTCTCTTCTCTGTCATATAGTCACACAGGGACAAATTATTAAGGTCACACTAGGAGATTAGAAGAATAAAAAAGAGAGACAGACCTGGGGAGAAAGGGATTTTCTGTAATTTCTCCCAGTGGCTTCTGAACCATATGTTCAGCCCTGGGACACAAAAAACAACACAAGGGCTCAGCAAGAGCCTAGAGGCACACCAACACATGGGAAGCAGGCTGCAGACTGTTCAGGCATGTGCAGGAAGCGTGGCATTACTGACCAACTGTCGCCGTGCAGCGTTACGAACAAGCAGCAGAGTTCAGTTGAAGCAATAGTCTCTGTTGTGATGTTTCAGGTAAATATTAGTCAACAGCAAGGCTACTGACAAACTGTCCTATGTTATTTTTATTTATCATACATACTTTATCATACTGCAAGTACAGTAAATTGCATGTAAATGACAATACTGGTTTTTCTGGTGCATTCTCAAATCTATCACAGCCAATTGAGAAGTATTTAGTGACAGTGTGGGCAGTAGCAATATTGACTGACTATCACGGTCAGAGTTGAAAGGAAGTACTAGAACCTGAAATTTCCGAGTCCCTAGTTGGAGAGCCGGCTAAATTCAAAATTCGATCTCAGATATATTTCGTGTACCCCGACTTTGGAATCCAACATGGCTGATACTTGCGTCAACAAAGTAAACACTATGGTAATTTTACTGTTTATCACATTTCTGTATTCTTTTAATTCACATTGAATCAGACATACATATTGTACTTTTCACTTTTTACCAGTGGATGTGTGGCTATGTTATGTGTGTATTTTGTACACAGGACTATGTAGCACATATTTTCTACAGAAAGGTTCATTTTGTTACTTTGCAACTGCAACAACATCAACCTCTGACTTCTGAGGTAAACCGCACGCACCATTACTCACTTAAAAATGACAAAGCAAAGTGTTTATACCTCAGAATGAACTGCTGACTGGCTGGCGGTTTCTGTTACTGTCAAAGTTAGGTCAAATGTTTCCCCATTTGCAGCCTTTCCACACAGCATTGCCCATAATGCTAATATATTCATTTAACTTCTCAAAGGAAATCACGCCAGTGCACAGTTACGCAGAATTTCACCCTCTGCAGTTTTTAAGCGGTGGATCAAAACAATGCTTAACGCATTCAGAGAATTCAGAGGTAAAGTGAAAAACAGAGAGGGAGCAGTGAAGCACGGGAACAATCCCCTGAGATATCTGTAAGGAAGAAAGAAAGAGGTGGATGATGGAGAAAGAACAGGCAGAGAGATAGAGGGAGAGAGGGGGAGTTTGCCTCGAGTCTCGGCACAGAAGAGGATCAAAGGTTTGTGCTCTGCATCTCAATGGACATCCGGTTACCAATACTGATGAGCCTGCAAGAGGGATGCTCCATTCGCAGGGTTTATAACTTTTGGGAAAAGTAGTGGTTATTCTGTGTGAAGAGTTGACAGATGTCCACAGAAATCATCATTAAAGCATAATGATGAGAAAAAAACAAACAAACGAAAAAATATATATATATATTTTTGCCTTGTTTTCACTTGGAGCGTATATGTGACAAGGTTAGAATACAATGCATCCTATAAATGCAATGCTTTGACCAATATCACTCTAAAGAATGTTTACTTTCATGTTTTATATGTGCATCTCCGTTATTGCGCACACACACACTAGACAGCATCTGTGCTCCATAGACCAAAAGCAACATTGGTTTCAAGCTGCTACAGCACCAGCAGGAGCATTAGAATTGCAATGTGCAGCATAAAATGTTGATGCCATATTTTTCTTACTAACTTGGGAGGCAGTTTGCCAAACCAGACCCTGCTTAAATCAGTAAAAATAAATTAAAATGCAAACCAACTGTCAGAGCAAAACAGCTATTTGTGCCAGCTGGGGGTATCAAATTCAATCTTTTTTTTTTTTTTTTTGCAGCAATAATGATGAAGGACTCCACCAATATCAAATAGCTTTTAATATGATTCATTTTACATGAAATAATTCTGCCAATTTAGATCTTATTTTGTGCTTTAGACTTGGAATGCTGTGCGGACTAGAGAACAAAACGTCTCTTCAGGAATAGATAAAAAGGAAAAAAAGTCACATTTTATCCAAAGCTTTATCAACTGTCCAGTGTTTTCAGTATCATCCTATGGAGGAGGAGGTGGAGGAAAGACTGACACATTCATTTCAGTGCTGTATTTCAGTTTTTGAGCTTCCACACTTAACGTAGCTTGGCTGAGATAACGCCTCAGCGGGAAAAATGATCAAAGGATTTGTCCCAGATTATGGACAGCCATTAGTCTAATACACTTTGTATGCGATCTAATGTAGATATACAGTAATGTGGCTGCGCTGTTCGTGTGAGCTATACACATATCCTGGAAAAACTGGAATCTGCAGTGTAACCTGTTCTACAAAGACATATCCTCCTCATTTATTAATTTTTTATCCAGGAGATAAACATGGATACAACACACTGTCAAAAATAACTGTGCTTTTTGGTTGAGAGAAAATGCATAGGATATTTTTGCTCGGCTGTTTCCTGTTTTTATCGAGTCCTAGCTTATTAGGTGACAAAAAAAAAATTTTTTTTTTTTTTTTAAACCAATGACTCAATTCTAAAAATGGACAAGTGTTAAAAATAATTTAACCATAGATAAACTAATAAATAAAGAAAAACAACAACAAAACTGAGGAACAATGGCTCCTCATTCGAGTGCCTCAGTGTTTACTTGGATGAGAATTGTCATATCCTCCACATTTATCTTTTTCATGTCATAATCATCCTGGAGAACATGTATTCTGCAATAGAGATTTCAGCATTGCGCCTCATTAGTGTTTGTCTATCACAGATGGTTTTAAATCCACTGATGAAACACTCATGACCTCCAGTGGGATTCTGTCCCTTTCACTTGAGAGCCTATTAATTGTCTGCAATTATCCTTTGCAAGCGTGGCATCTGTTAGAAGTCTTTCGCCTCCTCCCACATGGATAAAATGCCGTAGTGGTAAAGGTTGACTGTGACATTCACTATTTATTGCACAATATAGATTGTACAGTTAGAATTTGCCATCACAGTTCTAACAAAAAACACACATCTGCCTTCTGGAGCCGATAAAGCCAATCCCGACTCTCGTTCAAGTTTTACTAAAACAACATTTTGCATACAGGAGACTGATGATGACAGTGCTTGAATTGACTCTATTAATGGAAACAAAAATATATAGAGAGATGTGACATTTGTAAACTAGCTTGTTTGATAACTTGATTACTTATCTTTAAAATGTGCTGAATCACAGGGGACTCATCCATAGTTCCCTTGATGCATTCAACATCTTTAAAGTTTAGTGCAAATTTAAAGAAACAAAAATCACAGGAATGAAACAAACTGAGGAATTCATAAGGCAGCAATTATAAATATATCAAAAATAGCCATTAGAGAACTATCTTTGTTACAAAAAAGGTACAAAGGATTTGTCCTGTACCAGTGAGAAGGACATATTTTTCAGTTCCTCCACTGATTTTACAGCCTTGTATCCCAACTGGTTGAGTACTTTCTGACAAACTGTTTGTGTGTATTCTACAATGTCAAAGGAGAGTTTCAAACGCCAGCTCTCTGCATTAGCAGCTGAGTCCCTTACTGTTCCAAACTTGTGTTTGGCTGAAGGCTCGCTGCTGCCTTGAGTGTTTGTATGTATCCAGTGTTTCACATTTTTATCCATATGGAGCCCCAGAAAGTCATAGATCTCCTGCGTCTTTAGAAGCGGATTCCGAGCCAAATCCTCATATCGAACCACCATGTATTTCCCCTTCAGCCAGTGGGGATGGCTGAGACCTGTTGAAACGGAACTGAAAAAGTCTTCACAGATGACTGTAAGCTGACTCATGTCTAAGTTATAGGGCCTTCTCCCTGTGGCCCTCCAAATACGCCACAGACGATACGGGTCCCTGAAAGTCTCAATGCGCGAGGACAAGATCCCACGTGGGTCTCTGACGAGTTGAATTACTTTGATGTTCAGTCGTGGGTCTTCCACCAGGGCCCGTAGATCTCCGATCTCTGGTACCCGAACAACTTTGATCGCCACGTGCCGCTTCTCATGGCACGCCTCTGTTGCTAAGGTCATGTTTAGGGTTGCACATTTCTTCACACAGTCTCCTTCCTCCACATTAGCGTCAGCGGGACCGAAGGCATCACACACAGGTTGCTGGCACAACGCTCGGCTGGCGCCTCGGCGGAACAGCTTGTCGGTGGTGTGATTCGTTGGTGTTGGTTTGATATAATTCTCTAAGAAATAGAGGTCGCAACCGTAAAGGCTACGCAGAAGGTCTCGGCTGGCGCCTAAGGTCACGCGCCGGTCTGCAGGATTGCGGGTGTGTGACTGCCGTCGGCACCAGCGTGGCGTAAACATGATAAAGAGGCTCAAACAGGTAGAATATCTCCTGGTGTTGATTCAGCAGCTGGCCAACAAAGGAGGAGCCACTACGCGTGGTGGCCAAAATCAGTATGTGCAGTTTACGGGTAGCGTTGATGGAAAAGTAGGGGTAGTCATCACAACCTGACGTTCCCCGCTCAAAGGGAGGGTCCGTCTCCTGAGCCCCCAGACCACAGTTCTGGGGGCTGGGCAGTGGGCACAGCTGGAAAGGCTTGGAGGTGAGTGTCCGGATGGCTGTGTACTGGATGGCAATGGAGGCCAGGGCCAGCAGAATCACTGACTTCCAGGAGCATTGCATGACTGAACCACTTCATCTAGACACAGTCGTCTATGCCTAGTCCTCCCTGCCAACAGAGAACATTTTACCTTTATTAAAAGATTTGTTTTTTTGTAGCCCTGTGAAGTGTGACATAACACATTTGTTTTGTTTTTTTTTGTTTTTTTTGTAAGGTTCTGACTAAATGGGTGGTCAGGGATCTTAGGAAGCCATATCAGAAATTATACATTTACACTTGACATTACCATTTTTTTATTAGTCTATCAATGAAGTAAACATCCATTTTTTAACCAAAAAATACAATAAGAATTGTGTTAATCATGCACTGCGAAATTATATAAATTATATGACATATACATTTAATAAATAAGAAAATCACACTACAATCTAATCTGAATATAGCAACTAAGAATGGGACACTTTGTATCGTGAATGATTTTAGACCTGAGAGTGAGTCATGAGCAGTTCAGTGCAGCCTATATTTTATTTCAACTAGGGCCAAAATACAATAGTTTACATTGATTTTTGATATTTATGTTGAAGCGAGGTTAAAGATTAACTTTGTACTGAGCACCAAAAGAAGCAAATCAGTAATCATAGATCCTAATCATTCAATGTGCCTCCCATTTCACCCGCATGCTGCAGTCTAATATCTGGAAATTGAAATGGATAAAACAGTTTTGAGCCTCTGTTTAGGTTTCTTTCCAATCTGATGACAGTGTCATCTTGAATATCCATGCATTAGTATCAAAATCAAGATCACAGTCAAGCACACACACACACACACACAGATATATATATATATATATATATATATATATATATATATATATATATATATATATATATATACATATAGATACAGATATATAGATAGTCATGGAAAAAAATTATTAGACCACCCTTTTTTTCTTGTTTTCTTCAGTTTCTTGTTCATTTTAATACCTGGTACCACTAAAAGGTACATTTGTTTGGACTAAAACGACAGAAATAACCACATAGAATTGCATCATAAGCAGTGTTTTATTTAAGAGCTGATATCTTACCATTTTCCATGGTTTTCTTGATTATAACCTAAATCACTTAAGTTTGTACTGCCAAAAACACTGCTTTTATGCATTCAGTGTTTTGGTTTTTCTTCTGTTTTGTCCAAACATGATGACCTTTAGTTGGTACCAGGTATTAAAATGAACAAGAAAGTGAAGAAAAAATGGTGGTCTAATAATTTTTTCCATGACTGTATATATATGTATATGCATGTGTGTGTGAAAAATGATGTTAAAAGGCACTGACCTGAACATTAATACCAATTCTAGTTCTATATTTTTATAGTCATTATATTCTGTTCACCAAGCGGTGCAGCGTGTCTTTTACGTCCATCTGCGTTCTCTCTGTTTTATCATGTGTACATATGATTTAAGGACCTCATCTGGCTGAGTGTTTATTATGCTGCAAGCCAATTATTAATGAAGACCAAAAAAAAGTGTCCCCATGAATGTACACAATATAGTTTTAGCTTCGCTTCCAATGTCACGCCAAGGGGAAGTGCTGTAAGCTGAAAAAAAAGATAATCACAGGAGAAATTGTGTTCCTTTAAAGCATTTTAAATAGTCTCCAGATTTATATTCTGGGGCCTTGGCACAAGGAACTTTAATTGTTCAGAAGCCATGCATGAGACTTGAAAGAACCAGGAAGGGGTACTATGGATAAAGTATATACTTGCGCAGTGGACGAAGTATGGAATCTTATCTCAACTCTTTAATAAGTTCAATAAGATTTAATTTAAAAAAAAAAAGAAAGCTTTCTCTTTCCGGTTTGAAAAACAACGTTCTGTTAATGTCAAGAAAATGAAAATGCTGTTTCTCGAGATGCTGTGCCAATAACCGAGTATGAGTTATACAGCACCCGCGTTGTCTTCTTAATGACATTTTAGATCAAACCCATTTCTCTGCATCGGGAAGAGGTTCGGCTGGTCGCTTTTCCGCGCTGCAGGCATCTTCACCAATGCAGCGATAACAGCGGGCTGTGGAGCGCATATACCCGCCCTAACGCAGGTGCTTTAAAAATCACAATGGAAACTAAAGCACGCATCAATAGAACATTTGAATAAAGCACGCAATGTTATAGTGTAGTAAAATACCTAAAATACCTTGTTGGTAGTTTCTGTCCTCTCATGATGCGGTGTGCGGCGCGTCCATGAATCGCAGCTGGTTTGCTTCAGTCCTCCGCCGTTTTCCCTCCTCTGCTTCCCAGTCAGAGAGGCAACGCGCCTGGATGATCCCGATATTCCATCTAACGCCGGCGTGAGGCGTCCCAGTTCAGCGGCTGGCCTCAGATACGCGGTGAAGGAGGAGGGGGAAGGAAGATGAGGAAGGAGGAAAAAAAAAAAAAAAAGAAGAAGTGATGGAGGAGCGTCGGAGCGTCGGTGTTATTATGAAGCAGCCGGGCGGTGAGAGTGACCGGGGAGCGCAGCAGACAGGCTCCCCCATCAGTGATGCACAGAGGCTGGGCGCGTGAGGTAGGGCTACACAAGGACTGACTGTCTGGACCACCCCCGACCCCTCCCCCCTCCCACCTGCCTCCCTCTCTCTCCACACCCCCTTCTCTCTCTCACACGCATACAAACACACAAGCCCTCACCTCACCCCCCCCCCCCCCCCCCAGTCAAAACACGCAAATCAGTTGCTGTCAGTCAGCCAGTGTGGCAGCAAGCTCACCCTGACATCACTCCAGATAATCTGATTGTTCAAATGTTAGTTTTCCATGGGACTGTTTTGTAACTTCTCTAACCTTCATGCGTCAAATGCATGTTCAATTTATCTTACAGTAGACCTAACTTTACATTTCTAATTTGATTAAAAAAAAAAAAGGGTGAGAGCTGGAGGATTCATCTTGGAAGGAGGGGGTTAGGGTCTCGCTTTAGATTTCGACTATCGCATTGGCATTGCTGCCTCGGGCGCTGTGATTCTGCAAATCCCTTTCCCCCCAGGGTCTGCACAACCCACTTATTGATAAAGGGGTGGGTGGGCCAATAATGAACTTGATGTGAGGGTGAAAATTAAAGGCTGTGTGGAGGAAGCAGAATTGGAAGGCAAAGAGAAAGTTTTACCGTGTATTCTTTCTCATTTGTTTCGTTAGAGTCAGACTAATAACTTCGCAGCATCCTCCAGAGTTAACAAAAAGACAGCTGGGTTTGAAACTGTTACACTCATTGAAAAAATAGTTTTTTGTGTGTAAATCATAAATAATTTTAATATTAAACAGATGAACAGCATCATTTTTTAATGCTGTGATAATTTATTCAACAAAAATGAAACCAAAAAAAAAAATGATGTCGGCAAAAAACTAATAGCACCTATTAACTTAAAAACCCACCTTTAGCAGCAATAACTTGAAGTAGTCATTTCATGTATCTGTATCAGCTCTCCCATGTAGTTATAGTTAGTAGAATTTTGTCCCAATCTACTTTACAACAGTGCTTCAGTTTATTAAAGCTGCTGGACTTGACTGGTTTGCTCCCAGTGGACCCACTCAGCAGGGTTGCAGCAACGCTTTGAAGGAGATTCTTCTGATGGGCCCTCATCATACCAACAGAATCCAAAGGAAACAGTACGGTTCCCTTACATGATTGAAATGGCTAGCTCTACCTGTGGGTGATACTAAAACATCTTTTTTTTTTTGTTTGTTAGTTTTTAAATTCTGTAATAAAGCCTTGCTGAGAGAGTTGCTCCCTGCAGATGTTTGAGCCATACTCGCGAGCAGGTGATACTGAAACATCAAAAGATGCAAACACTTAAAAAAAAAAAAAAGTCTTTTTACATTAATTTAAAAACATCACATACTACTGCTTTTAGATTCAGGTTTCCAATCTTGTTAATTCCTTTGGTTGGTAAAGTAATCCCCTTGCCTTTAATGTAACCGGTTTTTGCATCTGGCCCAACAAGATTTTGGGTCCAGCTGGCTCTGAAATGATACTTTGCAGCTGATGGTCGAAAAGAAAAAAACAACCACATAAAACAGGTGCTACATTTGACACTCAGGTCGTAGTATCACTGGAACTGCTTTGGTGGAAAAGCCCCATTAAGATCCTGTTGCAGAATTTTAACTGGGTTTAGGTCTGAAATCTGATGAGGCTATTCCAAATCCTTGATTCTTTCATTCTTCATCCATTCTGCTTTAGATTTGATGATTTCCCTGAAACAAATGCCCTTTTCATTGACCCAGTTTTGACTAAGCCCTAGCTGTGGGGCAGATGGCCTCACATTTGCCTCTAGAATATTGTGGTTTATAGGAGTTCATGGTCGACTCAGGGAATGCAATGTCCCCAGGTCCTGTGGCTTCAAAACAAATCCTTAACAAATCATAAACCCTCCACTGCCATGCTTGACACTGGTTATAAGGTGTTTCTGCTGAAATGCTGTTTGCTTGTAGTCAAACACGGCACCCTGGGCATATAGGCCATAAAACTCCATTTTGGTCTCATCTGTCCATAGGACATTGCTCCAAAAGTCCATTCAGTTGCAGTTTTGGGAATGACATTTATACATTTATGTTAATTTTTAGACAGAAGAGCCTTTCTCCTGCACACCCTTCCAAACAACACGACATTGTTAAAATTGTTGCTGTCATGGATTTTAACATTTAACACGCTCAGTGAGGCCTGTAGGGTCTTATATGTAGCTTTTTTTGTATTACTGTGAGCATCACACACTAGCATCTCATCTGACAGGATTTTCAACTATCTTGAAAGGTTTCTACTTGTGAATTATCTTTCTTATTGTGGATCTTTGAAGTAGATATTGTTTGGAAATTGTTTTTAATAGCTATTTATATATTGATATGCAGCAATGATTGTTTATCTCAGATTATTGCTTACGACTATCCCTCTTGGCATATGCTACAGACCACCAAACTTCCAAACCCTCTGTATTTATGTAGGTCTTATCACGATCTCCCGATCCCTGTCCCAGCTTTGCCGTTCCAAGCAAGCATAAATTTGGATGCAAATTATACTTAATCTGAGTAACAAATCATTCTTAATAGTTTTATTTAATCATACAATGTTGATTTTATGTTTCTAACCGAGACATGGTTGGACAAAGACATAGCCAATGCAGTCCTGATTGAATCTTGTACATCTAACTTCACTTTTGTGTCTGAAACACGACAAAACCAGAGGGGTGGTGGTGTTTGTGCCATATTCAGGGACAATATTCTCACACACAAATTATCATTCAGGATTTTTTCATCGTTTGAATTTGTGTCATTCAAAATGGAGATGAAACAATCTTCCATTCTTTATATCGCACACAGAATTGTTTTATTGATGATTTTACTGAACTACTTTCAGTTGTGTGCACTGATTTTGACTGTTTGGTCATAACAGGGGACTTGAATGTACATGTAGATGTAACCCATGACAAACAAGCAAAATAATTTACTGCTGCCCTTGAAATGTTTGGTCTAGCTTAGCATGTGACTGAGCCCACTCACAGAAGGGGGCACACTTTAGATCTGCTAATCTTAAAGGGTGTGGCTATTTCAAACGTGGATGCCGTCGATGTTGCTTTATCTGATCATTTTCACATTTTCTTTGACCTGTCAGTCTCACCCAAACTAGCAGTTGGGTCTGCGGTTGTTCAGAGAAGACTCATACATGGCAGCACAGGGACACAGTTTATGGAAATGATTCGGTTTGAAAATACCCCGTGTTCTAATGTTGATGATCTGTTGAATTCTTACACATCAAGTGTTTTAAAGGTTTTGGATACCATTGCTCCTGTCAAGGTTAGAATGGTTAAAAGTAGGCAAAAGGCGTCATGGGGAAGAGAATATTCTGTCAGGGCACAGAAAAGGGAGTGCCGGAGAGCTGAACGGAAATGGCGCAAATCAAAGCTCCAGGTCCATTATGAGATTTAAAAAGGAAAGTTGTGTGTGTTCAACCAAACATTGCGTAGAACATGGTAGTTATTTTTCTGATATCATCAAAAACTACAGTAACAACTCCCGTGTCCTATTTGCTACAGTAAACAGATTAACAAACCCTCCAGTTTTACTGCCCTTAGAACTCATTTCTACATCAAAGTGTAATGAGTTTGCAATATTCTTTAATGACAGAGTTCAAGGTATTAAAAATTAAATAACTTCCACAACACTAACAACTACTCTTCTGCCAACTAGACACCTAGAGCTGACACATTTCTCACCTGTAACTGATAAAATAGTCAAAGAGATCATCTGCAGTCTGAGTCCATCAACGTGCTGCCTTGATGAGTTGCCCACTTGATTTCTAAAGTCTGTGCTGAGCAGTTTGTTACCTCAACTCACTGATTTAACCAACATCTCACTTCAGACTGGAACATTCCCAGAGGTCTTAAAAACTGCTGTCATTAAGCCTCGTCTAAAGAAGAGCAGTCTTGATGTAGTACTGAAGAACTATTGACCCATATCAAACCTGCCATTCCTTGGCAAAGTCCTAGAATAAGTGGTATATCAACAGCTTACTGACTTTCTCCTGTCCAACAATGTTTTTGATAGTTTTCAATGAGGCAGTACTGAGACAGCCCTGATCAAGGTGACAAACGACATTCACCTGAACACAGATGCAGGCAAAGTCTCAGTCTTAGTTCTACTGGACCTGAGCGCTGTCGGAAATCCTTTCAGAGCATATGATTTTATCTGCACTCTTCATTTCTGATTCATTTTTAATTTAAATTATTCTTCTTTTTAAATTCATTTTTTATTTAAGTTATTAATGATTATTTTTAATGCTCTTATGATTTATGGAATGATTCTATTTGCCTTCTTGTGATTTTATGCATCTGTTAAGCACTTTAAATTGCCTTGTGTACAAATTTTGCTCTACAAATAAACTTACCTTGCTTGCTTAATAACACTAAACACATGATATTGTCTGAGAGAGTTTACGGCAATTTGCATGATAGCTTAGTATAGGTTAGAGTAACATAGCTAACAATACCACAAATTCAGCTTATAAAAAAATACCCGGCTGGCAGTTTTATTCTAAAATACTTACTTTTTTCTTGGTCTGCAGTTCAGTCCTGCATAGATCTCTCAAGAATGATCCATTTTTTACAGTAAGTTTTTGAGAGTCTTATTGTTGAATTGACCCCTATTGTTAAATCACTGCACTTCAGAAAAGTCCTGGCAGGCTGAGACAAGTCAAAATCACATCAAGATTCCTCCATCCCCTGTGGCCCGCATAAACCCTGTACTTCACTGTCACTCCCTTCCTTTGTTTTCTTTACATTTTCAAAGGTCAATATTACAGGGCAGCATTTCATGGTTTCCCCTTTTTTTTTTTCTTTTGTAAAGAAGAGTTAATTTCTTTTTTCTGAGGTACAGTAAATGCAACATGACTTGAGCATGTGGGTGGATATTACTGGTGGAGGTAAAGATGAGGAGGCCGGATTACTTCAGTACAGGCTGGTCCTATGATATAACAGTGTCCCGGAATGGTGCTGAGTGAAGTGCTCAAATATAGGCCTCACAGATGGAGGCAGGTGGATATAAAAATAATTTTATTTTTATTATATATATGCACACACACGCACACACACACACACACACACACAAGACAGAAACAGGGATATTGCAAAGAATAAAGTAATGCAAAATGCACAGATACTGAGGAGGATAATGATGCGATAAATGTGTGGCACTAAGCAACAGAACATAGATGTGAAGCACATATTTGGATAAAAAAGTAAACCAAGTACACAAATAATTATATAAAAAAGCGAGATTCCAGTGTTTTTTTTTTTTTTTTTGCAATTACCACAAACCATGTATGATTGTCATCATTATTACTGTCATCTTCATGTCTTCCTAAATGTGAAACAGTGTTATTTGTGTTGAATTTAGAAACATATCCGCCACATCTGGAAAACACACTCAAATAAGAGTCATCTTGCATAAAAAAGAAAATAACATATTCATAAAATAACACCATATGACCAACACAATGCTCAAAACAGGAACCGGAAGTTGGAAGGTATTTCCTGTGCTGGCATTTAGAGAAACAAAGATGAATTGTGATTCTGTTAACAAAAAAAATACATGGTATGGAACAGAGAATAATGTACCTGGAAGTTAGTACCTGCTACCTGCCAAATAAAGGTTATCTGGTTTAGATAAGGGTCAGTATGCTCAACTTACCAGCCACTGTGGTGAGTACATAAAGAAAATAACAACAAACAGATAACTGGGCAATTTTCGACATACCACTACAGAGATTGCTTACAGAGTCCATTAGTTTAGTTCATCCAAGTGTTTTAACACTACACAAGTGGGTTACCACAGCAGCCAAACTAACATTAAACAAACTAATTCAAAGAACTGAATGCTAATTTGATTAATTTTACATGAACTATTATTCTAAAACATTTGGAAAGTCTTTTTTGTGTATGTAAATGGTAAATAAATTCAAGATTTGATTAGCTACATCAGCAGCTTTCACAAATATGGCAAACCACCCTTGATTGGTTTAAAAAAAAAAAAAACAAAATAAAAAAACAAGAAATAAATATTACTGTAATATTATTAAATTAATATTATTAATAAATATTACCCAGTTACTTACAAACCTGCAGTGTTGCTCACAGTAGAATTAAATACTTTGGACACCCAGGAAATTCACAAAGACTGACAGAAACAAACAGTTCTGTATTTGGAATAAACTATGGATATGTCAGAGGTACAGGCTCATTTCCTGCACCAAAAGCCTTTTTCAGGGTTTAAGAAAAAAGTATTATTACAGATAAGAGGGGTTTGCTGCTTGTAATAACCTTTTCTTTGTATAAGTTGCAAAAGCCATTACAACTATATTTAGTGTTAATAATTTTACATAACATGGCGACCTGTCCAGGTGTACCCCTGCCTTTCACCCGAAGAGAGCTGGGATAGGCTCCAGCAGATCCCCGTGACCCTGCAGAGGATTAAACGGGTTTGGATAATGGATGGATGGAGGGATTTTACATAACTTATTTACTGCTTTTAGTAGGGTCTGGACAGTAAATGTTTCATAAAATATAAACACTTTTTCTCAGGAGGAGAGCTATAGGGATTAAGGGGAGTAGACATCAAAACACTGGTGAACAGTTGTTG
Source organism: Hirundichthys speculiger (assembly GCA_018398805.1). NCBI lineage: Eukaryota > Metazoa > Chordata > Actinopteri > Beloniformes > Exocoetidae > Hirundichthys > Hirundichthys speculiger. The sequence continues at coordinate 302,180 of JAGFBZ010000741.1, read as the reverse complement.
GAAGATGATTGCTTCACCCATGCTGAATATTAGTGTTAATTTTGACAGAAAGATGAACAGCTCTATTGGAATAATTTAAATTATAAACGTATATAAAATCAGCCAGCGGAGGGTTTCTCAATCCTGGTCCCTAGGACACACTCTCCTCCATGTTTTCCCCTCCATGTGGCTCAAATGAATGGGTCATTAACAGACTTGTGCAGACCTTGACAACAAGCATGAAGGGTGGTTGGTCCTGGGGATCAGGACTGAGAAACAGTGAACTAGAGAGTAAATCAAACTCATTTCCATATTTCCATATCTACACCAGCTGCTACAGCAAGCTGGCCAATAACTAGATGTCTGTTCGCTTCACACCAACATTTACTGGAACAGAAAAAGCCAATGTCCTTTTGTCACAACCTTATATTAACATCGCTACCATTAGAATTTCATCATAAAGTGGGTGGTTATGGTGTAGAAGCTTTTTACGCACCAACAAAGTGGAAGGCACAGGAAACTATTGCAATTTGGCCTTTTGTTTATATGGCAACAACATTTTGGGTGGTGTGAAAATACAGTCTTGAAAACTGTTTCCTCAGTGTGATTGTTTTGAATACCCAACCCTTAGAGTAGATATATAAGCAAGGGGTGTAACAAGCGATTGTATCTATGTTGATAAGATGATGAATGAGTCAACTGCATCAATACAAAATGGAAATTTTGATCAGACATCAACACATCCATGTATCAATCCATCAACTATACCCTCTTAGTCCTGCTGTGGGTCATTGGGTCTGCTAGAGCCTAAACCAGCTCTCCTTGGGCAAAAGGCAAGATTACATCCTGAACAGGTCGCCAGTTTTTTCATTTAACTGTCTAGTTGAACACCGGTATAAAAATGTTAAATTATGTTTTAGTTGCTTACTGTAGTTTGAGACGAATAGGAGTAATTTTGTTCAATCATTATAAGATATTGACGCTCCTCCAGCAAAATGAAGATATGTTGTGCTACTGCTGTGATTGACATCACAAAGTTACACCACCAAGTATAGACCCGTCAGTCATACTACGGCGTTTTCAGTCATCTTTGCAGATCTGTGTGCACAAGGATGGTTCTCACTCCGTCATCAAATAAATGTGAAAGGAATTATTTATGCATTTTTGCCTAAATTGTTGTCATATACAAAGGGCTACATCCATATTGATAGATTTTCAGTTTGAAAGGTCAAATTTTTGAATTTGTGATTTGTCATAGTGTGAATTGTAGGTGTAATCTTGTCAAAAGTGTAAAATTTTGATCCCTATTCAGTGTGTATACGCAGCTATAGTTTTTTGTTGATAGAAGAAAACAAACAAAAAAACCACAACAGTAATGTACCATTTTTTTCTTTTCATGGCTTTAGTGGTCTTTGTTTTAAGTGAGCAAACAGAAATGAGGGACAGAGAGAGAAGGGCAAGACGCGCAGCAAAGGATCAAAGGCTGGGAATCAAATCTGCGACCCCAGCAGAAGGACTATCGCCTCAGTACATGGCTGCCTTCTCAACAAAGTGAGCTATATCTGGCGGCCTTCAATTTGCTCTTCTGCGTCATACATAACCTTCTCTGATTCACCAACCCTATATTATTCCACAAGCACCGGAAGATAACTCAGACACAACTTAACAATGGCATAAAGAACACCATCAGCTATGAGGGGCCGTGAGGGACATTATTCTGAAGTGGCATTCACACACACATATGAAACCAAACAATCTCACAGACTATAGTCACTATAACGACATCTCATATTCAGCTGTCGTGCAGCCAAGATGTGTAATTAAAAATACGTATGCGCAGGTTGAAAACTATTGTAAGAGAAGTCAGCAACAAAAGGTCATTTCCAGCTGTGTTTTCACTCATGCGCTCATGTCCTGTTAGCATGGACATCCATGTGACAGTTAATGGTATTGTAATAAGGATAAAGCTCTATTCCGGCGTGGAGCTGAAACACTAATGTGGATGTGGATTTGTTTTGAAAATCGACTGGTATGGACATAGTCTTAGGGGAGCTACTGGGAACGAGGCCAACATCTAATAAGAAAAAGAGCCATCTCATAAATTTCACAGCATCTGGAGCATATGCTATATTGTGGATCTTTTCCACAATTGGATTTTTTTTCTTGTTTTGAAACCTAGTCCATTGTGATAGTGTTGGAAAACAGAATGTACTGAAAATGTAGTCATAAAGTAAATACCAAACAAAAATGATGTGGTAAACAGATATATCATTCAAGAGTTACACATATGTATCTTTAAGGTTTTAGTTGTTCTAGATCAGGGGCCGGCAACATTTACTATCAAAAGAGCCATTTTTTGCCCCTCTCCCCTTAATAAAATTCATCTGGAGCCACAAAACTTATTTGACCCATAAAATGAAGATAACACAGTGTATGAAGTTTTATATATAGTTATTCTGTATTCAGAGGGATTTGAATCTACCCAAAAGCTTATTCCTAGTATGTTTGGCAATTTTTAAAGTTTTTAATGCAAAAGGTCATACAAAATACCAATTCAAGTTTCATTTCCATTTTTTTTGTCATCCACTGTAAAAGAACTATAGTTTGTTGCATTTATGAAATTATAGAACAACAAACAGAAAACTGTTGACATTTTATTGCTGTTTTTACTTGTTATAACAAAGGTAAACCTCAAACTCTTATAAAGACTGGATTCAAAGATTGACAGGATTCCAAATGCAAACGTCTTCATGTTCATTTAAGTGTCGGGAATGACATTCATGTTTCATAGATAAGTTTGTCGGATTTGGGAAGGTTTCCAATATTGCTCCTTTTGTGTGTTACGGGAAATTTTTATTTTATTTTATTTTTTACGGCGGCACATGAGGAACACAAAGATGCCTGGCGCTAGTCACCGAACGTGCGCTCGCCTTTATTTTCTTTCCCAGGATGCAACACACGGATACGACTTCCTCGTTGCAGTAACCTGGCAGTATTTTGCGCTAAACATACTCATTCTGCCCCCTGCTGGCGAGCAACCTACAGGGCACTACATGTGCTCCAGAGCGAGAATCGCCTTCGAACAAGTTTTTCCCCAAAGCTACAGGGAGCCACTGCAGAGAGGCTAAAGAGCCACATGCGGCTCCAGAGCCACGGGTTGCTGTTCTAGATAGTAAAAACTGCTGAAATATGGTGAAAAATATACAAACAATGTCCCAAAAAATGCAGTCCACAAATGGAAATATTGTCACCATTAGACCTACTCTCCACATTGTTGGACAGAGAGTAAATATCTAAATCTGAAATCCTGTAAAACAGGACATTGTGGGAAGCAAGAAAAAAACTGTACTGTACAAACAGTACTAAAACAATACAATGTGTCAGAGAGTGCATTTGGTTTCATTTGAAATCACCATGTGTTCCCCTGGTGGTGTTATTCGTGCCTAAATAACACTCATACATGCCTTGACTTGTAGAGATAGTACAAGCAATCATCTGCTCCAGTGGGTCTTTGATTATATCACATTTTGCACGTTTATGGTCACATTTACTTGCCCTTTCCTGGATGCTCTGTGAAGCTTCTATGCTGTTGTTTCAAGTTTACAGATGAAAGGACTCTCGATGTGCTTATAGCAGTGGCACAGAGAGGCCAGGAACGCAGCTGCTATACAGCGCTGATGCCATGGTTGTCCCCAGAGCGTTCATGTCAATGCACCCAGCTTGTGGAAGCCTTGTCAAGGGATTCTCTGCCGCACTGAAACTGGGCATCTGCTGCAGCACGATAGCCTTTCAGCACATTATCACGTGAGGCTATTCTTCTTGAGTACGCTGTAAAAGGATTTGCAATAGATGCATAAAATGCCAGGCTAAATAATATGTGTTGGGAGTAGGACAGCAGGCTGGCTTTGTTCTCCTCCCCATCATCTTTATTCAAGTTTGCTCATGGACAAAGAAGCTGGGGTTTTGTGCTTGGTGTTTTTCATTCACAACCTGGAACTCTATAAATCAAACAATTAATTATTTTTTTATTGGTCTATTCATATTAATAAATTGGGAGCCAGATCACAGAGCAAGTAAAAGCTATTGGTTCAGAATCTGATATGTTGTTTTTATTCACGTTGATATTCAGTCTTTTTTTTCTTTTTAATTACTCTCCACCGCCTCTGAATTTTAAAATACAATGGTAAAAAAGCTTTGTGTATCTCTTGGAGTGAATGGGTTTTCTGCCTTTATTGACCATGAAATGTGATCTGATCTAATAAGAATAAAAATAGACAAAGACATTGGGCCTCATTCGTGAACATAAAGATTTACACATAAATCACGTCCTAACTAAAACCTACTCCGGATTCACAAAGCACAGTGTCAAACTGCATAAGAGCACGTGCACGTTCAATGAATTTCAAATGATCACAAGGTGACGCTGTGCTCACGGAGTGCATTATTTAGTATAAATCCCTTGCCCATGAACGGGGGTGGAAAGAGAGGGTGGAAAAGTGTAGACCAACTTTCTGGCTGTGACAACAGCGCTAACATCCACACCTCTGTGCTGCTTCTAAATGAGACTGGACCTTAACTTTGCTTCGACTACATTGTTATGCTGTTGATTTATGATGTTGCTTCCACCATCTGTGTGTTCAAAAACACTTTTAAGTTAATTAACAAAATAACGCCGTCAGTAAGGTTTCTGTTGCCTATTCCTTTGAATGTCTTTAAAGGGTAATATAAATTCTGATCTCAGAACATACAGACATGCTGACGTTATGCTGCACTGGTCGATCAGTATACTGAAATAATTTATTAGCTAGCCCATTTGCACAATGTCCCATTCAGTTCCAGCAACGTGCAGTTTATACTTACCCTGACTTTATAGTTGATCAGAAGCAGTTGTATTTTCTTAAATCTATGAATTCAGTAACTGAATCTGTTGCATATGTTGAGTTTCTATTTATCTCATGAATAATTAATAACATACACTGTAAGTGCTTCAGCAAGGACCATCTCAAAAGCTCTTGTGAGCAGTGATTGCCTGAGCTAATCCTCTGACAGTATCAGAAATACTACCATTAACATGCAACATGAAATGACATTTATTAAAGTAATTTGCCTCATCAACCTAATCTGGACTGGAACCACACATCCTCCTCCTTCAGTCGACGTCATACATGTAATGTTGCTATAAAAACTATATTTGTTTGTTTCAGGAGGAAATTTGCTTTGGCGTACAAAAAAATCACTTTTTTCTTGAACTTTTTTAAAATTTAAACAGTGATTAGGTAAATAATAGTGTTTTTCTTTGTTCTCTTTATAACAAATAGCATCTATTTTAGTTTCTATTTTCCATGCAAAAAAAAAATTGCATCAATAATTTAATTAAATTGTATTATTTGCAAAAAAAAAACCCTATCTGTGTGGTTTATGTCATTCATGTCAAGGTAGCAACATCGGTTTCACTGTCACTCAGTTAATTACAGGGTGTTTGATTTAGATTGATGTAAATATTGTATGTTCAGTAAAAAAAAAAAAAAAGTGGACGTTGTTAGAACTGGTATGTTTGTTCATGGAAAAATTCATGGGAATGGAAGCTTTGTCTACTGTGAACCTAATTATGAGACTTGTTTTTTGTGGAGTTTTGCTTTTCCCCATGCGCACAGTATGTTGCCATATTTACACACTGTTCTTTATTGAAAATGGTGTTTTGGGACACTGTTTGCTATTCAGCACAAAAAAGGAACCGCCACTGAATATGGAAGTGACCTGAAAAATCTCCCATCAGCAGCAATAGTTACTGCTTTATGTGCTTCAGACTGCTTGAAATTCCAACTGCACACTGCTCCCTCAGGATGAGCTCTATGCTGCAGAAACCCTCGGAGCACCCACTGTCATTCAGATGGACTGGCTTTTTTGTCAAATGTCTTTGATTAAGTAGACTATTTCTCGGGCCCCCTTACAAATAGATGTTTGATAAACAACTCTATGACCTTGAAAAAAAAAAAAAAACAGAAATGTGATTTCTGACATGGTATCATGTACCGTCATAAGTGTGTCCTGGTTTCAACGGGATGAGATGTGCGTCAATCATAAGTTCATAGCTATTAAATATTGACATAAAATAGTGAAAATCATTTAATACTAGGACCTCTAACATTCCAAACTTCCTAGAACTGCCGAGGCGGGTTCATTTTGACCCCATTGCTACAACAGCATCAGTGATGCTGAAAAGTCTAGAAGTTGTGAAGTGGCTAATTCCTAAATATTTCTGAAAGAATAATGGACACTTGTCAAAATAAGTGTTTAAAATGTATATTTTTTGCGAGCGCTGAACGCTGCGCACTCTCTCTCACCCACACAAATAAATACATCGGTATGTTCATCAACAAACTGTAGGAGCTGTATGTTAGCACAAACATGAAAACAACAGCAATCGAATAACAGACAATTTACAATACAAAACAACAGATTTCAGATGTTATCAGATATTTTAATAATTTTAGAAAAAAACGGATTAATGCTGCACGCTCCCCCTCACGCACACATTACTCCATTCCCAGCCCTCCTCTTATCACCGGTGCATCTGCCACCATGCAGTCACAGATATGATGTATCACACTTGGGGCCCTATCTTGCACCTCCCAATACCCAATACCCAATACCCATTACCTGCAAATCTCAGATTTAGGAGCCTCTGCCAACCGAAATGCAATCTTCCACCTCCCAAAACCTGACCCATTTGCCGTCTCCCTTAAGCACATTGTGGGCGCGGCAATGGGCGTGTCTCCTGCGCTTTCCACGAATTCGGTATCTTGCGGTACTGGTGTCTCGCAGATTTTGGGGTATTGGGTAATGGGTGGTCAGACCACCCATTACCCAATACCCAAAATCTGCGAGACACCAGTACCGCAAGATACCGAGTTTGTGGAAAGCGCAACTGGTATGTCGGCACGTAAAAGAGCGCGTCCAAATCCTGTCATTGCGCGTCCACCCAGTCACATGTGGACTGCACAACCGGCTCTACCTCTCGATTATGCATCACTGTATTACTTTCATACATTATTCTCTTAAGGGCAGATGATTTCTGTACAGCTGTGACATGATCTCATTCAGATGTTTGTTGTGGAGGAAACAAGGAGATCACAGAACTCTGTTGTGGAGTTTCTTGTACTGTGCTCGTATCCCTCTGACCCTCTCCTTGTGCACTGGAGCACCCGAGATGCGCTCAATGGTAGAAGGTAGATGTCATCATACGTGTTCCTCTGGCTCAATGCTCATCCAATGATCCGTTCTGCAGTATTTTAAAAAGCACCGCTTCCAGCGGCTATGCGTCTTGGCGCAGCTGTGCGTCTTTGCGCAGGGGACGTGTTCGAGATAACTCAAAAAGTTATGGATGGATTTTGATGACATTTTTAGGAGTTGTCAGAAATGTGAAAAGGAAGAACTGATTTTATTTTGAGTGTGATCCGGAAGAAATCCTGGATTCTGGATCACTTTCAAATTTTCGATAACATTACGCTGTTTAGTTGTTTCTTGAACCCTAAAGCAACCACAACTGCTGTGCTTGGCGGAGGTCTGCGCTCTCCGATTGCTTTTCTAGTTAATAAATGCTTTCCTGGAAGCTCACCGGCTCTATTTTTTTCTGAGCAGTTTGTTGGAACTTCTTGGAGTACAAAAGAAATGATTAAATCATTTGCTCCACATTAGTTAAAGCTAGTTATGTATATATCAGTGCAGAGGAGGAGGAGGAAAAAAGAGGAGGAAGCTCTACAGCATAGTCCCAGACCAGCTGCCCATGAGAGCTGCTCTGATCTGGATAAAAAGACGCTCCATGGCAGTTAGCAGGTAGCGCAACCTGCTCTTAAAGGCAATGGCTACTGACGCACTGATTGGTTAAACAGGTGGAACGCCCTAACCACTCCCATGCATAATGTGTGCATAATATAGTGGTTTTTGCAGGTAAGATCGTGGGTTTTGGGAGGTGGAAGATTGCGTTCTTTGTGGGGGAACGCCCCTCCCAATACCTAATATCCCTTAATAGCAGGTTTTGGAGGTTTGGCGCAAGATAGGGCCCATGGTCGTCAATGTTGCAGCGCGCGTATGCAGTTGGACCACCTCTCTCCACTGGGACATTTTGGGACTGGGCTCTCCCGGTCCGCAGTCCCAGCTTTATGGGTCTCCAAATCGTTCCATCCTAATGTAGCTCACACACAGGTTGAGCTCTGAACAATGTAAATATTTATGATCAGTCAGATTCGTAGCTTTGCTAAGGTGCCAAATGATTAGAACCAGAGGAAACTAAAATGCTTGACTTCTGAATTTACCTGTCAGAGTATTTCTGCGAGCCCCCACTGTGTCTGAGGACTGAATATATGTGAAGCGGTGACCCCTCATTTAGAGGCCGGGGCCTTTTTCATAAATTCGGCTCCTCATCCTCAGTTGATGTCTCATCACCTGGTAAAAATGGCGGGTCATCGGTCTCTCCCCCCACCGATTCCTCCTCACTCACATCTACCGTTATCTCTGCTCTTTCTGACTCTCCCTCACTCAGATCTCTGGTACAACAGCCAGGCTGTTGTTTTTTTTGTTGGGTTCATATCTTAAATTTTGCTGTTTGTTTGAAAGATTTAGTGATGACAATAGTTGTGAAAGTCAGATGATGCCACAAAGTTTGAGCGTTGCTAAGCAACAGGGAGAAGCGGGAGGGGCGTTGCGCAAAAAGTGACAGCTGTATACAGCATTTATATGAGGGGGTAAAAATGACTCCCTCGGCAGTTCTAGGTATAAATAGTCATATTAATTTTTCTTTTCATCACACACTCACCAAAATTCACTGAATTAATAATAAATCCATTTTAGGAAAAGTCATGAACTTATAGATGTAGGGGTCTTATTTTAACAGAAATACAAGCGTTTGAAAATGCTAGGGGGTAAAAATTACCCCCTTGGTGGTTCTAGTGTTAAAACCTCTGTTTTGCCTCTCCTTTTTCAGATCCATCATTCCAGAATGAATTATATGACCCCATGAGGCAGTTGGGTCAGGTCATCTTGTTGAGCTGGAAACCAAATATTCGCATGTTTGTTCACAGTGGTTAAATTGGGATTGGTTATGTGGGGGGGCTCTGCCTTGTACCTGCCCCTGCCCCCGCCGCCCTGCCCCAATATACTTTTTTGGAAAATAACCCTCTAATTTGATAACCATATCATATTGCACAGAGATATACACCTTATCTGTTTGTTGTAGGGGCGTTTAGTGTCGTTTAAGTCTTTGTTTCCTGATTTATCAGGTGGTACCCTGTTTCAATGTATTAACTTGTTAATACCCTTCTGGTTTTTAGCAGCTGTCCCTTAAAACAGTTAGTAATAAACCCTCGTCTTTTGACTAAACGAGCTTGTATGCAGAACAGCCCTTTCTTTCAGAGTATGAGCAACCTCAGAATCAGAATCAGGATCAGAATCAACTTTATTGCCAGGTACGATTTTACACATATGAGGAATTTGTTGTGGCGATGATGGTGCATGCAATTAAGGGAAAAATACAATCAATGTAAACTAAAAATATTGCGATATAAATCTAAATATATAAAAACACAAGCAGTTTTTAGCATTGAGGGCACAGTGACCAAGAGTGACGTGCCATGAAAATGTGCAAAATGTGCAAATGAACAGGAAGTCCAGACAAACCTTTGCCTTAGCCTACTGTTCTACCACAGAAAATGGTCTCACATCAGCTAAAATGGAAAATACCAATGTCCCTCATTATTGCCATTGCTTTAGTACTCGACACACAGACACTAGTGAGTGTTGTCTGCCCTTTCGGAGTTTTTTTTCACAGAACCTGTTTCAAAGCACCTGACTTTGACATAGAAATTTGACTGGGAAAAAAATGGATTTTTGTGCCTTTTAAACTAGGCTGTGGAGAAAATAAACAAGGGTTTGCAGTGGCGATTGCAAATGACTACACTCTAGAGTAGGGATACACTCCGTGATTATGGGATTGAACAGTGCAAAGTTTCAAAACCCCTTTTGAGACCTCACTGTGTGTGAGAGTGTATGTACTGGTGTTTTTCAAGTCATTACGTGTGTTTTTTGGAAAGAGGTAGAGGGTCGGGGATCATGTGAATAGGGGAGGTTGGCGAGGTCTGAGGCTGAACCCGTGGTCCACTCAAAGCACTGACTGGAAGAAATTCAGCCGTGGACGAGCTGCTGTGTGGATCTTAATAATCCATGTGGATTTTTGTGCCTTTTAACCTAGGTTGAAGAGAAAAGAAACCTGGATTTACTGCAATGATTGCACACTAATATGCTCTGGAGCAGGGAAACAGACCATGATTATAGGATCAAATAGAACAAAGTCTCAGAAAAAGTTTAAGCGCTTACTCTGTGTGTATATGTTTTTTTCTTCTTTTCTGGTCTTTTAACCTGAATTCTTTTTATATATTTTTTCTGGTCTTTCCATCTCAGTACTTTCGTAAAGTACTTTGAGTAGCCTTCGCTTGTGAAATGTGCAATAAAAATATTTCTTCCTTACCTTGATTGTTTATTGGTATGGTATGATGAAGGTGACTGGGAAACCCCAGTACTGCGGAAATGGTGTCCACCATGTGACAGTACCAGTTGAAACTGGTCATTACAGCTGCATTTGGGGCTTATTTAAGTCATGTTAACTTCCAGTTTGGAAACAACTATGTGAACTCCCACTGATTTGGGATGTGCAGGGTTAGCAGGGGGGTAAGGACAAAACAGGGAAGAGTAGCAACAAGGAGAACCTTACAAGAAATTCCAGGCTATGTTCCTGTCAGTTTGGTAAGGAACAGATGAGCAATGACTGTGACTGCTTGTGGTGATCCTACATGCTTCTACTGGAATAACTGGAGGAAGGCAGAGGAGAGAAAGACATGTGTCTACAAAGCCCTGGATGAATGATATTCCGCTGTTGGTGGGTTACCGCTTTAAATATTTCCCAAAGTCAAGTGTTGCCACACCACTTGCATACTGCCTGTGTAACATGTTACGTAGGGCAATGCTTACTTACAGTTCTTTCATATTACGTGCTGTATCTACAATTTAGGTTTTCACAATAATGCAAAATCACATGGCACAAGATCTTGCCAAAGCCTTATAACTCACCCTAGTTACTTGTAACCCCTACCCCTAGAACCTCAAACCAGCTCAAATAAAATGAATTCCACCATGGTAAAATGTGGCAGTAACATATCTGTGAATCCTAGCTGTCTGTGGTAAAGGTTTAAATAAAAAAAAAAAAAAATCGGTGGATGTTGGTGATGATCCTCAGCTTTCTACCACTGTGTCTCTGCGCAAAATTGTCAACTGAGCTTTCAATAAATCCTATAATGCCGACTTGGTGTGGTGAAAGCATAAATCTGATTCTATGGTAACTGGTTGGACCCACTCCAACTCCAACTGAAAACCTGGAATGACTGGAAATAAAGTTCTGGTTATAAATCAGCCAATCAAAAATGTTCAGTCCTGCAAGTTTAAGCTTGAAAGTTGTGCTTCCAACTACAAGGGCTATTCTGGGAGGCAACATATCCCTGAATTATTATGGGGATCAAAGGAGAGGCACCTAAAAAAAAATAATCAAAAACTATGGAACTTAAACTTAACTTAGGAAATATGATATCAAGTCAGCTATTTGAAGATTTTTTTTTTTTTTTTTTACATTTTTAGACCATTTACTTGTATGCAAAACAAACACAGGGTAAATTTTCTCCCTAAAAAAGTACTTATGAGTAGAATAAAAACATTTGTCAGTATGTTCATCTCATGCCATTGTTAGCCCTGACCCATATTTGCTTGTTACCATGGTAATCAAAGAAAAAGAAAATCTATCTGAATATTCTCACTGGACTCCTCTGGAGGGATGGAAGCAGCTCTGCTGTTTTACATGAAACAGTACCTTTGTCCCAAATAATGGCTTTAGTTGATGTGACTGCCAAGCATGCAGCAGGCTTGTAAAGGAGGGGGGCTGGTCCAACTTTATCTAAAGCTTTGCTTTGTTAAGTCTGGACGTGTATAGATCTGAATGTGAAACATTCAAGACCAGGAATGATTATAGTCTTCTGAGAATTGTGCAGCTACATTTTCTTGTATGTGATGTGGTTTAGAGTCAGGAATTAGAACTCACAACATTAAAACATTAATATAAAAAAATAATAACATTAAAATAATTCTGGAAATATTTTAGAGTACTCCTACATGAAATATGGTAGTAAATAAGTTAGTTGAAAATATTGGATTAAAATGTTTCTCTTTTTTGGAAAGCAAACGGTTTATGATGAGTATACGCAAACACGTTTTGAAAAAATATTTTTGAGTTTTACTAGTAAGTTTCACAAAAAAGATTTTTTTTTTTTTTTTGTCATTTGAAATTTTGCATACACTTCTCTGGAAACAATATAACTCAACTGTTTAATTCATATTTCCATAACTTTTTGCTCAAAGTCTTCTCTCTCTCTTCACAGAAAAGCAGATTAATTTAAGGTGAATGAATTTTTCAACAAGACTGTTCTTTAACACAAGTTACTTAAAGTCTGATCAAATAGATTTTGATTGCTGATTTTAATTAGTTTAAATAGAGTAGGGGTAGGACATTACGGGAACTTCTCAGTCCCCTTTTGGAGATGAGATTTTCTTAATTGTTGCCTAGCCAGCTTTAGAAACTGGGGACTGGATCACCACGGCCTCCATCTCATACCTACACTGCCTGAGACCCTGCAAGTGGGAACACAAAAGGGGCTTAGACTCGAGTCGGTGCTCCACATTGAATGGAGGTGGGTCAAACAGCTGGTTAGGATGCCTGTCAGATACTTTTCAGGGAAGACGTTTCTGATGTGTCCCATTGGAAGGAAGCTTTAGGGCAGACTGAGGACTTGCGAGAGATTACATCTCTTCAGTTAAGAAAAGGATGGAAGTATTATTGCCTAGTTTCCAACTTTGACTGCATTACCTGTGGGTTATCTTTAGCTGGAGCAGTTTAAGCAGTTTAAGTAGTATAGTATAGAGCATTTAGTAATTTTATCAGTCTTTGTATATAATGAGTCTTTGGTTGTACTAGGTTGTTTGGGTATGAAATTACACACCACCTCCTTCATAAGCGTCTAAACAATGTCTAATTAATGTGTAATTTTCAAAGAGTTCCCTAAATAATGAGCAGAGAGTGGCTTTAAAGTGTTCACTCTAATGAAAAGCACCAGTGTGTCAACTAAAGAAAATTTGTTTGAGTCCACTGGGGATGGATGTCCTTCCACTATTCCTTCATTTAGAACTCTAATCTTGGTGTTGAAAGTCCCTGTTCTTGTGAATTGCAAAATAAATGTATGGATTGGTGTTGTAACAAGTTTAGGTATATTATTGTACTCTTAGACCCTGTTCAGACCTGGAACTGAAAGGCATCTTAGGAAATCCCATCACAAGTGATCAAAGCTAATGCAAGGTTTGAACACATTCCAGGATGGATTGAAATCCAGTCGCTCAGGACACATTCTCCTAATAGTCTGACGACAGACAGAAAAAAACATTCTGGGATGATTAAGGGACCCTCAATTTAGCTCATTTTTTTTTAGCTTAGGTGATGAATCATGCAATTATGCATTTGTTTTAACTCTTGTCTGCCTTCACAAGGAACCCCAGCACTTCTGACACCATGTTTTTATTACACCTTGTCTTTAAGCATAAGGCTGCATAAAACCCTCATGTGCATACCAGTATGTTATTTTTTTGTTTCTATTGATTTTGATTCTGCTTTTAATTCCATTCAGCCACATATTTTGCTTTAAAAAAGACAAGAAAAAAATACATAGAACTTGTAAAAATGTTCCTGATTATAGAGTCATTCTTACCCATTCTCACATACAGAACAGGCTCAAGCTGTCAGAGCTGCAGTGGACAGTTTGACTGACAGAGCATCAATAGTCAGTTTTGCACCGTGGTATCATCACCTGGTTTGGAAACCTTACAGTAAGATCAAAATCTCCAATCTTGAGCTTGGTCAAGACTGCAGGGAAGGTATTTGGAACCTCACCCCCTCTCTCCCATGGACCTTTTAGAGTTATCCACCCTCAGGCAGGCAAATACCATTTTATTTTGACCCAATACATGCCTTGCATGATGATTTTATTTTAATGAACTCTGGGAGGAAATGGGGTTCCTCTGAGCAACCATAATAGGGAAAAAAAACTAATTTTACCCTTTATCCAATTTCAACTTAACAAGCAAATGAAATAAAATGCAAACATTTTGCACATGACTTGTTAACTTATTAGTAACTTCTGCTCTTCTCACTTGTGGGGTGCCCCAGGGTTCTATTTTGGGTCCCATGTCATTTTCACTGTATATTTAAGAATGTCCCCACAGGAATTAATAAAGTAATTACTTTGCTTCTGTGATTTAACTTCAGGTAACATAATACTTCTGTCCAATGTTTTGATGATGGTAGGTTTTTTTCATCACTAAGTTGGACATCAAAAATTTATTAAACCTTCTCTGTGACCTCAAAACCTGGATGATGCTCAAGTTTCTTAATCTTGATGAGAACAAGACCAATATCTGCTTGGCTGTTCTGCTGCCCTACTTGGCCACTTGGTCCTTGGTTCCATATTGTAACTCTGTTGTCAGAAATCTAGGAATAAAGAAATAGAATAAACAGATCAGTGCAGCGTTGAAAGACTGTAAAGCTTTTTCCAGCTAATGTTGATTACCAACGTGAAGCCTTATTACCCGGAAAGACCTAGACAGTGCTATTCACTTTTCCATAATAGGACTGCATTACACTGTGTGTCAGTTTAGTGTCTCCTGAATGATGATTTCAATGAGTTCAGAACACAGGAGCTCAACTATTAATAGGCTCAAAAGCATGATCATATAACTTCCTCTAGTGGCTCTGATTGTCAGGAGCAGATTTTAGGACCCAAGTGCAGCACAACATCAGGAGGTATCTTGAAAGTACTATATTTGCAGTTTCCTTAAAATGGTAAAGATAATCCATGAGGCAAACAAAGTCCAAAGGGAGCAGACGAAAATGCTTGTCGTGGAAGGGCAGAAGGTCGGGACAACGACAAGTAGATGTGGTCAAAGGCAAGCCAGAGTTGAAACTAAGCTGTCAGTCCGAGAATGAATGCTGGAGAGTAGTGCATGCTGCAAAGACAATCTGACACTAACTGAGGGACACAGTGCAGCTTAAATGCTGGCTGGCTGACGAGCAGAGATGAGCTGCAGCTGAGGCAAGAGGAGGTGTGGCAGAGAGGTTAGAGAACTCACCCCCCACAGCTTGAGCTGACTGGGCAGACTGTGACAGACCCCCCCACCCAAGGTACAGCACCCTACATTCCAAAAAAAGGAGGCCCACCCAGCTTTGGTGGGCAGAGGGGGAAACAAGGCAGCGAGCGGACCTAAAACTCCTCTCAGCCCTCCCAATCAACTTGGTACTGGAGACTCCTGCCCCGACGATGGGATCGAACAAGGTGCCGAATAGAGAAGGCAGGACCTCCATTGATAACGCGAGGAGGAGGAGGTGGGACCACTGGTGATAGCGGGCATTCATGGTCCGGCTTGATCCTAGAGACATGGAAAGTCGGATGAAAATGCATCGTGGGGGGAAGTTGCAGCCTCACTGCTGTAGGACTAATTATCTGCTGGATAGGGAAGGGGCTAACAAACTTGGGAGCCAATTTCTTAGACTCCACCCAGAGGGGCAGATCCCTGCACAGAGCCACACCTTTGGGTCCACCTGGTAGTCTGGAGCTGGAGAATGGCGCTGGTTAGCAGAGGCAGCATAGCAACTCACAGAGCACAGGAGGGCCGAG
The DNA here is from genome assembly GCA_018398805.1 of Hirundichthys speculiger. Lineage (NCBI taxonomy): Eukaryota > Metazoa > Chordata > Actinopteri > Beloniformes > Exocoetidae > Hirundichthys > Hirundichthys speculiger. The sequence goes on along the minus strand of JAGFBZ010000741.1, from coordinate 286,386 downwards.
CGAGCTCTGTCCCAGGTGCAACGGCAGCAACGAACAAAGGCTTGGACAGACAGGCAGGAGGCCCTTCCTCTCTTGAGCCGGGAAAAAAGGAGGCTGCTTACCATAGACACAGTGGAAGGGAGAGAGCCTTGTGAAAGAGCAGACAAGTAGTGATGTTATGAGTGAAGCGAAGCCCCGAAGCGCGTATCGAGAAATGAGGGGGCGTGTCCATGAAGCGCGTATCAAGAGTCGCTTCATTTGGGGAGGAGCCAAAAGTGATGACGTCCGAAGCTTCACCGCCTGGCTGTACCACGTGACTGCTTCGGGAAGTGGTTCATTTCTTGGCACGGGGTTTGACGGCTTTATAAACGCCACAGGCTCCATTCAAAATGTGGGTGTTTGTAGGCGAGTTGCGGTCAGGTGAGAGGTTAGACAGAGTTTGGATAGTGGATTTTGGATAGAGTAGGTATAGTGAGTGATAGTTTGTTGAGAGTTTAGTGAGTTTAGCTGTGTGTTGGTGATAGAAGGGATAGGAAAGGAGATTAAGGAGAGTGAGGAGAGGATAGTGGGAGGATGGAGCCAGCTCCGAAGAGGAGGATTTCCCCTATGTGGGACCATTATGATGTGATTGGACCACATAAGGTAAGCTGTACATACCATTATTTTAGATGCATTAGGTTTGCTTGTGAATAACTGTATCTTCACTGTCTCCCTGTACTGAAAGGTGAGGTGTGTTTATTGCTCCAAGGAGTTGGGGTATAATAATAACACCTCATCTATGATAAGGCATTACCGTGCCTTCCATGAGGATAGGGAGGAAACTGGAGCTTCAACCAGTCGAGGTAAGGTCATTTCAATAGTACAAATTCACCATCACAATTATTTTCATGCAGGCATTTGTTCATTGTGCAAATGAAGATAGGTAACAGATTTATTCTCTTTTAATCAGCCACCAGAAAACAAGAGCTGGATGAAGCCCTCGTCTCCATGATAGTGAAGGATACCCAGCCCTTCAGTATTGTGGATGACAGTGGATTCAGGGCATTCGTGTCCAAACTGGATCCCGGTTATGTCCTCCCTACAAGGCAGGTATGTGTGGGTACCCACATGAAACAAATGTGTGGAATTGTCTTTGCATGTCTCAAAATTCAGCATAGTTTATTATTTCCTTTAGAATCTGAAGGCCATGGTGGAGGCCAAGTATGAGTCTGCAAAGGAGAAGGCCAAGGCTAAAGTGGAGAAGGTGGCTGCTGTCAGCCTGACAGCTGACATGTGGACATCCATTCAACATGGATGCCTACCTGGCAGTCACCTGCCATTTTTGTGGACGAAGACACCAGTGGCTGGATTCGGTGCTATTGGGAGTGCAGGCATTTCCCCAGTCACACACAGCTGATAATCTAGCTCGTGTGAAAGCCTCTGTAATGGAGGAATGGGGAATCACCAATAAAGTGACATGTGTCGTCACTGATGGTGCTGCCAATATGGTTGCTTGTGTGAGGGACCTGAAGCTCAAGCACCACATATGCATTGCTCATACACTGAACCTGGTTGTAAAGAAGGCACTAGATCAAAACCCTATGGTGGCTGGCATCCGGGCAAAGGCAAGGAAGGTTGTTGGCTTCTTCAGAAGCAGCACCTCTGTGAAGGTATGCTCTTTCCTTTTATTCCAATATATAATGAAGCTCATAGTTTGTCTGTATTGCAGAAGAGAGACTGGCAGTGGACTGAAAATATCAGACTGCAGAATTCCTTCCAAAAGACAGAAGAGAATTGGGGACCCCGGTCGGATACCACATCTACGGGGAGACCATGAAGATGGAAGATGTTCTGTAAGACCAGCTTGGCAGTCTCCTTAGCAGAGGGCAATTTGGGGATGGGCATGAAATGGGCCATCTTGCTGAAACGGTCAACCACAGTGAGTATGACCGTATTGCCATCAGAGGGAGGAAGACCAGTCACAAAGTCCAGGGAGATGTGGGACCAGGGTTGATGTGGTATCGGGAGTGGTTGAAGAAGAGAGCCTTGTGAAAGAGCAGACAAGGCTTTGGGAGCCTGATGCAAGGTCTTCTTGCTGATTGCACGACAAGCCTTGACAAAATTGTGGGTATCTGCCTCCAAGGTGGGCCACCAGAAGTGCTGGAGTAGAACTTCTCGTGTACGTTGGGAACCTGGGTGACAGGTAAGCTTGGAAGAGTGGGCCCACGGCAGAACCTCGGACCTCAACCCCTCAGGAACATAGAGACAATTTGGAAGACAAGCACTGGGACCCGGCTACCCCTCAGTGGCGGTTCTCAACCTCTCCTCGATGTCCCAGGTCAGAGTGGCAATGACGCAGGAAGGAGGAATGATGGATTCAGGGCTTTTGGTAGAGCCCTGCCCTCCCTGGAACTGCCGGGACAAGGCGTCTGCTTCAATGTTGCGAGAACCAGGGCGGTATGAGAGGATAAAGTTGAACCTTGTGAAAAAAAAGGACCAACAGCCCTGATGAGAATTACGTCTCTTAGCAGAGCGAAGGTAATCAAAGCTTTTGTGATCAGTCCGAATCAAAAATGGTTCTTTTATGCCTTCCAGTGCCGCCATTCCTCTAGGGCCTCCTTCATGGCCAGCAGTTCTCTGTTGTCAATGTCATAATTCCTCTCTGCCGATGATAGCCGTCGAGAGAAAAAGGCACAGGGATGGAGCTTATGGTCATCCGCTGATCTCTGGGAGAGGATAGCTCCAACTCCCATATCTGAGACATCCACCTCAACAACAAATTGTAGCGAGGGGTCTGGCATTCGGAGGATTGGTGCTGAGGTGAACCTTGACTTGAGAGCCTTGAAAGCCTCATCAGCAGCAGGAGTCCATTGGTAAGGTACCTTCAGGCATGAAAATCCCTCACCTTTTGGCGAAATTCGCCATTTTGAAGTCAAAAAGGGTGACCTATGTGAATCGTGTAGATCTGAGGAGTTTTCTTTTTTTTTTGGGGGGGGGGGGGGGGGGGGGGTAACTTTGCATTGGACTTGCATTTCAGCGTGCGTGCCTTGTAGGCAACAGGCCCGCCACTGCATGTCAATGTGCACTCGCCTCCGCTCCCTCACAGTGACCAACAGATCACACTTTGGCCGGTTGGCTGCAGGTCATAGATGCTGAAAAAAAAACAAGCAGGCATGGCCAGCGGTAGCGGAGAAATTGGGAAAAACTTTTTTTAATCACCGGTGTGGGAGCATTTTGGTTTTACTGTTAAATACACCGGCGAGGGAGTGAAAACAATTAACAGAACGCAATCTTCCACCTCCCTAAACCCGTGATCTTACCTGCGTAAGATCCAGTTGTTACCAGTTGTGTGTCTTGGCGCAGCTGATGTGCTTTTTAAAATACTACAGAATTAATCGTTGGATGCGCATTTAAATATCACAAACAATTAATGTTCCTGTCCCTTCTCAACCACCAACAGTTTCAGACATATTGGAAATAAATTCCCGCATCCAACCTTTTCCGGCTTGACACCAGAGACAAAGATTTCCTTGGTTTCCTCCACAGCAGACATCTGAATGAGATCATGCCACAGCTGTACAGACTGACGTGTCTGGCCGTGACTATTCCCACATCCTGTTAATAAGCTGTCCACTGAAAACTTATTAATTTCCTGAGGAAAGCATCAGTTCATCATTCCAAGAGAGTTGTGGTCAAAGTGACCAGCAATCAGCACAGTTCAGTCCACGACAATCACAATAAAACCACCAGTATTTGAATAACATTCACCAAACAGTCAACATTATAACATCAATTATCTAAACAATGAAGTTTGGCAGACACTGCATTTAACGTGAAATAAACAGTAAACAGTAGATCAGAACAGTATATCAGAACATTCCCTTTTTTAACAGACAGTTTGACATCTGTAACTCCAAATATTCAAAAATACATCTCACCTCGCATCCTCCACGTATCATTTTTGGCCACAGGCTGTCTGCCATATTTCCCACTCACACTGAAAAGACATTTTCAGTGCAGCAACAAGCTAAATGTAATATTAAGCCAAAGTAATTAAGTAATTTCAGCTTCTACTCTGACCTTAGTGCCGTGGGGTGGCATTCTTTAATACGTGGAGAATACGTGGAGAACTAAGGCCTTAAAACTACAGAAACACAAAACAGGGGAATCAAAACAGGGCCCACAAGACAGACACAGACAAGTACAACACAAAACGGATATTCCCCCAGATATTACTTCCCTAAAATTTTGCCTAAATAATCAGTAACCCATGTCTTAACCTGAACCAATCAAATCAGCGGCTATAGCAGGTTAATTCATTCTATTTTGGATTCATTCCATCCATTCCAATTTATTCCATACCATCTTGAACCGACTCCTTTTCCATGGCCAATAATAAGTCAAATCACTAGTCCAGAACGACCAACCGAAAAAGTGTCAACAATCCACCAGCGGAACCCACTTCGCCCGCCTTGCAATGACGCCGGACTGGATATCCCGCTGCACACACCTACTCCGTTGAGGGAGAATTATACTAAATACGAGGATATTAAAGCTTCCGATGCAGACTGGACCGCCAACCAACAAACAAACGGCCTTTTAAACCAAACTAAAAACCCGAACCGTCTCGCCTGGAACCATTCCATGAGCCGCCGTCCCAAACTTGTATCTCCTGCCCCGCGACTAGACCGATCTTGGCTACGGAGCTCCGAATTTCCGTCCATTTCTCTCTGATTATCATCAGATGATGGGCACACTGCTCTTCACTCTTTTTTTTTTTTTTGTTACATTTTTTTTTCATACGTTTTATAAACTTAAATTCTGCCAGTTGGAGGTGCTGCCCCACGGTGCACTCTTCAGCAGCCTCGCTACCCCAGCGAGTAATGCCGACGACCCGGCTTCTAGTCTAATTGGACCTACACTCAAAGGTCGGCAGAAAGACGCAGTGCCAGCGACGCAAACGGACAGGAACCTCATGGAAAAGTCCAGACGGACCGGAACGTATCACACAAGCACCACACACCAGACTTACACAAAAACCATTGCACAAAAGCACAAAACACATCCCGCAGGACACAACTACAATTCCACTGCTCTCTCTCCCCCAACTGTCAGTAAGAGAAAACTGAGAAAAACTCATCAAAACTCTTGTGGTCCGCTGCAGGCAGGACATGGTGCCCCTCCGTGCTGACCCCGTCATAGCCTCATCTGCAATCAAGCAGCCCCGACCGCCTCACCATGGAACCAGAGAGGGGAGCGCAGTGTCCATCCAGCAAAAGCCTAAAAAACACTTAGGGACGCCAAAACTGTTGTTTAAATTTTCACTATTAAGGTATAATAGTTTATCAATTATTAGTGAGTTCTAGTGAGGCAAATTGTACAAAACTTAACAAACACTTGACTAGACAATTGGACCGAGGGTGCAAGTAACATTTAATCTCCATTGTATACAAGCCTGTATATGGTCAGGCACTCACAGCAGCATACAAGACAACTGGTTGTCAGTACAAGACAACCAGACAAGCCAAGGACACGCAGTCATTTTAACCACTTGTTATCAGTATATTTGAGCCTTGAGCCTACATTCTCCTCAGCCAGCCTCAGACAAACCCCGCCATGGCGCCTGACTGACATCCCAAATCGATGTTCTACGTTAGATACTAAGAAAACAAGTCATTGTGACCTGATGCAATTTTCAACCAACATCTAGTTAAACTGGCACCATGTTTCTAGTCTCTGTCTCTACATGTGAAATAGGCCAGCCATGATCAATACAATATCCAATAAGTGCAATGACACAAGTCATCATTATGGCTTCCTCAATTGCAGGGCTCCAAAATGGTTCATTATCATAAAAAAGATCTAGCCAAAAATGTAAAATACTTAACATAAATCAGCAATGTGAATTATAAAACTAACTATTCAGTACAGCAACTACAAGCCAAATTATAGGTGCAATGGAATGAAAAAGCTATTAGAACAAAATATGGGAAATAGAAGTAGCACTTATGTTATTTCAGAGAGGAGTCCAACACGCCATTACAAAGTATTAAGCTGGTTCATAAGGGGTAAAAACCAAATCCGCTTGCAACTAAATGTACAGACTCTCAGCGTGCTCATCAATATAAACTATTTGGTTTCTTCTCGATGTTTGATTTGGGTACACTGATGTAAAACTGATGTTCTTTTTTTCTTTAAATTAAAAACAACTTGATTATTTTTTGCATTTTGATATTTTATCTTATTTTGTTTCATCCTGTTTTAATGTACTCTTTAATGCTCTGTAATGGTTTTAATGTTTTATGTAAAGCACCTTGAATTGCCTTGGACATGAAATGTGCTATACAAATAAACTTGCCTTGCCTTAAAAATCTACCTTCGTAGTCTTGTTCTTCTCATTGTGTAAGATATTTTCATCATAGCTGAACTGCAGTTCATCACTTACTACATACATCTGATTGATTTAAGTTCAATTTAATATATCACACAAAGATATAAATTGCAGAAATTTGATCTTAGAACACATAAAGCATACGTGTAATTTCCATTTTATAATTGGAGAGAAAGTGAAGCTAAAATTTGTTTATAGTATTTCAAACCTAATGAAATGTTTTACTTCCATTCCTCCTATTTCTCATTTGTTTTGGTTTGGTGAACCTTTGTGGGCTTCTATCTGTATAGAACATGGTTAATTACTAAATAGTACTAGTCTTATATCTTGTTTCCATTTATTTCTATTATGTTGCACAGTTGTCTTCCACTGAAGACTTGTATATTAGTTAGGCTGAAAACATGTCTCAATAAGCCACTAATGATTTTGGTCAGCCAATGAAAATTTGAGAGTCATGTGTAGTTAAATAATAGCAGTCTTATGGGGAAAAAAAAATCTAGTTGCATCACAGATTCTAGAAGTGGGCTGTTTCTCAACCCACAGCTCTTTAGAGTCCTCACATCCACAATCAATCCATATTCTAAACCCACTTATCTTGTACAAGCATGGAGGTGCTAAAGTCCATTGGTGTCATTGAGTGAGAGGTGGAAGTACACCCTGGCACAAATCAATCAATAAATCACTCACTTACTGTCTGGTTTTAGAAACTAAAAAATAGAACAGTCTACACAAGCAATCATATTGGGCGTTTGTTTGCTCTACCAGGGTTCCATAAATTATGATATAGTTTGATGACAACCGCATTAAAGTGACAGGACAAAACTTATTCAGTTTTTGTTGTTCTTACAACTGTGTGTTTGGCAGGGCCTGCGTTTTAGAGTCTGTTAATGGATATGGATTTGATACATGCACAGGCATGGATTTTATTCTAGCTCAAGTTTTGTAACTCTATACATAAGCGCTGGATCAAATCTGCTGACGTAGATGAATATAGATCCAGCCTAATCAAAACAGAGAAACAATAATCAGTCACTCTATCAGCAGGAAACACACAAGTGGTAAGTCTGCACTGTAATTGAAATAAGCTTATATCAAAGTGTTTTCTCTAAATTATCGTAATGAACTGGGTTTTGTAAATCAAAAAAACATGGAAAGTTTGGCCCCTCTTAGACAGCAACTACAAGAACAGGGTAAAAACAACAAATGCCCCTTAATGAAGTTAGTCAACTTCCGTGTCAAATTTTTTTCAATCACATCAACCATCAAACAAAACAATCCAACAAAAAGACATGTGCAGCTGCAGTGTAACAGTTCAGCAATGCACATGCAATATGGACACATTGGTGATCTGAAGCCAGTCTTATTCCTCCACACCTGATGGGAGCGTGGGTGCTGAGGCCATCTTGCATTGGCTGGTAAGGTTCTTGCAGCACTATCAGTGCCCATAAAGCAACAGTTCGGGACTTTGCCCTTCTATCCCCTCAGGAGCCCCCTACAGTTATGAGGCGGTCCTCCAACTGTCACAAATACAAGTGGCTGAATTTAACCCCGAGCCGACCAACAGAAGTAGCAATACATGTGGATTTGTTTACATACTGAAACATTATATTACTTGAGAAAAACACAAAAGAAGGATTTACAGAGGACATTAGAACATTTAAAGGTTTGTTATTGGAATAAATTGCAACTGTTTACTCAGTTAGTTTTATACATGTACACTATAACAAGTATAAGTCTTTTATTTCCATGATGTACCATTTTCTTCCCACTTACTATGGTTTTGTCTGTGGATATTCTCATTTATCCAGGTAAATTCCATTCTCGCAACAATTGAATCATAGGCAACTGGACTTAGATTTGTCTAGAAGACGTTTCGCCTCTTATCCAAGCGGCTTCATCAGTTCTCAACGCATCGGTCTGACTAGTCCGCACTACTCAGACAAACAGTGGAGTATGACTCAGGTTTTTAACCTCTGTGGAGGTGTACACCCACCACTTTCCAAAGACAATACTTCGTTAGTGGAGTTTTCGCTGGACCCTTTGTTTGGGTCAGGAGAGCCACACCAGTAAAAGGACAGTCGTTAGGGGTGAGTGGGGCCACTGGTGGACAACAGTCGTTAGGCATGAGGTGTGTTTACCAGTGAACGACTGTCGTTATGTTTCTTTGAGCAACTTGAGTTTAGTTTAGGGCAGTCCTTGTTATTCAGTCTTTTAGGAACAGTAGCGAGGGCTGCGTTGTAAATGGGAGATAGATGGAATCCTAAGCCACCTCCCCTGTTTAGAGACGGCTTCTCTATTTTAACATAGATGGAATCTTTTACTCCTCTCTTAAACCATCTGTCCTCGCTGTCAAAGATTTTCACGTTTTTGTCCTCAAAAGAGTGAGCCTTCTCCTTTATATGAACATAAACAGCAGAAACTGGACCTGAGGAGTTCGCCCTTCTGTGTTGAGCCATGCGTTTGTTCAGTGGTTGTTTGGTTTCCCCAATGTATGAGTTTTTGAATTCCTCGCTGCATTGGACAGCATATACCAAATTGTTTTTTTTTGCGTGTGGGGTACCCTGTATTTGGGCGTGTACTAGTTTTTGTCTGAGAGTGTTACATGGTTTGAAACACACAGAAATTTGGTGTTGATTGAAAATTCTCCTGAGACACCCCGGACACATAGGGTATGATGATGTTCCTGCGCTTGTTATCTTCCTCAGCCCTCTCTCAGATATTGCTCTTGTTGGATCGTTTTGTTCTGTTGAACGTCCAGCTAGGATAACCACAAGTTTCCAATGCCCTCCTCACATGTTGTCACATGGTGTTCCTGTTCCTTTGCGTGCGTAGTGGTAGGAACCTTATGTGAGTGTGCGGGTGGTCTCTGCTGGAGCCAGTATACTATTAATTAGGTCCTACGCTTCGGTCAGACTGGTTTTTGGCTGCTGACATGACATCACAAATCCCCCGCCGTTACCTCTACCTGAAGTCGCACTACTTCGCTAACCAACCAACTTCCGTTTCAACTAAAATTTCCTCTGATATGTACAAGTGAAATCCTCTCATACATATAATTGGAAATTTCAGTTGTATATATGAGAGAATTTCACATGTATGTGTATAAGCTTGCACTTGTGTGTGTGTAAGATTTCAAATGTATGTGTATAAGGTTTTCAGTATATTATGCGAGAGAGTTCGGTTTCATATATGTGTGTGTGTGAATGCTAATTCAGAATAATGTCCCTCACAGCACCTCATACTTTTCTGTCGCAATGTCTGTCCCACATGTTGACTGTAAATACACTTACTGGCCGAGGGTCATATTTACAGAAACATGTGTTTCTGTAAATGTGGCATAAAACAGAAGCTGCGTAAAACAGAATTTGCGTTAATGCGTTATTAATGCGTTAACGGGCAAACTTTGACAGCTCTAATATGCATGTATATGTATATATATATATATATATATATATATATATATATATATATATATATATATATATATATATATATATATATATATATATATATATATATATATACATATATTATATATAATTTCTTCTCCAGAAATTATTCTCCAGAGTTTATACGTGGTTGGTGGTTGTGTTAAAGCTGCAGGATCACCACAACTTCTTCTTCTTCTGGGAAGGCCTTTTCCAGTCCTCAGCCTCCTGGAAGAAAGAGCCTTTTGCAGGCTCTGGATGAAGCTGGAGATCTTTTATTCTGAGAGCATAGACACTTCAGCTCTGACTTTTTTTTTTCTGGAAGAGAGAATTTTATTTCTATTTACCCACAACAGTAGGGTTTATTTTGTGTAGTACATCGCTATGATTCAAAATACCTGCCTAATCTGTGGACACAAAAATAATAAATAAATAAATAATAATAAAATAATAATAGTAATTGAATTCAGGTAACTGCTCTGATGCCCCAAGCAGACAGATGGGCCCAAGCAAGGATTTTATGTAATAACTACAATAGTCTTATAGAAACACTTTTGTATTTATGCAGCATACTGTCGCTGAAGTAAACAAGTCCTCATCAGAGCAGTCCTCATCCTTCACAGCATCCAAGGTTCATCAACCGCTGGCCTGTCAACACTGAACATAAACAGTCACAAGCTGGAATGAAAATGAAAAAAAAAAAAAGAAGAATCAGACTTACAGGCTAATCTTCAAATCATTGCTTTTACATCTGGAGAATTTTGTTTCTCTTCTTCAGTAACAGAGGATGCCTATACCAGAAAAGATATAAAAGTAAGGAAAGAAAAAGAAAAGGTAATTTTTTCACAATCGCAGACAAAACTCATGTGGCTTCTAACGCCCCATCTTCTGTGTGTTTAGGCAGTCATTGAACTCCTTCAACAGGAAATAACCCCCTGATATGAAACAGAATATAGGTCACAATCAAAACTCTCACCATTATGTAAAACTGAGAAGTGCAACAGCAGCATTTACTTGTAAATGTTCCATTAAAAAAAAAAAATAATTAATTAATAAAAAATAAATCAGTGTGTTTATAGTATTAAGCATCAAAGCATGGATTGTACAATAATAACATAGGAAAAAAAACTCTTTGACGAGCAGATGTGGATTTGGAGTCAGCCGTGAAATGAACTCAGGGTAAGAACTACTGAAACTGGCAGCATTATCATCATCATCATATACTGTTACAAGCATAAACTGAGAACCAGTGAATAAATTAACAACTCCATCAACACAGATTTGGAAACGAAAGAAAATTTGACTTACAAATCCACGAGCAGCAAGAACAGCTGATCAGCCATCCTGCAGCCTCTTTACCTCTTTCAGCTCAGACAGAAAGTGTAATTGATCCAATATTGACTCGCTTATCTTCACCTCCTCAAACAAAACAACTAATTTCTTCTCTTCATTGGCTTTGCTATGGCGTTGGTCTTGAGAATTTCATGTTAGAGAGATTTGCCGCATAGTTAGCTGCTTCTTAACTCCTCCTAAACGTTATGGCACCTGCCACAAACCTAGATGTATACTTTAATTAGCAGCTGGGAGGCGTGACTTCCTACAAGCAGGTCACTCACCAACTTACATAGTCGGTTGTAATTAACAATGCTCGGTCATGTTGAAAACAAGGTGTTATTTTCCTGTTAATGTTGAGCTGAAAAGGGAAGCTCATCTCACTGATAATAATGTAAAAAACTTAAAAGTCAATCGTGCATTGTGAATAACAATCCATTTAGAATCTCAGTTGTCATTTTATCAGATGGTCTTAAATATTGGGTAAAAAATGTCAAAAAGAAGTAAGATTCAGCAAGATTTTGCCAACGCACAAATAGTAAGTACAACGCCTTCTGTCAGGCCTGCTTCCAAAGCACATGAAAGTACACTGAGCACACTCAGTGTTGTTGTGTCCACAAGTGATGGGTGTTTTTTGTTTTGAAGTGAGAGTATTTAATTAATTGTTCGCCGTCACTGTGTGCAAAGAGATTTTCAGTTAATGTAGCAAAAAATGATCCAGAAAAAGATTCCTTACCAAACCTTTAAAATGTGCAACAATATGGGGTTGTTCTTGCATTTTTGGTTTAAAAATTCCACTTAAAACTCAGGACCGCAACCAGGCCAGTCCTGTACTGGCTGTCCCCTCTTCTTCTCTCTTCCTCAGCCAGTGTGTGCAAAATGTGGTTTTTGAAAAGTATTGATGGAAACTCTCTGGACATCCCTGGAAAAAGCAGCATAAGTTGCTTTAAAATGTCAAAGTTTTTTTGTGCTCTAAAATGTAGTTTTCAGCCTCCCACCGCTGTCATATTGAGAGTCAGTCGTGCTAGGGCCCATACCTAATAATGGCAGATAAGCCTCAGTACAAACACACTTTTGATAAGATTTCTAAACAGCGGTATCTGAAGAAATTACCCTCAACTGGCAGAGATGATCCAAATGAATGTGAAACTCTTGTCTGACCTGTCATTTTAAATGACTTTGACAACAGGCAAAGTGCCTAGAAGTCCTTAGACTCTCACATCTACTTTGTGGGTTGTTGTGTCACAGAACTGATGATGATTGATTGATGATTGATGATGATTGAACTGATTGGACAAGGCAATCATATTTCAATAACGGCACAAGAGGCCTGTGTTTTTCCTGTTTTTATTTGGTGAGTGATGTGTATTAACTACTATTGTTAACGTTTACAGTTGTTAAACATATCACTATATATTTCAATAATAAGGCTTACTGTAGTTTCCCAGTGCTGGTTTTTTTTTTTTTTGAGCATATATTTGTACTGAATGAAACATATGAAAGTTAACATGAAGGATTTAAAATCTATCCATCTCTTTCTTTTACACTTTGAAAAAAAAATAGCTTCATGGTTAATACACTGATTAATATTAGTTCAGGTGAAGCGCTCACAGTGGCTCAAGGACTGATCCAGTCTTATCATGGCCAACACAAAATGGTCTCATCTTGGCTGGTCACTGGAGCTGCATGGCTCGTTTAGGAGAGCCACATCAGTGCCTTAATGTTTGTTGTTGAGGCAGTGGTGAAGATCTGATTTGCAGACTGTTACCCAGGTTCCTGCTAACTGGGTAGTCCCAAGAAGCATGTCCAAGGTTGAATACAGAGAGGTAAGGAAGAGTGACTTCCTATGTTGACCATGTTGACCCACATAATGGTGCTTGCCGGGGAAATCCCTTTGGGTGGCGTCCCATGTAAATCCCATGTGACTTTAACCAAGGGTAATATTTATATCTTGGGAGTACTAATCATATAGATAGTATTCAAGATATGACAAGCCATCTGCCATTTTGAGCGTGAAGTGATTCATTCATAAACATAATACGCATGTAGCGTGAAGTGAAAGTGTTACTAGTAAGAGTTATTTACATTCTGCACTGAGCTTCTTGAGACTGAAATCAAGATTAAAGTCACTAAAACGCCATAAACATGCATTGTTTATGGTTGCAAAAACAGGTGGGTCCTTCAGTGAAATGAGGTTTCTATGCCCTAAAATTGGAGTACATGAAGTATCAAAAAGCAATCAAAGACTGTAGGAGCAGCATGTAAACTGCAAAAACTTTGTTTCCATTAATTATTCTAAACTGTGTTCTGACCATTTTGTCAAAGGTAAGACTCATAATTTCTGTGCTTATAATTTTGGTTCCTGAGTTAATGTTTCTCAAGCCTATTGGGAAAGATTACTACAGATGCACTTCCTAACAGTTCGGCGCCTCGGTGATAGACAAAACAGTGTTTGTAGCAGTGACATCACTTTTTCCAAAAGTGATGCATGCTCCAACACGGGGTTTCACTCTATGTGCTCAACAAATGTGCCGACACATCAGTGTTGCCGGATCATCACTGCTAATCTCAATTTTTCCCTAGTGTGTGTTTTCCACCAGGACAGTTGGTACTCACCTTCTCAGATAAAGAACTTAAATCATCCCTCATCTTCGGGCCCTCCTCTTGCGCCTACCTACCGGCATCCTTCACGGCGCCAGCTTTCCCAGAAATACTTGCCTGTTCAGTATCAGCTCCAGTTTTCTCTTCAGACACTACTGCAAGCTTTAATAAACCTTTTAACAGTGTTGTACCTGAACGCGTTCATTGAACAAAAGTTTACGAACTAGTTCATATTTTGTGCGAACGTGAACTGAACTCGCTCTCTTTCCCCTTGACGAGCGTCGGGTGTGAACGAGTTCATTTGGGCAATTGTGAACGACGCTCTTCCAAAGTTCACGCACAGTCAAAATCGTACCAGGTTTCCAGCGAACTCCATTTGAAATACACCACAGTCGAGCCTGATATGTATCTTCGAAAAAGCAATCAAACATGCCAACATGGGCTGTTTTGTGTTTAAAATGTTTAAAACAAGCATGCAGGAAGATGAAAGCTGCCGTCGCCCAGAGCCGGAGGAGCGGCCGGACTACCGGGAGGGATCGAAATATTGAGATGGGAAAAAACACATTAGCACCTTAAGGACTTGTTTTTGTCTTATAATAAAGACCATTTGGCAGCAGGTTTTTCCTCATATTTGTAACATACTGTAGAGTAATGATTCCCAAAGTGTGGGCTGCTGCCCCTGCTGGGCCGTCGAGGTACTACAGGTGGGCCGTGAGAGGTCATTAAAATTAAACAAATATGTTTTAAATTCTCGATCTTTTTTAAATATATTTTGAATTACTGTAAAATATTCATGACATTATTTTAAAAAAACATTAAGAAGTAATAAAACAAACCAGTTAATTTATTCTACTGTCATTTTAACTTAATATGACAAGTGTCACCTATTTGTTGACCCCTTACATTAATATCAGAACACAGCTTCTAGTCCTGTCTGGTGATCATAGTTGTGATGAAAGGTTTTGATGGACCGCGTATATTTTTCACATTTCAAATTGGGCCTTGATATTCTGAAGTTTGGGAATGGCTACTATAGAGAGAAACTGAAACGGAAATTACAGTTTTACATGGGCTGTCCCTTCAATGCTAATGTGAACCCTGATTGGATAAAGATTCTGAATTGGACACATAGTTTTTGACAGATAAAATGGATAAAATAATTGCTGTTTGTGGTGGTGTAGTATATGGGCAGTGGCAATCATTTTGACAAATAATTGCTCGCAGCAATATTAAAAAAGAATAAGAATAAAATAACTAAAAATTAACTATTTAGTTCATTTTTTGAAATGGTGAACTGAACTAGTTCGTTTTAATTTCTGTGAACTATGAACTGAACTAGTTCGTGCAGAAAGTGAACTTGCCCAACACTGTATTTTTAACTCTACCTCCAGTCAGTTGTTTTCTGAGCCCAGCCACAGCATCACAATTATAGATAATGGTGATTCTAGATTCAATGAAATATATCAGCAACCTTTACTATCAAAAGAGCCAATTTTTTGCTCCTCTCCCCTTGATAAAATTCATCTGGAGCCGCAAAACTTATTTGACCCTTAAAATGAAGATAACACAGTGTATGAAATTTTATATCTAGTTATACTGTATTCAAATGGATTTGAATCTATCCAAAAGCTTATTCGCAGTATGTTTTGCAGCTTTTAAAGTTTTTAATGCAAAAGGTGGTCATACAAGAAAACAAATTAAAGTTTCATTTCCATTTTTTTTGTCATCCACTATATAAAAAACACTATAGTTTGTTGCATTTATGAAATTATAGAACAACAAACAGAAAACTGTTAACATTTTATTGGTGTTTTTACCTGTTATAACAAAGGAAAACCTCAAACTCTTATAAAGACTGTGTTTTGGCTGCTGCTGTAGTGTATGTTTGAGAGCTGAACCAAGACAGATTCATATCAACTTGTTGACATGGAAATAATTATATTAAATCTTGAATCTTGAATGAGTAGAAAAAAAAACACTGGAATGTGTAGAGCTACTTTGAAATAAAACAAAGAACCATGCAGGTTCATTTGAGTCATTCCCTTACTTGTAAAACATTGATCAAATAAAAAGTAGGCCACTTTAAAAATAAATAAAACGTATAGCTGCAGCTTAATAACTTTAAAAAAGTTGTAAATATAGAAATAGGCCAGTTTGTATTTAATTATGACTTAAGTCCATTTCAGTCTGTTGTCATCCTCTTGTTTTCTCCTCAGCCACGTACAGCAGTCAACCATCGAGCCTGAACATCAATCATTTGTTGTAGTTCATGCTGGAGAAAACCTGCTCACATCAGTATGTGGATCCGAAGATTGACA
This sequence comes from Hirundichthys speculiger, assembly GCA_018398805.1. Lineage (NCBI taxonomy): Eukaryota > Metazoa > Chordata > Actinopteri > Beloniformes > Exocoetidae > Hirundichthys > Hirundichthys speculiger. The sequence continues at coordinate 270,358 of JAGFBZ010000741.1, read as the reverse complement.
GGACTCCAAATAAAAACGTCTTCATGTTCATTTAAGTGTTGGGAATGACCTTCATGTTTCAAAGACAAGTTTGTCGGGTTTGGAGAGGTTTCCAATATCGCTCCTTTTGTGTGTTACACCACGACAGCACAACCGACGTGGTGTGGGAAATGTTTCTTTTATTTTTAATCGGCGGTACATGAGAAACATATAAAGATGTCCGGCGCCTGTCACAGAACACACGCTCACCTTTATTTTCTTTCCCAGAATACAGCACACAGATACGACTTCATCGTTGCAGGAACCTGGCAGTAGTTTGCGCTAAACACATTCATTCTGTTCCCTGCTGGCGAGCAACCTACATGGCACTACATGTGCTCCAGGGGGAGAATCGCCTTCTGTGTTTTTGTTTTTTGTTTTTTGTTTTTTTGCAGAAGAGCTAAAGAGTCTCCAGAACCGAGGGTTGCTGACCCCTGACCTAGGCTAAATATATTGATAGAACATTTTTGGGTATCTGGAAAGAATTGGCATGCTCAACTTGTGAAATTAATTTCAACCAATCTTTCCTGCAGCCACAATGTGTCTTGCTGACCATAATCTTTCACCCAGCTGCACACAAACTAATGGTAAGCCTCCAGAGACTTGTAGGTCCTAAGTTCCTCCAAAATGTAGACACTTTTGTCATTAAAAATATAATTGTAAATGTCAGGGCATGGCATGTTGTGTATGTCCTTCGACTCATGTGTCCAATCCTTTTTTAGATATCTGTCCTGGTCCATTCCCCTGATTGCCATATAAGCCATTTAGATTGGAGATCAAGGATTTCCATGCACTTCTGATTTTTCTTTTGCCTTCTGATTTATTTAGCGTGTCATTCTCTGATTTTTAATCAATTTCTGACAATTAATGTTAGTAACTAGTGAACATATGACTGCACTGGAATGAATAACCAGTGCTCTTCTGGGAAACCTTACATACAAAATGGCTACATTAGGTCAGAATACACCAATGTGTATTCAGAACAGCAGAAAGTAAATTTAAAGACTTATCAACATGACTCATGGCAGCCTGACATTCTATGTTTCCTGCTGGAGGAAACTACAATCATATAATGAGAACTGTCTGAACAGTCATGTGTGGAACAACAGAACTGTGTGACACATTTGTTATTCTTCTCAGCCCTAGACATCATGCTGCTCCTCTGTACTGAATTATGGCATTACTGCTTACACTGACAAGTGTGAGGGAAACACTCTCGTCCTATGCTGCCAAAAGAACACCTTTTATGTCCTGATGGTCTGGGATTCCAGTGGTGCAGGTCATACAGAGATGAAATGTCTACTGTCTACCTCCCCTACAAATGCAGGGTACTAAACCTAGACTTTGCAATCATTGGACCACCAGAAATAATAAAAACATTTCAAATGGGCATTTAAATTGGTGTGATACAGGAAAACCTATCACATAATACATTTTGTTAAAAATATTCACACCAGTGGTATGAAATTCAAAGTTCTGAAACAGACACGCACATACTAGCATCTTATTGCCAAGTCTTTTGAAATTCAAAAACACTAAAGGTAAAATGAAGGAAAAAAACTGTTTCCCCTTTGGACTGCTTTGGTTTTGGGTTATCTTTGGGACAGAATAAATGAAAGTCTAAACAGAGTAGGGGCAGAGCATTCTGGGATGTGAAAGAAAGAGATTTGTATCAGCCACAGAGTTGAGAGAACCAATTCAGGTGTCTGATAGCCGCCACCGGGTTTTTGTTCTCCTCTGTTTCACACAAGGATGTCAGAAGGCACTTTCCCCCCATACCCACAACCACACACACACACACACACACACACACACACCACACACACACACACGAAACTCTTATCGAAAAACCAGCTGGAGGGGAGAAAGGATGCACTGTTGAAGGAGGGGAAGTTAAGAGGAGGGAGGGTCTGTAGAGAGACATAAATCCCAGAATGCTGGCAGCTTTTACCCAATCCTAGCCTAAAGCAAGGTCCCCTTTCACCCACCAAGCCCCCACTGCCTGTGCCCTCCTCATTTGCTGTAGTCGGAGCCACTCCTTCCACCAGGCAATCCATTCAGCTCCGCAGCAGCACCATGAAGGTATCCATTTTCTGGGGTCTGCACTGCAAGCATATCATTTACATGTGAACAGAGATCTCATCCAGAAGACAGAATGTATAACTTCCACTTTTATATAGCTGGTCATTGTTATAAAACAGTTTCCAATAAAGGGAATAATCTTCTAGTTGGTTTGGTTGTCATTGTTTTAAGATTGTTTTTGTAGAACAGAGAACCTAAAATATGTTTATGGAACCTTTATATGTAGAGTTATTGTGTAGAAAAAACAAGGACAAGGAGGACATGCGCTGGCACCTTTAATCCACCAAACTCACTGCACTGCCTTTACTTTTGCAAAGAGTTATTGCCTTTTCAGTTCAGATGAGCTGTCAAGGCTGTGATCACTGCACTCTACAGTTAGGTGGAAAAATACACCCTCTTTCAATTCTAAGGATCAGTTCTTATATTTTCAGGAGAAAAAAAAACACCTATGATTCAAAAACTTGTAAAACAAGCAACCACTTGAACTGATCATTTTCTGCAATACATCAGACTTTCACATTGTAAACTGTAGTAAATTGTTTTTAAGCACCCTTCGCTTTAACATTGCTTCAGTTTATTGAGGCTTTACTGAGACATTCATTTATTCACAGTTTTTCTCAAAGCAAGCAAGTACATCTAAATCCAATCCTGGTTCAGTCTAATCATATATAGATCACTGAGTCACAACATTAAAACCACTGACAGGCAAAGTGAATAACATATTCTCCTTCCAATGCAATGTTCTTCTTTTGAACTTTGTGCCCTCATATATATAGATGTTACTTTGCCGTGTACCACCCACAGCACAGAGAACAAAGCGCTGGCCGAGCCTCTAAACTCCCCAGATCCCAGTAACAGAGCATCCACAGATGTATTCTGAGTTGAGACACCACAGGACATTCCCAGAGGTGCCATGTCTACACCCTAGTTCATATTAGAATGCAGGGCCAGACTGGCACAATAATTCATGCTGGGAAATGCAGCTGAAAATATAACGCCAGCCAGGCCACTTTTTAATCTGGGGTCCTCAGGCTGCTTTTATAAGAGAGGCATCTTTGTTCCATTCTGATGAATTTTAGCACATGTGAATCACAAAACAAATGAAGCCAAGTGCCGTTTAGTACGATGTGCTGGTATGAAGGTCAGGAAAAAAGGTGCATTTCATTAGAGAGAGACACCGTAAGCACTAAGGCTCTTTAATAAAATAAATAGCTAATAAATGCTAAGCTCCAGCAAAAATCAGGAGGTGTAGATGGCACTGACGCTGGGAGTCTGGGAACTGTAATCCATCTGCAACACACTGTTGAAGACAACAGAGATGTTTTGGAGACATTAGTGTACTCCAGGAAAGAACACAGACACACCAAGAAACACAAAATACAGGACATCAGAATTAGATTGGTTGGTTGGCCATGTAGTGTGTGTGTAGGTGTGTGTGTGTGTGTGTACTCATACAAGGATTTTGATGCTGGTTAGATTATTAAATATTACAAAGTTATTTCTTACCAAGAAAAAGTACCACAGTGAAATATATTTTTCTACGAATTACAATCAGCCCAGAATATATACATTACATGTAAATTGTTCAAAGGACAGATGAACATGAAACCTCATTGAGTTACTGATATAAATTACATGATCCATCAAAACCTGGTTGCTCTGAGATAGTCAAACTGTTTGTTTCATGCCTCTCTGCGCCACCAAACTTACATTTCCAAGCACTTTAATATTCATGTCTTTGCCCAGAAAAAAGAAAAAAAAAATCTGATGAATCAGTTTAAATGCTGCCATTGTATCATCTTCAGTTTTCTCTCTCTCTCTTTTTTTGGGGGGGGGAATTTAAAATAATCTGACAACTGAGAAAAAACTTAATAGGATCTTTGTTAATAACCTAACCGTAAATTTGAATTGAGAAGCACAAAATTCTCACTTGTAAAACATCTTAAAACTATAATATGTAGCTTTCTCCTCCACCGTTACCTTTGGTCGTTAAAGCAAGATGCATTCTGGGATACTCTGTAATCTCAAATGTGTGAGTTCCCACGGTCTGGATGGGAACAAGAACACATCTGGGAATTTTGACTATACTTTGCATTACATGTTTTGAATTAATGCTTTGGTGCGACTGATGACAGCTCACAAGAACTCAAGTACAGACAAGAATGCACAATGAGAAACCATAAAGGAATAAACACTTTCAAAATAAACCAAGAAAGTCAAGGAAAGCACAAAACAAGAACTAAGCGAGACCCAAATCCCAAGGTCACGACAGAAGCAGATACCTGATGAGGCTGACTTCCTTTACCTCAAACTATGACACACTTTTTCTTTTTAGGTATTGCTAACAATCTGGGGAGTTTATTAAATTTGAAATTCTGGATTTAACCCTAACATCAAAATTTGACTTATCGTCAGAATTTGACCCAAGAATTCAATCAAAACTCGAGAGCTCATTCACACATGATTGAAATGACACAAGGCTAGTTTTTTTTTTCTTTTTTTAGTCCTAATTTAATCTGTGTGCTGTCTGTCTATACAAATGTTGCCTGTTTCTCGTACATGCTGCTGGAAATTTTTAATTTCCCTGAGGGAGTCATCCCAATGGGATCAATAAAGTCTTCAGACTACAGTGACCAATCATTTGGGACATTATTCTTTGCATGCTTTCTACAATACTGAACATTTAGTTTTTTCTTTTAATTATTATATGAACTCAGCAGTGAAACATCTGGTAATTGTGGTTGTTTGTCCTGAGGGACCCCATTGTATCTCTGGTTGTTGAACTCAGAAATAGAACAAAGTGCTGAGAGAGCGCTAATTAGTGCGGTTGCCTTGGAAAACAGCTATCAAACTTTTATGGTCCTTTTCTTCCCCCAGCAAAGATACGCTAGACCTTCTGCATATCTGTTTGCTTTGACAAGTAAAACTCCACTCAACACCGCACGTGTGAACCTTTTATCAGCACCCACACAAATTTGTACGCTTTAATGTTTCCACCTGCCTCCAGTTCCAGCCTTTCTGTGCATGTGGCACACTTTACTTTACTATCAGTCAGCTCACATCAAAATTCACGTGCTGATTATTTGTAGATACTGAGGGGAGGGGAGATGATGTTTTGTGATTTTTCATTATAGAGACATCCAAAAACAATAGTACTTATTTCATCCAAGATAAATAAGAAAAATAAAGTTGAAACGAAAAAACATAACAACTTGTGCGTCCAGGCAGAAGTCTTTTGCATGGAGGGTTTTTTTTTTTCTCATTTAAACATAAGGCTTCTGGTTTTGTCAGTTTTTTTGCTGCTGTGCTTGCATTGCTCCTATGAATTTCGTTAGTAATTAATAATTTTTCGAACATGTTTGGGTCACGGGTCTTTGAAGAACACGGTAAGGCCGTCAGATTGTGAGTCAGAGGTACAGTCCCTGATAATGTGTGGTATGTTTTGGATCACTATCACCTAGTTGTCTGCTTTTCAACAAAGCATGTTTCTTAACTGGTTTTAAATTCAATTCCTTGTTTGGTCCAGTAGTGAAATGTTCCCTGTGTGATGTCGACAACAGAAGCCCAACATAATCAATGACACAGTACATGCTGTGTTTAACAAATGGAAAAAGGACATTTCCTTTGAAATTCTGTTCTCTCATTCTTTGAAAAACATTTTTGCTCATTGCTGCCAAAATTTAATTTTGGTTTGTGTGTGCCCGCTACTGTTCTCCAAGAAAAAAAAAACAACAAAACAACAAAACATTCACTTTCAGATACTAAAGCTTTTTTTCTACAGCATCTGAACCTGCAGAAAGCAGATGACTTTCTCTGGAACTTGTGTAGCTATCCCTCTAAAGAGTGTATTTACCCAGCTTGCTTCTTACAGTCAGTTTTTCTTGCTGCTTTTAGTTGACTGGTGGCACACAACACACACATATATAATTAGTTCGGGCATTCAGCCATTCAACACAATCTTCGATTGGCAGTTTTCAACCTGTTTCTTAGTGAGATGTCTACAGACAGAGAATTTAATATGAGTTACTGTTTTGGGTTTATTAAAAAAATGCATTTTCCGCATTGTGCATTCTGTTGAGATTTGTTTCTTGACTAGATTCAGTTTGTTTTTTTCTTTGCGGCTGTGTTTATAGCAGTAGTATTCATATGTAGCCTGAAGCAATAGAAAGTCAAAGCACATATGATGTGTTTGTTGTCTATAGGACAAACTGAAGCATCAAATACCGTGTCACTACTACTCCCACCCAACAGTGAATCTGCCACAGGCATCAAAGTTAACCACTCAACTCCACTGAGGTCTATGTTTGGACTTGTGTGCGGCTCTTTTATATTGCCATTACGTAATATTATTAACCAACACTTCACTGCCGCTATTCAGATGACTTTCAGCTATACCAATGACACCAAATGAAAATGCTTAAAATAAAAGCATGTCTTCAAAACACAAGTCTGGATGATCCATTTTCAGCTTCCAAACTAAAGCAGTACTGTAATCCTTGGAATTGGCCCTAAATACCTCAGAAACACACTAACCAACCATACAGTTTCATGCGATACCATTTCTTTGGTCTCCAGCAGTGTGAAAAACTTTTGGGACTGTTTTTGACCAGGACATGCACTTTAACTTACACATAAAAAAAGTCTTATGGACCATTCTTTTCATCTGTCTAATTTCACCAGGAGATGAAAGAGACAGACGAGGTGATGACTGTAAGCACTGGGGCCCCGGTATGGTTTCATCTTTCCTGCTCCACTCCTGCTGACACGAAATATCTTCACACATCTTCACTAAGGCTGAAGACTTCATCAGGCAGATGAAGTTGAATGGACCGGACTGAATTTCTACAAAATGTATCCTCTTGCCAGTTCTAATATAATTTCAAAGTATGATATGAAATAATGTTATCAATTGTTTGGGATGTATTATCACATATTTACTGACTTGAAACACCCTTGTGTTTAACTGATAAGGTTTGAAGACATTTCTTATACCACCTGGACTATCTGCACTGGTCTTATCCACTGTAAAGGAGCCATTAATGTTGGCACAAAAATGACTGAGATGAAAATTATACAGAAACACTGACTTTATTTGACTTACTTACAGTCAAGTATAGCATACAAACCCACTTAATCTGTGTCAACTTTCTCAGCTTTCTCTCCTTCTTGAATTGGCAAGCAAATGTAGTTTTGGAAAAATTCTAAACAATTCAGAAACATCATGTCGGTAGCTTCCAAATTTTTTATGACACCTTGAAATATTAACATGTAAAGCCGCTAGACTGAAGTAGACCTACCGGAAGGAAAAAGACCTGAAACAAAAATTAAATGACATGATTTTCTTAAAGATCCATTATAATGAGTGATCGGCATAGGGAGCAATGAACGGCCCTCTACATGAACAAAACTTTTATCGTCAGGATGATTAAACCAAGTTCTGTGATCACATTACACATTAAACTATTCAAAGTGAAAAGATATAAAAAGACATGACGCTTGAAAAAACTTCTAAAGCAGTTGATGTTATAAATGCAGGAAAAACACTGTGGTAACTTTGAATGACCTCTTCAATTTTAATGAATTATGGACTGAAATAAAAACGGACCGGAAATAATTTGTTTGTTTTTATAAAAGCTCTGAGTATGATCTTAGCTAGACTGATGGACCAAAGTACCAAGGATAACTGGGAAAGGTCTGACATTATTAAAGCCTCGTTTGCCACAAAAAAGTAAATTAGATTAATTTTAAGCCTTGGGTTGCAATGGTAATTGCTGTACTGACCGTATGATGGAGGAGGGTCTAAAAAAGATGCTCACTGTGGTGAGAAATGGAAGGCCATGTATTGAATTTACCTCTTCCTATTTACTTAATCAGGTTTTGTGCATTAAAAAAAAAAAAGAGCACTAACAACCTTGGCTAGCAACATGATCGAGTGAAACAATATTTCAGGGACATTGCCTCTCGTTCTTTTTTTCCAGTATGGGAAAATTATTTTTATTATGTTAGAGTCTGATGAATTATGCATTCATAATACCAAGGTTTTGATTTCATTTGAAGAAATAGCTGAAGAATATTACATACCTGACAATTATTTAAATACTTAGAAATGAGAGACTTCATCAGAACACATATACAGTAGATCAATTACAGCCTACTCCTCCTTTGACTGCAAAAGGCAGTGAGGTATTTTTCTCGGAAGGAGCTGATAAATTATGTAGCTTCCTGGTAGATGAGACCTGTGATTCCTTTCTGAAAAGGCTGAAGACATGGAGAGAGCATTTATGCGAAGATATCACTATTCGAGGAATAAGAGTCAAGTAGCAAACTTTGAATTATTGCAGTACAATTGGCTTGTATGAACTCAAATTAAACAAAAAAAAAAAAAAAAAGAAAAAACAAGCTCCATAACTACAAGAGTGCTCTATTTATAATAACTATCAGGAACTTAAACATGTTGAGGTGTCTGTTGTTGTTTCAAAGAATACATTTACTTGCCAATCCAAGGAGAGAGAAAAAGCTGACATGTTGCAGTTGAACATTGACAGACTAAACCAGGGGTCGGCAACTTTTACTACCAAAAGAGCCATTTTTTGCTCCTCTCCCCTTGATAAAATTCATCTGCAGCTGCAAAATTTGACCCTTAAAATGATAACACGGTGTATGAAATTGTATATAAAGTGTAGTGTATTCAGCTGGATTTGAATCTATCCAAAAGCTTATTCCTACTATGTTTGGCAGTTTTTAAAGTTTTTAATGCAAAAGGAGGTCATACAAGATACTAATTAAAGTTTCATTTCCATTTTTTTGTCATCCACTGTAAAAGAACAATAGTTTGTTGCATTTATGAAATTATAGAATAACTAATACCGTTGACATAGTGTTGCTGTTTTTACCTGTAAGGAAAACCTGGAACTCTTATAAAGACTGTATATTAGCTGCTGCTGTACTGTATGTTTGGGAGCAGAACCAAGACAAATTCCTATTTAACTTGTTAGACACGACAGTAAATATATTGAATCTTGAATCTTTTGAAAGAGGAGAAAAAAACACTGGCATGTGTAGAGCTACTTTGAAATAAAACAAAGAACCATGCAGGTTATTTGAGTCATTTTTTTTAGTTGTAAAACATTGATCAAATAAAAATTAGCCCATTTTGAAATAAATAAAATGTAGAGCTGCAGCCTAAAAACATAAAAAAAAAGTAAACATAAAAATAGGCCAGTTTGTATTTAATTATGACTTAAATCCATTTCATTGTGTTGTCATCCTCTTGTTTTCTCGTCAGCCGACGTACAGCCCTAACCCCTGACCTTGACCTCTGACCCTAACCCTATCAACCATCGAGCCTGAACATAAAACACAACTACATCAGCTCAGCCTCAGGCTCTAAAATAAATGTGTTTTTGAAAAATAATAACCTATTAAATGATCTGATGTTCTCACCTGTTCAATGTGATTTCTGCTTCTGAACATCACTGCAGAGCCTCTCTATATCAGGACTGTAAAGACATTACTTTCATCTTCATACAAGACTGCAGGCTGTCGTCTGTGAGACCCGAGTGATATTTGGATTTGATGTAGTTCATGCTTGAGAAAACCAGCTTGCATAAGTATGTGGATCCAAAGATTGACAGGATTCCAGATGAAAACATCTTCATGTAAGTGGTTCAACGGTTAAGGTTAGCGGTTCTCCAAATACAATAAATTTACCATTACAAAATACCATTCTCATGTTGTTTTGAGTGAGATGTGAACTTTCTGGTATGAGAGTTTTGAGTGCATATTTCTGTGAGAGTGAGGTGTAGGATTTGTTTTTGCTCCCTGTGGAAGGGAAATACTTAAAATATGGTACCTCCATTCCTCCTACTCCTCATCATGACTACCATCTCAGGCATCTCTAAAAACTGTACTCCTAGATATGGACTCAAGGGTCTCTGAAGACTTCAGGGCTTTTCTGCTTCAGCAATATGAAAATCCTTGAAAAAGCAGCTGCCCATATACATTCCTACAGGGTGTTATTTAGAAATTTAGGTATATCTTATTTATAAGTATCCACTATAATGTGTTCTAGTAAAGCAGTCAGTCAGCAGTTAAACAATGCACTGACCACGACAGAGGTGCAGAGTGGGTTTATTCTCCAGTTTGTATACAAAATCGAGAGGCCATTAAACTCACATCACAGAATGATCGAAAATGACAAATTGCCAAAAGGAAAAAGTCGTCTTAAGCATCACATGAAAAACATGGAGACCTTGAGATAAGTTGTCTAGATGCCTACATGTTATAACTTAGTGACTTGCTGGAGCCAGAATGATAAACAGAACGCTGTGGCCTTCAACAGATAAGAATCTAGAACAAAAAGTCATGGACTTATGAACCAGCATTATACAATAAGGCCCCAAAATGCAGCTTTAATAGTACACTGAGTAAACCTGATGATAAAGATCTTCACTCAAGAATAAGGTTTTCTCTGCATTTGTGGCTTTCGGTGTTATGGAATTGGATATAAATAGATTTTTTCCCCCGCTTTGCTTCTATGAAATTGTTCTGTGATTACCAGCTTTATCAGGAGAATTTGACAGCTGCAACTGTAAAATTTTAATGCACTGATTACACCTGAAAACTGGGTATAAAGCTACAACTTGGGTGACATAAAAGACGGATGCATAAATGTAATCACATCAAATGATTTACAAACCTGCACACAGGAAGATAAGCATACATGCACATAACCTTCACAAAGATGAATGATGGATTAACTCAGAATGAAAAAGACAGCTTAAAGATACTACATTTCACTTCACTAAACTTTTTTGACATGGCTTCAACAGATAAGAATCTAGAACAGTCATGGACATGAACAGCATATTAAGGCAAATGCAGCTTTTAGTACACTGAGTAACCTGATGATAAAGATCTCACTCAAGAATAAGGTTTTTCTGCATTGTGGCTTTCGGTGTTATGGAATTGGAATAAATAGATTTTTTCCCCGCTTTGCTTCTATGAAATTGTTCGTGATTACCAGCTTTATCAGGAGAATTTGACAGCTGCTGTAAAATTTTAATGCACTGATTACACCTGAAAACTGGGTATAAAGCTACAACTTGGGTGACATAAAAAAACATAAGATGCACATAAATGTCTGAACACAAATCTATGCTACGCTGATCCAGCACAGATTCCAACAGATTTCCTAGCTGGAACCCACTCACCTTCAGAAACAGTTAGCAATTTTAGCTGGGATGACTTAGCTCACGTTAAGCAATGATGCTAATTGATATAACTTTACATTCAGTTCAGATCAAATTTGTCCAAACATCATTTCAAGTTTTTCTACTGAAATAACATCCAAAACAAATGCTGCCAGAGCTGAACTGAGGACAAGCAGAGCCCTGCTGGGACCTCCCAGTCACACAGGAGATAGCCAATGTTGTAGGTAGGCAAGCTACCGCTATTAGTCTGGCGAGCTGCTGGACAACTGACTGTGGGTCCTAGTATACTTCCACTCGGAAAAGAGTCTGAAATTGTCCCCTATGCCTCCCATCTCCTTCAGGCAAGCCGTGGTGGATTAGCTGCAGAGCTGCTGGCATACATCTGCAGGACCTCCTATTTCAAATCTCGTTTTGTTGGCGACATCAGAAATAACAGCTGTGTTTGGCTAGCACAAACTGCCTGATACACAAGCAAAATAAAATGTTTTTGCTTTGAAATCTGAATAATTATGCTCCATTAGATTGTTATTCATAGCTCAGACTAGGCTCAGAAGTCAACCATAATTGTAAGTAGCTAAGCTATGACAGTTACCCATTGGCTATGCCGGCGGCCATAAATTTGTTGCTCTATATAATTTTACATGATGTGGTGGAATAAAATAAATAACCCCTCATACACTTGTCATGGATGTAAAATATGGAAACATGGCTGTCTGGAGATTTGTTCTATTTTGAAGCCAGCACCTATTGGTCAGTCATGGAACTGCAATGTTTTATAATTCCACAAAGGTTATAACCTGGTGCTTGGTAGCTAAACTCTATTTGTTCTCATACTAAAAATTTCCCACACAAAACTCAAAAGTGCATCTCAGGAGATGTCTCTTCAGTGCTTAGAGCTGGATTTTGAAAATTTCTTTGTCAGTGGAAATAGCAGTTGAGACATATTTAGCATTTCTGGTTGTCAATCAAATTCTGTCACAGAGGGTTAATTGGATGAGACAGCTCTTTTCAAAAAGAAGTACATTTGGGTTGAGCTGCGACTGTGGTTTGAAGATGTTGACCTTGTGAGCAGCAGCAGCGAGTCAGGAATGATGGACTGTGGTGACATGCCAGGCCCCATGTATCCTCACAGCTCAAGTGAACTCACTATTTATTCAGAAATAGTGTGTGTATGTATGTGTGCATGTGTGTGTATTTGCCCTTGTTCCTTGCTTTGCACTCCATGTGTGTCATGGAAGTAATTTGCTTGAATGTGTATGTGCCTTTGCATGTCTGTATGAGCATCTAGACTCCAGAGAGGAGGCTGATCAGGCCTTGAGAATATCTTCTGTGACAACACATCAGGGCAAGCTTCCCTCGCTTTGACATCCTCCTCTCATTACTGCTGCAACTCTTTGAGTGTTCATTGTGCTTTGTCAAGGTCCCTGTCTTGAAGGGGATGATGTGACAACCCATGAGCTCAGCAAATATAAAGACTTAACAAAGGGAGATGAAGAAACAGATGAAAAAACAGTGGAAATAGAGTAAAGAAATATATATGTTTGGTAGTTTCCCATTTTGTTTTCTTTTTTTTAAAAGGTCTGGGAAGCTAAAAAGGGAAGGCTGCAATGGTCATTTTTAATCAATGACGAAATGTTCGCCTCAAGGTTGCAACTATTTCCAGGATGATAATTAGTCAAGAAGTGCAGGTTTGGCAATATTCTCATTTTATATGGTTTATGGACAAAATCCACCCATATGAAAGTTTAAATCAAGTACTACTCATGACTTAAACATTTGAGTTCATGTTGTAGCGTGACTCAAAGTAATTTATTAATATTTACATAATGCCTGGGTGCCACCTTTTTTATTAAAAAAAAGGAAAATCAGAAGGAAAATTAGTCACTTATTTCTGTAGGTTCTTGTTGACATTGGATTGGTTGGGAAGATCAATCTCTGAGTCGCAAATAAGTTTTAACAACATTTATTTATACATAGACACACACAAACATAACACAGCTATAAAAGTATATATATGGGTCAGGATATATAGACATTGGTATGTACAATCACAAAATGAGATCGGCTATGAAAAGTTAGAGATTAACTTAAAACAGGACAAGAAGGTCATAACGAGAAGTTTTGAGAGAGTGTGAGAGAGAAGGGGGGGGGGGGGGCATCTTGGTGGAGCAGACGGAGTTTCTAGTACTAAGGTAAAAATCCCTAAAGATGAAAACGGGAATAAAAATTCTTAATCTGAACTAATAAACTGTTCTCTGTGTAATGGTTAAGCCGGTTACCGGCAGTGATTACACCTGCTATCTGCCGTGATTCTGGCTTTCCATGGCGGAGTGAGACACCAATCTGACCCACGTGACCCCCCCTTACCAGACAGCCCAGAATGCATTTCAGCATCGGTCATTCCAATCAAACTGCGGTGGACTATCCATAGCTCCTTCGATCCGAACGATTGACTGGTTCTGGTGGCAGAACCCAGCGAGTCTCTCCGGGTGGCCACCACGGCAACCCATCTCCGCCCAGCATGAATTCCAGTGAGATACCTTCCTGATACACATTCAACATGTGACCAGATTGCTTGGTCCGATCATTTCAACTGCAGTTAGACAATAAAACTCAACATTTAAAGTTTAAAGATGGTACGACACAAATAAGCTCACATACAGGCCAACTATATTAGAAGCTCACATAATTAGCAATTTTTATCAACACAATTAAACATACTCCACCTATCTGACCTGATGCTGGCGCTCTCGTTCCATTGGAGTCCGTTCATGGGCGGGTCCGGTCAGAAAATGTAGAGGATTTTATGTTTGTGTCTCTTCAAACAGATAAGAGCCATCTGGAACAGATCACAGGGCCCAAAGTGCCCTTATAGCTGCTGTCAATTGCATTCCAAGATATGATTAAGGTGATTTGGTTTAAGGGGGTTCTGTCTTCCATCTGTCATTTTGGGACTGAGATTTGATTGGTTTCAGTCAACAGGATAATAAACTTTAAACATTCAATTCGAAAGTGCTTTTCGGGAGAGAAAGCACACATTTTAAATACAACAATAAACCTTCCAATTTAAAGAACTCAGTTGTCTACGCCTGCCTTCATGCGCCAGTTGGCACTGATGGGGGAGCTCTCCTACCATACTCCGTCGGGCTCCGGGGGTGCCTGTCCTGGAACGTGTCAGCATGGCAGCTGTATGGCCCTGTCTGGTCCTGTCTACAGCTGCATTCCAGCTGGATCAAATCAAGAGTTATATGGCTGCTAAAAAAGGTTTTGGATTAGAGTCTTCAGGGTGACGTTGGCTATCTCTTGGTTTATGGCCCAGAGGCGGGGGGGGGGGGGGGTCCAATCCGAAGGTTCAGCCAGAACTGGGTGAAGGTTGACAGGCCCTGCGAGGGATGTTTCTCTCCTACAAAAAATTAAAATCAATAAAAACTTCAGATGACGGGGATCGCTACAAAGTCCTTAATGTGTGCTGGAGATTATGCGAAAGGTTTCAGGGTTAAGATGGTAAGATAAGTAAATTGAGTTTGGATATGTTTCCACTAGCGTGGGTCCCGGGCTAAAATTAGGAGGTGGGAATTTTAATAGGGCCAACCTCCTCCTCAGAACTTTCAGCCATCGGGTCTCCATGTATGTTGACAGAGCCGGTTACACGTAAGCTACCATTCCAACCCACCTGGTGGCAGTAGTGCACAGCTGTTGCATTGTCACCCGCCGGTAAAAAAAGAAGTAGTAGTAGGCAAAGACGATGAAATGTAAGAAGAAAAATAAACATTGGAGAAGTGAAGATGATTGTTGCATTTCTGTTTGCTGTTTGAATAATCCATAATGGTGGCGCTGAGTGAGAACAGAGGACTTGTAGATGAAGGGGACATTAGGCAGCTGAATGATGTTATCTCCTGCCAACCCAATTAGTGAGTCAAGACCCCCCCCCCCCATCCAGCTGTTTTTTGGGGTGTTCTGAATACCTATCCTACCACAGTTGTATATAGGATGGACCGAAATGAGTAGCTTTATCCAACTCCAAATGTTTATCTCCACCCTCTGCAACTTTAAAAGAATGTGTAGCCCAACAGACAGGCCCCACTAGGTACAGAAGTACTATGAATTTTAGCCATTCTAGTCGAAGAGCATGGTCCCCCAGGGGCGCTGTGGAGCAGTTTAGAATCAACTGCTTGCTCTACTTCACTTAGAATATACATCAAGTTTATCTTGGCGCTGGACCACAGCTTAGGGCTTAGACACACTGCACAATTTTGCGCTGGCACGGACAAAAGAGTGACATTATGAAAAAATCATGGGGACATCTTTGATCAAAATCAGCTGTCCTATGTCCTACAATTTGACCACGGCCTTCACACTGGTCTTACAACCAAAGATGTCCTGAATTTCCCCCTTGGGGGATGAATAAAGTGTAACTTGTCTTATATAAATTTCAGACCTATGAATGTGTAGCCATTAAAATACAACTTGAAATCATGCATTACTGTGACATAGATAGATAGATTGATAGATAGCCTAATATCTATCTTTATCTCTCTGTATGTATGTATTGTTAGATCCCCCAGTTTTGGTTCAGTCTCTGACTAGCAGAGTCTGTCACCGGGACCAGCTCTCCATCTCTTCGGGTAAGAAGTTGCGGTCTAGGGGGGTTCACCTCGCTAAGATTTCCTCAACTTATTTAAGCTGGTGTCGAGGGGATTCGCCTAGCTCTCACTGCATACAACTTCCAGCCGTATACCCCGCTTCCCCCAATAACTGACCTAAGAGGAATAGCCAATTCGCTCAAAGTCCAGCTATCGGTCACGTCTGTTAATTTGCAGCTCCCTTCTTAAGATCTGGGCTCTTGTTACCGGCTAGGATAAATTTAGTGGCTTGGACAGCAAGCCGCAAGGATATTTGACAATATTATGACTAGAATAACCAATAAGAATCTATGTTACTAGTGCAGAGGCATAACCAAGGTCATTACACTTGTGAATACAGAGGTAATGTCCACAACGACGTCTTATGATAGTTTTTTTATTTATTAAAACAGATTAGCAAGGTTAAGCAGCAGCATTGATTGGTTATACAAATTCTAATTCTAAAAAGGCAAATTAAAGCTGTGGCTTACTGATCGATCCATCTGGTTGGTTCAAGGACAGGCCGGTACGCAATGTGGCGCCTTTGCGTGGTTCAAGGCCGCTTGCAGAGAGAGAGAGAGCTCACAAGATCAGGCCTGCAGGTACTCTGATTCGCCCCTCCTCCTTGCTAGCAGTGAGCTAGGGTAATTCCAAAAACTCCAATTATATTCCTCAAGTGTTGGAAAAATGGTTAATCCGTTCCTGCGTCTTCGTCTTCTGTTCTTGAGGAATAAATCCTTCAGGTCTTTCCCTCCGATGGTTGGTCAGCTCCCTTGTCCAGCTAGTCCTGCTTCTTCGAAGATGCCCCATGGAAGAACGACGAATTCTCTCTGTCTTCTCTTTTTATGCTATTCTCTCTCTCTCTCTCTCTCTCTCTCTCTCTCTCTCTCTCGTCCAGCCAGCTTCAGCCCCAAAATGTCCCTTTTTGGTCCTTCACCCTCTTGATTGGTTCTCTCACATTTGCATATCCGTACACAATTTCCCCCAAACTCACATGACACTTCTGATTGGTTATCTACATATACAGAGGCGTGCATAATTTTACATAAACCCTCCTTTACATCATGCATAATTCACAGGCCATGTCCCACAATGATTTCATTGGTTTACAGATCAGCAGGGGCGTTCACCTACTCATCATGACATCATGCCATCACCAGACTCTTTCCCAAGGTTACCTTGTTTACTTGGCCATATAGCTCGTTAAGCTAAAGCTTATCAGCTAAAGCTAACCCTTATCTAACGATCTACGTACCAACGTATGTTCCAAAGCTTCATTAACTGATTGATTGATTAGTTCGTATTTAATAACAGAATTTGGTAATGAACTGCAGTCTGCAGCCTGAAGCTCATTCACCACTTCTGCACTAAGCACATAGCCACTTCGCCAAGGCCACTCTGAGCTGCCACCCTCCTTGCCTTTAACCCAGACACCTGGCCCCAGTGTTGTGTATGGCGAAGTAACTTTAATGTTTACTTTACGAACTCTCTCCTGCTTTCTGTTGTGTCTCCGTAGCTGTGATTTCTGCAGAATTGTTTGGGATAACCAGTCACCTCTCTCTTAATCGAAAAGTAGCCTAATTATCAAACCTTAATTCATACTTCGTTCAATCTATTTCCCCTCTATTTTAGCAGTATCCTCAGGGCTAATTGTTATTTTTATTGGGAATTTTACCTTATAAAAACCCATATAATAACTTATTCAGTTTTCATCCATCTCTGCTCCTGTTTGATAAACATAGCCGTTGTTTTCATTCCATTGCGGCACACAGTGACCCTCAGCAGCTTCACTCAGCCGCTGACAGCACAGACACACCGTGTCTTGATCCAACGAGAAATAAATCATAGATCTATTCCAACATCATTAATACATCTTTCTGATCATCGGTTCTGATCATTGACAAGAATCACAACATTTCATTGATTATAGATTGATTCCAAATCACATTAATTACCACTTTTCTGTTACTCCACTACATTATACCAGAAGAATCTCATCAACAAAGCTGGTATAATTCCAATTTCCTTCTGGGTCACTTGACAGTATGTATGTATGTATGTATGTATGTATGTATGTATGTATGTATGTATGTATGTATGTATGTATGTATGTATGTATGTATGTATGTATGTATGTATGTATGTATGTATGTATGTATGTATGTATGTATGGTCATGGAAAAAATTATTAGACCACCCTTGTTTTCTTCAGTTTCTTGTTCATTTTAATGCCTGGTACAACTAAAGGTACATTTGTTGGGACAAACATAACGATAACCACAAAGATTGCGCATAAGAGTAATATAAGAGTTTATTTAAGAGCTGATATCTTACCATTTTCCATGGTTTTCTTGATTATAACCTAAATCACTTAAGTTTTTACATCAATAGCTATGGCGTTGTACTGCCAAAAACACTGCTTTTATGCATTCAGTGTTTTCCTATCTGTCTGTTTTAGTCACATGATGCAATATGATTATATATATACATATATACATACACACATATATATATATATATATATATATATATATATATATATATATACACCACACTAGCATACTGCTGGTGTGGAGTCACTCTGCTAGGGAAATTGGTGGAAAGGTCTTTTATCACGGTAGTTGCTGATCCACTTAAGCAGATGCAGCACTCTGTAATAGTGAAGAAAAAGAAAAGTAAATGCCTGGATTCAAACTGCATTATCCATTATTGAATAACTGCTGCATATTGCTCAGATGAACAGGCAATAACTTGTACAAACAGCAGAGCCCACCGGCCAGAAATGAGTTGATATGAAGCATGGATATCTTCTGCCCCAAGGCTCAATGGATTTTAATTACAGTGACTGCTTTTGTAAAGCACATTAGAACAGAACAAAAGTATAACAAAATACTGCAGTTGACTAAAAGGGTTTACACAACATTAAGACACACTCGCATGGAGAATTTTATACATACAGATATAAAATCCAGAAAGCCACCAGTCAACACATCCAGAGCACAGCAGCAGCTCCACAGGTAAGGCACAAGGGTGTAGGAAGGGTAACCCCCAACCCCCCATGTCGCCACCCTATGGAGGGCAAGGCACAAGTCTTCTAAGCCCAGAAAACACAGAGGGGAAACCCTCAGGAAGGGGCCCAGAGCTGCACCACACATCACCTCCAGCTGGAGGCTGTCACCACATCTCATGGGGATCCAATTGACAAACACCTTGGCAGGACCAGATATTCAAGCACCGGTTGGCTGGAGTCCCCCAGGTGTGCCCGTGGCAACACCCTCAGCACAGCAAACCCCTGAGGTTGACCATTGTAGGATGCCCTTGCTAGATTTCCTCAACTTTGTTTAAAGCTGGTGGCGAGGAGACACGCATAGTTCTCACTGCTTACTTCCAATTGCCTATCCTGCTTCCACCGATAACTGACCTAGAAGGAATAGACTGGCTCAAGATACAGTTATCGGTCACATTTGTTAACAGCAGCTCTCCTCTTATGATCTGCGCTATTGTTATCGACTACATTAGGTTCAATGCCTAGGATAATTAGCAGCCCAGGATCTGTAACTATCATGGGCTAGAGTAACCTTTAAAAAACTTATGTTGTTAATGCAAAGGCACACACAAATCTTTACATTCATAGGCCGAAAAAACACAAACAACAATGTCCGCTACAACGTCTTATAATAATTTTGTATTTATTAAAGCAGGTTAGCAGGGTTAAGTGACAGCATTCATTGAGTAAACCTTGTAAATAACCTCTAATTCTACTCCAAAAATAAAGCTGTGGCTTGCAATCCTGTTCATCTGTATTAATCCAGGCTGGTTAGGGGTGATCTGAAGCCAGATCGCTCTATCCTGAGGCTGCTGAGGCAGGGGTGTCTAGGCGTGGTCCTTCAAAGCACAGGGTGGGGGCTCCAGGAACTCTGGTATCACTCTTCTTATTCTTCAAGTCTTGGGAAATACTGGTTAACCGCTCTTGCGTCTTCTTTCTCTATTCCAGTCTTGAAGAATTATTCCTCAGGATATCCCTTGGTGTTGGTTTGTTCTCTCGGTCCCAGCCGGTCCCTCTTCTTGGAGACGCCCCTAACGGCTTCCTTGTTCGAAAGTCCTTTTGCCTCAACCCCTAATTCTCCATGTTTGGTATCATCATGGATCCACAACTCCTGATTGGTAGGTGTATAATGGAGGCGTGCAATATTACATTTACATATAACATTCCTGATTGGTTGATACATAATAGGGGCGTAAATAATTAAAAAATCACATAACACTCCCCTTTTTCCCATTGCATCCCCCCCCGTTAGCCTAACTTCCAGAAGCCCAAGGTTACCAGAGAACGGTCCCACACATTAAGACCTGTTTACTGAACCAGTGGCTTGTTTTGCAGCTAAACATTTTTACTTAGCACCACAAGTGTGTGTGTGTCCATATGCACATAAAGGGTACATAAAGTTTAATCAATTCATTGACTGGACAACATTTAGCCCATTTTCTCCACTCCCAATGGGGATCCTCTGTATGTAGCTGCACGAAGCCACCGGCCCCCAAGGCCACGATGTTTTTCAGACAACCGTCAAAACAACCCCTGCCACATGGCTCTTCTTGTGTGTAAATGGCGAGCCTCTTCTCAAAACAACTCCAATGTGATGCGCATATTCTGTAGCCAAGTCACTGTTTTCTCCCGAACCTAACCAGCAGCTACTGCTACCGCCGCTGGTTAGGCTACCGCTCTTCTTCACTTTGTTGTGTCTTCTGCAGAACCAAGGCCTTAGCTGGCATTTTTGGTGCTGAGAGTCCAAAGGATTGTTTTTAAATAACAAATTTGACTTCTCTCTCAAAAGAACCATTTGCTTGATTTCCCAAACCCAAATTTATTCCCCACTTATATATTAGGTTTTCCATTAGAGAAATTAACACTTTTATGGGATTCAACCTTTAATAATACCAATACTTGTCATTTAATTCTAACTCCTGTTTATCCTCTTGGCCATAGCAGCCCGCCAGATTGTTTGGGAACACACGGCCCTGTTTACATACCACAGGCTTCCCCCAGACTCGCTTGGACATGACACACACAGGACACCTCTCTCAATTCACCTTCAAACTTGTCCCTCAACTTGACGTTCTAAGAATCGGGACAGCAGTTGCACTTCACAGGAGCGCACATTTTTGAGATTAAGGGTTGAGATTGAGATTAGGGGAGGAGTTGGAATTCAACCTTAACCATCCAGGTCCTGACATTTGTGTCTTAATGAAAAGGTTGATTTGAGCACAAAAAGGAAAAAAGAAGAAAGTCATCCTTATTTTTACAGGACTAATGAGAATATAAGAAACTTTTTTCCCCAGAGTTTTATAGTTTTTTTTATTTTTTCCCCACTGTATTTTTAAAACTTAATCAAATTTCAAAAGCCCCCACACTTTGTGTTAGACTGTCATCCTTTCAGCATAATAATGTGGCAAACAGCTCGAGCCCAAACAACTTCCCACCTGAAAATAAGCTTGTCTGATTACTCACAGGTGTTGATAATGAGCAGCTGCAGAACTCATCTCTTTCAAACAGCACTCACTGGAGAAACGCTTATTGCTTTTTGCTTTTTTTTTTTTTTTTTGAGGTTTTAACAGTTTAGTATTGATATACATTAATCTGATGAAAGAAATAGTCCCCACTAATGAAGATGTCAATGAGCTACCTGCATGTGAAAAACTACATGATATTTAGGAAAAATATCATGAAAAAAAAATTATATGAAAAAAATTTAGAAACGTTGTAATTTGTTTTCCTGTCATCATGATCCCAAGAGGCCAAAGAATTGAAAAATTCTTAGTATGAGCCCCACAACCTTCACCATGCCTATGATAAGAATGTCAGTACAACTGGCTTCACATGTTGTATATAAATAATTGTTCCATTAAATCAAATTTGTTAAGGGGCATTTATGTGACTTGAATCAACTGTTGTTCCACTTCTTACTGTCGAGGAATGAATAAA
The DNA here is from genome assembly GCA_018398805.1 of Hirundichthys speculiger. Classification (NCBI taxonomy): domain Eukaryota; kingdom Metazoa; phylum Chordata; class Actinopteri; order Beloniformes; family Exocoetidae; genus Hirundichthys; species Hirundichthys speculiger. Next base: position 248,441 of record JAGFBZ010000741.1, on the reverse strand, counting down.
CTGTTTTCTCCAACAGTATAGCTCAGGGGTGGGCAAATCTAGTCCTGGAGGGCCACTGTCCTCCAAGTGTTAGAAGTTTCCTTGCTTCAGCGCACCTGAATCAAATGAATGGGTCTTTAACATGCTTGTGCAGACCTGGATGATGGTGATCTTTGAATCAGGTGTGTTGTGGCAGGAAAACATTTAAGACATGCAGGACAGTGGCCTCCAGGACTGGGATTGCCCACACCTGGTGTAGCTAATAGGTGTCTAACTTGATGACTTATGATAAAAACAGGTTATTTTGGAATATCTGACCATTTTCAGCTTTTTGTACATTGAATTTAATAGCTTTTTGTTTGTCATGAGCATTCATCTGAACTGCAGATTTTACCTTACTTTTTCATTCCAAATAAGTGTGCCATACTTCCAGGCTACACTGCAGTTTGCTGTTCAGTCAGGTCTCCCTGCGGCACTGTTCGGCTCTCCTTTATGAATAGCTCACCAGCCACTGTAGATCACAGTGAAACCAATTACTGAGGTGAGTCAAAGGAAGCTTAGATTGAGCTCACATGAATTCAGATTCAGAAGGACCTGAAGGTTGGTGTTATATCACAGAGATAATATGGAAAGATCAGAGGCATTTCTGATTACCATTAAACAAAGTTCTAAAATGTGCCTGCATCTGCAGGTAAATCTGCTTTTTTTTGGGGGGGTGGGGGTGTTTGTTTTTTTCGCAACAACAGCATGCTGTGATTCTCATTATAAAGCCTTTAGGGTCATGAACTAATCCAATTCTTCACAGACATTAAATATTCACAAGTAACACCTTAAATATTAAAAACTAGTTTTATTTCTGTTAAACATACCATCATTCTCCTAACTTCAACTAGAGTATTTCACTTCTGATCTTACAGCATTGCAGCTGCATACAAAGCATCAGTGGCAAAGATTAGCATAGAGATCTGACTGATAGAAGCAAGCACAACAGCTTTCCAGTGAAATATATTCTAAAAAAAAAAAAAAAAATTGCATGGAAAACAGAATTCATCCAAAGAAGGGATATCACAGGTGTTGATATTTTTCATTGATCCACAAAGGGTCGAAATTAAATAAATTAGAGGCACCTGTTGTCACTTCACAAGAGAAAGTTAATTTATGGAAGCAATCCAGTGAAAAGCCAAGTGCTGAGTGGTTTATAAATTGAACTGCACTTCAAACTGGCTGAAGAACCACCTGCATCCACATACCCTTACCTTTGACATACATTGCATTGACTCTTGTATTAGCTCTTTGAGTTGAGTCATTGCATTATTTAGACAATAGAGGATTCAAATATAGGGTTCACCATGTCCAGAGATGGAACTTCATTGTACAGAATCATCCAAGCTGTTGCTAGCAAAAAATCCAAAAGTCAGGCTCTGTGATGGTATGGGGTTACATGAGAGCCCTCTGCAAAGCTCATTTACACTTCTGTTATGGCAACCTTCACTGTGTTTACATGGGAAGTTTAATTCCTCTTTAATTCAGAATTAAAGTTAAAGCCGAATAAAAGTTACCATGTAAACACCTAATTACATATGAAAATGTCAATTCCGAATTAAACTTAATTCCGAAGAAAGTGGCTGGTTTATTCCCATTTTATTTCCGAATTAAATAATTCCGTGGTCATGTATACACTCATTCCTGTTTAAATTAATTCCCGTCTTTCTGCGCATGCTCGTTCTCTTGCCCGTCTGTCACGATGACGCTTATATTCCGCGCTGGGCTTGTTTTCAAAGCAAAGTTTCAAGATGGCAGCACGCAGTAAACGGTGGTCAAGAGCAGAGACAATTTATTTAATAAATAGCTTGGAGGAACTGGAAATAATTAAAAGAACAGATGGCAGGAAACATAAAAATTGTGAGCTTATCAAAGTTGGAGCGGCCAGGTTAAAAGAAGGTGGAGGTTTCGCAGATAGAGACGCCACCCAGGTCAAAAATAAGTGGAATGTTGTTGCTAACCGAGTTGTTGCTAAGTTTGTTTTCTTCCGGTAGATGTAAAGACGCTGCCCCCCCCATCCAATCAGAACCCTTCCCAACCCCCAGACCTAAAGCGGAATTGGATAAAGCCGAACAAACGTGTTTTCCATGTAAACCTCAATTCGGAATTACTATTTCCATGTAAACGCGAAGGAAAATAGTTTAATTCGGAATTATTTAATTCCTACTTATTAATTCCGAATTAAAAAACATCATGTAACCGCAGCCATTAATGCAGAAGTACATTTACAGCAGTGCATGCTTCTTTCAAGGCCGCGTGTTTTTCATGGACATCCATGCATTTTTCAACAAGAGAATGCAAAATCCCATTCTGCTCACATTGCAAACGTATGGCTGACAAAAAAGAGGGTCCAGGTACTAGTCTGTTTTGCCCGTAGTCTGACCTACAGAAAATGCATGGGATGTTTTGAAGAGAAAAATATGACAATGAGCCGGTATAGTTGCAGACCTTAAGACATGATTGGAGGAAGAATGAGACACTGAAATGCTTCATTATTAGGTTTCCTCACTGTCAGAACTACGGTGGCCCTGAAGGGCAAACGACACCAACAAAAAGGAAAACACAACGACATTAACAAAAACACAACGACATTAACAAAAACACAACGACAAAAAGGAAAACACAACGACATTAACAAAAACACAACGACATTAACAAAAACACAACGACAAAAAGGAAAACACAACGACATTAACGAAAACACAACAACATTAACAAAAACACAACGACATTAACAAAAACACGACATTAACAAAAACACAACGACAAAAAGGAAAAACACAAACGACATAACAAAAACACAACGACATTAAAAAAACAACGACAAAAAAGGAAAACACAACAACATTAACAAAAAAACAAAATTAACAAAAACACAACGACAAAAAGGGAAACACAAGACATTAACAAAAACACAACGACAAAAAGGAAAACACAACGACATTAACAAAAACACAACGACCAAAAAGGAAAACACAACGACATAACAAAAACACAACGACATTAACTTCTAACGGAAAGGGTAGGTACCTGCTATGACAAGGACATTGCTGATGACGAAAGCACGTCAGTCTTTTTTAGTGGGTTTTTTTCATGGATGTATTAAGAGAACGGTTTTTTAAGGCTGCTTTACGCCATAACACCTTGTTTACGGCTCGGCCTTAGTACTTGCCACATAGTCCGATAGCCGAATTTGCCCGGGTCCACGCAGCTCGTCAGTATGGCTCGTCTCACCCTGAGCGAGTGGGGAATAATTCTTTCTCCTATACAACCCTGCTTCTCAAACCGTGTTTTAAGAGTGCGAACATCATCGTGATCAGTGTTTCCACTAGAAAAAATAGGCAACCGGACATGTGACCGGCAGGTTTTCAATTTACCGGACAGGTTTGAATTCCGGTCACATAGGCTATATGAATTTATTGAGGTTAAAAATAATCATATGCAGTAGTACGATATCATGCAAGTCATTTCATAGTGTTTTTATTGAAAAAACAGGCTTTTCAAATAAAATAAGTCCCGTCAATTGACTCACGAGCGTTAACTTTAAAAAATAAATAAATAAATATGCAGCTTCCGCTCTTCTGACTCCGCTGCGCTGTTTTTAATGCGGTTCTGCAGAGAGAAACCTCTCTCTGCTGGCACACTGGAGACAGGGATCAGCAGGCTATCTGGGCCAGTTGAGCCACTCGGGGTAGATTTCACTTAAATCCCCGATGAGAACTTCACAGGGCGTTGAGAAGTTCAAGCCTCCATAACCGCGGAGCGCTGTCATTACGGAGATGGCGTCTCTGCGCACCTGTGGCATCATTGAGTGGAGCTGTGGCTAGAGCCCACTCGTCCTCACACACTACTCATTCGTAAAAAAAAGTATATGTTTTTTCATAAAATCCATCCATCCATCCATCCATCCATTAGCTTCCGCTTATCCGAAGTCGGTCGTGGGGGCAGCAGCTTCAGCAGAGAGGTCCAGACCTCCCTCCCCCGGCCGCTTCCACCAGCTCCTCTGGGAGAATCCGAGGCGTTTTTTAAAAATGATGTGGAAATAACCCATTTTATTACAACTGAAATTTTGCTTGGGAGGAGTAATTTTACCGGACATTTTGACCGGAGAGATTATAAAATCCCGGACTTCCGCATATTTTACCAGACAAAGTCCGGCAATTACCCAGACCAACGGAAACCCTATCTTGATGTTGTGAAAGGTGGACAGCATGTCAACTATCACCTCAATGCCTGCATCAAAAATAATGCCTAATAACTTCTCTGTAGTAGCCATCTCCAAATACACCTGACTGTAGACACAGATGTGGGCGGGGCGGGGCCCTTCCCCACCTTTTAAAACAGACTGACGTGCTTTCGTCCAATCAGCAATGATCTTGTCATAGCAGGTACCTACCCTTTCCGTTAGAAGTTAATGTCGTTGTGTTTTTGTTAATGTCGTTTGTGTTTTCCTTTTTCCTTTTTGTCGTTGTGTTTTTTTCATGTCGTTGTTTTTTTTTCGTTGTGTTTTTGTTAGGTCGTTGTGTTTTTGTTAATGTTGTTGTGTTTCCTTTTGTCGTTGTGTTTTTGTTAATGTCGTTGTGTTTTCCTTTTTGTTGGTGTCGTTTGCCCTTCAGGGCCACCGTACAGAACACCTTTTTAAAAGATGCCAGAAGGAATGACAGTATTTCAAAGTGATAACTGCTTTACTGCCCCAAGCTTTCTTTCATTGTTCAAGGCCTTTGCCTCATCTTGGTTTTCTTGGGTTTGCTTGATGCTTTTGTTCTGTGTTGATTTGCTCATCTTGCTCCCTGTTGTGCAGCCCCACCATGCTTCTCAGCATTGGCCAAAGTGACAAGGGGAATTGGAGGCGGGAGAAGACATGCACACAGAGGCTGAAGAGACATGGGTGTAAGCTGTCAGAGAAGGGAACAAGAAGACTCAGGCAGATAGGGAAGGAAGGACAGATACTTTCAATAGAAAACATGGAAGACAGGCATCAAGCACAACAACAGAAAACCGAGACTAACCATGACCTTTTTCTTTGGAACACCCTGCATTTTCCATATCATCTATTCTTTTTCTTATTTGGGGTTGTATATCAAAACAAAGATTGCAATGGAATTCTTTAGGTTTGATTAGGTGTAATGGTTTGGATCCTAAAACAGAAGATTTTGACTGTAACCAAATTTTCTTGATCAAATATAATTGTAATACAGTTTTGCATGGTAGTTGTTTATTTCCTGTCAGAGCAAGAAAAGAAAAGGAAAACTAAAACTCATTTAGCTAGTTATGGAGCAAGCAAAGTCAACAAAACTGCATTAAAAAAAATGACTCAATTCAGATATGCCTGCAGACGCCTTTTTCTGAGTTCTGTAGTTCAGCTTCCATTGATTCAGCTTCCATTAATGAGTTATTTGATTAGTCCTTCCATTTTATCATCCTAATTAGTGCTGGAGTCTAAAGAAACTGCCTCTTACTCGGCATTGAACCGGGTCCAGAGAGATTTAGCCATCACATTTTCCAAAAGCACTGAAGTTAAAATTAAGGATTTTTGATGTAACCGTAAACCTAATTTGGCAGTTACTGACACGAGACTGAGTCCTGTCTTGGCTCGCAAAGAGTCTTTTAGGCACACACACCCCATTAACAGCACTGTAATATGCTAAAGGAAATTTTCTCCACAAAGTGCCTGTCATCTCAAAAAGCAATATGAGTTTCACCAAATACAAGAAGCAGTTATTTTTGCTCAGTGCTGGCTGCATTGGTCCACACTCTGTAGAGTTCTTCATAATTCAAAAAGTGAAAATTTCAAGGCAACCTTTTGTTGTCATATTTTTTTCTTTTTTTTAGCCAGTTCTCAATGTAGAGGTCTTCAGAACAACCTGAAAACCCAAGGTTCTGACCCGACCCAAATCGGCTCTCAGTTTGGTCTCCCAGGTCTCCCAGTGTTGTACCTGAACACGTTCATTGAATGAAAGTTCACAAACTAGTTCGTATTTTGTGCGAATGTGAACTGAATGCGCTCTCTTTCCCCTTGACGAGCATCAGATGTGAACGCGTTCATTTGGGCAATTGTGAACGACGCTCTTTCAAAGTTCACGCATGGTTAAAACCGTGCCAGGTTTCCTACTACATGCTGATGTTGTGTGTGGCATTGAACTGGAGCAGAATGATGCATGAAGAAGTTCCGTAAAGTTGTTATGAATCTTTCCTCCCCTGAACCGAAGGCTAGCGTATTTTTCTTTCCCTCCCTGATACCGGCACTTCTTACAAGTCTGCCTGTGATGCACTACAGAAGTTTTTTGTGCCGAAAGTGAATGTCGTGGCTGAGAGGAGCAAGTTCCGTCAGCGTGCACAGAAGCATAGTGAAACAACTGTGCAGTACATTGCTGCATTCGGAGACTTGTTAGTGAACTGTGACTTTAGCACGTTAGCTGATGACATGATAAAAGATCAGCTGATTGAGAAAACTTCCTCTGCACGGATTAGAGAACGCTTACTGTTGGAAACTGACCTGAAATTGAATAACGACATCACGATCTCTACCCAAATTGAATCAGCGAATGCTGAAGCTAAAGCATAGCTCCTCTGTATGACACTCACACTACAGTGAAATTTGTTCAGCCGAGAGGAGGCGGTGGTGCTTACAACAAGCGGTGGAGCAAAGGCAAGTTGCAGACATCAGTCCAACACACACCTACCCCGCGCACTTCTCACAACAAAACATGCTACCATTGTGAATCCAGTTCACATTTAGCAGACAACCCCAAATGTGCTACCAAGAATGCAAAATGTAACGTGGAAAAACTGGACATTTTAGTAAAGTGTGTCGCAGCACAGTTCCCACACAGTGTGCAAGCAGTTGCTGTTCCAGACCTTACAGTGCTACATATTGCTCCTACATCTGCAATATCCTGAACAAATCGCCTTACCTGCACAGTGTCTCTTCATGTTAAAGATGGACAGTCACTTACCACAGATTTGCTTGTTGACACTGGTTCAGCAGTCCCCATTCTCGCAGAGAGCATCTACAGTCAGTCATTCATGCATGTGCCGCTCACAAAGCCTACTGTACACCTGGTGACTTACATGAAAAAGCCTATTCCTGTATTTGGCTGTCTCCAGCTTGCTGTCACATGCCACGATCAGAGCACACATGCTGACTTCTACATTGTTCCCGATGGCACACCATTGCTTGGAATGGATCAGTTCACTGTACTTCACCTTCACATCCAAGATGGACAGATCACAACACCTGCTTCACCAATGGTGTGCCAAACAGTCAACACCACAAGCGCAATAGGCGTTGCTACTGGATTCATACACAAAGTTAAAGTGCGTTCAGATGTGCCTCCAGTCCAGCTGAAACTATGGCAAATCCCATAAGCTGTGCATGATGCAGTTTCTGAGGAGCTGAGATAACTGGAAGCCAACAGCATCATCGAGAGAGTCGATTCGTCTGCTTGGGTGTCGCCTCTGGTGGTCGTGAGCAAGAAGTCAGGTGGTATTCGTGTTTGTGTGGACCTACGTGAACCAAACACGGCGGTGGTGATAGACAGTCACCCTCTACCACACATCGAAGAGGTCTTTACAGAGCTCCATGGTGCCACAATGTTCTCCACCATCTATCTTCAAACTGCATACCACCAAGTGCAGTTACAGCGTTTATAACGCAAGATGGACTGTTTTGTTTCACACGAGTGCCTTACGGGCTGGCCTCAGCACCCAGTGCATTCCAACGCATGATGTCTCAGGTCTTAGCTGGTCAAAAGGGTTTGCTTTGACAATATCATTGTCAGTGGAGAGACGCCTGAGGTGCATGATGCCAGATTGAAAGCTGCACTTCACTGCCTAGAGGAGAGTGGGTTGAAGCTCAGTGCTGCAAAATGCCACTTCAGAAAGACAGAGAGCCTACAACCAGACCCTGGCCATGTTCAAGCTGTGCTTCAAGCTCCTCCTCCACACCATGTTCAATCTCTATGCTCCTTTATGGGCCTGACTGCGTGGTATTCAAAGTTCATTCCAAACTATGCCATGCTTGTGGAACCTCTCCGTGCTCTACTACGTCAGTCTACTGCTTTCCACTGGCCAGAAGAGGCGCAAGAGAGCTTCTGCAAAGTAAAGGAGATCATAGCTACTTCATCTGCTCTTGCCTTGTTTGATCCTGCCCTCCCAACAGTCGTGACAACAGATGCGTCAGACTATGGTTTTGGCGCTGTGCTGACACAGATTAAGGGTAATACAGAACAGACCATCACTTTTGCTTCAAGAACGCTTACTGCATGTGAACGCAACTATTCAACAGTTGAAAAAGAGGCCTTGGCATGCATCTGGGCGACTGAAAAGTGGCATACTTACCTCTGGGGCTGTCATTTTCTCTTTGCGGAGTGACCAAAGCCCTCTGACCACTCTACTCAGTACCAAGGGCCTTGGACACGCAGGCATGAAAATAGTAGGGATGCAACGTACTCGGTAAAATACGGTACGGTTCAGTACGACCTGCATGGGACAAAACGCTTTTATGTCCCGCGGTTTGGTTTGGCTGTTGAATACACCGGCGAGGGAATGAAAACAGTTAGCAGTTAACAGAACGCAATCTTCCACCTCCCTAGACCCAGATCTTACCTGCGTAAGATCCAGTTGTAACCAGTTGTGCGTGTTGGTGCAGCTGATGTGCTTTTTAAAATACTGCAGAACGAATTGTTGGATGCGCATTTTAATGCGGAATTAATGTTCCTGTCCCTCCTCGACCACCAACAGTTTCAGACATATCGGAAATAAATTCCTGCATCCAACCTTTTACAGCTTAACACCAGAGACAAAGATCTCCTTGGTTTCCTCCACAGCAGACATCTGAATGAGATCATGCCACAGCTGTACAGACTGACGTGTCTGGCCGTGACTATTCGCACATCTACCACAACTGCTGACCAGACATCCTCTGACCTCAAGAGAATAATAACATATGCAAATAATACGGTGATGCGTAATCGAGAGGTAGAGCCGTTTGTGCACGTCCACATGTGACCAGGTGGACGCACATTTATTCCATTAGGACGCGCTCTTTTACGCGCTGACATGCGAGTTGCGCTTTCCGCAAACTCGGTATCTTGCGATCGTGGGTTTAGGGTAGCGGGTGGTCTGAAACTGTACCTAATCCGTACTGAAACCGTCACACAAATTCCGTGTTACGGACCGTACCGTGAGCCACCTGTACCGTTGCACCCCTAGAGAATAGCTTGCTGGTCTGCTCGCCTGCTGTGTTTTCACTACACCATCGAATACAAACCTGGCCCTGAGAATGTTACAGCAGATTGCTTGTCACGCTTGCCTCTTGATGGAGTTGGAGATGGAGTTGGAGATGGTAGCTGCTCTGTCCCCCGACTTTGCTGCAGTCAGCACTGAAGAGCTCTCCAGTGACTGTGATGCATGTCCTGTGCTACAGCAAGTGCGACACTTCATTGCCAAGGGATGGCCTCGTACTGCAAAAGGCCTGGACCCTCTCATTGTGCCATACTTCCGTGTGCAGAACGAGTTGGCTGTGCATAACAGTGTCATAGTGCATGGCACTCACCGTGTAGTGATACCCAAACAACTAGAGGCAAAGATGATACAGTTCGCTCATGCAACCAGGAATCGTTCGCACCAAATAAAGACTGAGAGACTTGTTCTGGTGGCCTGGAATGGACTCACAGGTTGAGTCTTCCATTAAATCATGCACCACCTGCCTGCAACATGACAAAACTGCAACCTACGTCCCCACAACAACCTGTGTGTACTCCTACTGCTGCCTGGGAAAAGGTGGCTGTGGACATCGTTGGTCCTATTCACACTGCACCTGCTGATTGCCGATTTGCCATCACTTTCATTGACTACTACAGTCGGTGGCCTGAGATTTCTTTCTGCTCAGCCTCTGTTATGACTTTTCTTGCCACCGTGTTTAGCAGAGAAGGGAATCCACTTGAACTGGTCAGTGACAATGGCCCTCAGTTTGTTTCGGCTGAGTTTGAGTCTTTCCTTGCCGACAAGAACATCAAGCACTGTCGCAGCTCTGTGTACTAACCACAAGCAAATGGGGAAATCGAGCGCTTCAACAGAGTGTTCAAAGACTGCCTGCAGACAGCCAGCATCGAAGGTAAACCACTGAAAGCCTTCTTCACTGAATTCTTACACACATACAGAGCCACTCCGCATGCCGTGACTTCAGTGTCCCCTGCTGTACTGCTACATGGTAGACCACTCAACACCAAGCTGCACATCAGAAGTTTACACTTCATGCACCCCTGAACTGACAAAACAAACATGCTACAGAACATCCAAAAGAAACAAGAAAAGTCAAAACAATACACAGACCAACGTCGTGGTGCAAAAACACCCAACTTCTAGATCGGATCTCCGGTCTGCATCCGCAAACCTGGAATCATTGCGTTCACCCAACCCCTGAAGGTGGTAGCCCAAAAGAGTCCTGCCACATCTGCTGTCCGATGGAAAAGTGTGGAATAACTTCCACCTTGCCCCCTCATCTCCCACCAGTCCTGCTGTCCCAGCATCACAACCTGATGATTCTGGTCTCCTGCCAAGCAACCAGGGTGCTGAGCCCCCTGAAAGAGTACCAAGAGTACGACAGGTTCCTGCATGGATTGAAGATTATGTGACATTAAAAAAAAAAAAAAAAAAAAACAGTTGTAAAAAAAAATGTGATATGTTCATTGTTTATGACTTGTGATTAATATACAGTTTGGTTACTTATTACTTATTTATAGTATAAGTTTTTACAGTATACCAGTAATCGCCTATCTTTTATTACATACTTACCTGCCTTTAGATAATGAATGAGATTTATGTTTTTCTACAGGTTTTGATTCTTACAAAAAAAGAGGAAATGCTTATTTCATAGATTTAAGTTACTATGACCATTCTTTCTAGTTTGTTAGTGAAGTGCTAAGATTATTATGCTACAGTTCAGAGTTTTATTCTAACAAAAGAGGAATATGTGGTATAGTGCAATACACTCCCATGCAGTAGATGGCCAGTGTACTACATGCTGATGTTGTGTGTGGCATTGAACTGGACCAGAATGATGCATTAAAAATTTCAGTGAAATTGTTATGTATCTTTCCTCCCGTGTTTGTCCTACATTTTCTTCCATTACATACACAACATTACTGTAGAGAGAAGCTGAAAGGGAAATTACAGTTTTTCATGGGCTGTCCCTTCAATGCTAATGTGAACCCTGGTTGGATAAAGATTTTGAATTGGACACATAATTTTTGACAGAAAAAATTGATAAAATAATTGCTGTTTGTGGTGGTGTGGTATTGGGCAATGGCAATCATTTTGACAAATAATTGCTCGCAGCAACATTAAAAAAGAATGAAAAAATAACCTAAAAATGAAATTTAGTTAATTTTTTGAAATGGTGAACTCTTGTTCCAAATTTTGAATATGAACTATGAACTGAACTAGTTTGTGTAGAAAGTTAACTTGCCCAACACTGGTGACTCCGGGTTCAGGTCGGAATCGGTACAGTTAGTCTCGAGTCCAGTCGTGGACCCGTAAAGACCTCTAGCTCAATGGCATGAAGCAATTAAAGAAATATAAATTTCACAAAATACATTTCTAATTAATAACAGTTATGAATGTTTTGCAATTCTTTATTTTGAACTTTATTTGATTTAATTGTTCTTTAAACACCAATTCAGAATCCTTAGTACAGAGTCTGAGTGCAGGCTGAAAAAAAAGAGAGAAAAAAAATTCATCTGAGGAGATTTGACTGGGTGCAAAGTGGTAATAGCCTGGGATTAAGTGAGACTCAGAAGAGATTTGAGTTGATATTGAGTTGCATTGCCAGAGTTGGAGAGCAATTCAGACACCTGCTCCAGAAGAATACAGTTTCAGTAGCCAGGATACATTGGTATTGAATTTTCATGAGGATCTTCAGATCTGTGCAATTACTATAGCAGATTTTCAGTGTTGCGAAATTGCAAGAGGAAAAGGTTCACTCTGTCTGTCAGTGAACCACTGTGGTCTGGCCTTTACAATGTTTTTAAATAGGTTGGGGTGATAGGGGTGACTTTTTAAAATGTTGTAACATTTTAGTGAAATATGATCACATAATTTGAAGTTTATCCTATTAGCATTTAAAGAATTAAAAAAAAGTTGTTGTTTTTTTCTCCTAATTAGAGTGATATTGCAGTACAATGATCCTATGTTATACATTTTAGCAGCAGACTATATATTCCTTGTACGGACTTGGCTTCGTATTGAATTCAAGGATTGTGTCACTGCTTCCTCTGCTTGACAAAGCAGGTGCTTTAAATATTTTTTTTTCCAGGTTAACATTAACTACTAATATTATACTAAGTATCTCTTTTTTTTCTTTTCCAAGTATGAAAGCTCAATACATGTACAATAAGAAAGGACTGTGCTTATCCTCCCCTCTCTGAATCGCCACCATAACATGGTGGAGGGGTTTTAGCTTTAGATTTAGCTTTGCTGGAGATAAACCTGAGATAAATGTGTGATAATGTCATTTTTTTAAGGACTCAGCCTTTTATGTGTTTCTGGAGGATAAAATAGTTCATCGAGATAATGTGATTTTTTTTTTGGGGGGGGGGGGGATTTTGTGCCCGTCAGAGGTTTGTTTCTTAGAAAGGCGATTTCACATGTTTAATACACTGAAAATCTTAAGGGTTGACTCCCTGTCTCATCCAAAGACACTAACGGCAGTTACCCTAACCCTAACCCTGACCCTGACAAGTTTAGAGTGGTAGATTGACACCTAGTCTGAGTTATACCTTTCCTGTAAGCCATACTTCTTCTTCTCCCCACTGTTGCCAAGTGCTTGCTCACAGAGAAATGTTAATTTCTTTTTCCTGGGTTGTTGTTATGTCCAGCCCCCTGAGAGGAATTTTTGTTTTGTGTATTGGTATCAACTGTATAAGTATATTATAGTTTACTCTTTTTTGCTCTTATGAATAACTGTCTATTGTTCATCTAAATATTTGCAAAACATATTATGCGCAACAAAAAAAAAGCACAAGGTTGTGTGGTGTATATAAAAAGCATGGCCAGAAGCAAAACCTGGCACGTTGAAATGAACATGAAAAATAAAACATGACTTAAGAAAAGCCCGTGATTGAGCATGGATGTATTATGTATTTTCTGTTTACTCCCCCAACCCCCAAAGCCTCACATTTGACAAAAAAAAACAAAAAACAAAAAAACACATTAGTATGTTCCTTTTTGCCATTGACAAGGCTCATTAAATAATTGATTGGGTACTCAAGTTTGCCAGGATCTCTAAATAATTCTAGGTACTCTAAATGGCTCCAGGCATGCAAAATGGTAATACAAAGGGATTGTTGCTCTGGTGTTACTGGTAGACCTTGATATGTTTGTTGTCCACTTGTTTCTTTTTTACCCCAGATATGTGTGTTTTGCTCCAGACCTACAGAGTTTATAGGCTCTGAAACTTTTTTCCAGTCAGTTAGTTTTTTCTTTTGCCGTGATCCCAGAAGTGAGACCGGCATTAAAACCACTCTTTTCTCCACTTTTCCTATTAGTGTTTCAACTTAACGATCTATGAAATCACACTGCCCTCTCTGCTGTTGTTTTTTCCATGTTTAAATAAACAACAAACACCATTCCTTTATTCATATGATGCATTAAAGGTCTACCGACAACAATGATGACAAAAGACTGAGTGAAAATCAAGCTTGTACATCTGCATAAAAAAGCATGATGTTCACAGACAGCTTTATTAATCGAACTACAAGAAAACAGACACATGCACATTTCTATCTTTGTTTTAGTCCTGGATCATTGTTTTCATATGGCCATTCCAAGGACGGCTGTTGGCGCTAACTTGTGCCAAGAGGCCAGCCAATTCTTTTGCAAGTCAGTTCATCTTATTGCAGAGTTGTCATCCCTAAGAGAGAGATTATACCTGCAAGATAAAGATGAAAAATATGCACTTTATTGCCAGGTGTCAGGAATCAAGGTGTTGCCATCACTTCCATGGCCACAGGTGTATAAAATTAAGTACCGAGACATGCAGACTGTTTCTACAAACATTTGTGAAAGAATGGGTCGCTCTCAGGAGCTCAGTGAATTCCAGTGTGGAACTGTGATAGGATGACACCTGTGCAACAAATCCAGCCGTGAAATTTCCTTGCTCCAAAATATTCCAAGTCAACTGTCAGCTGTATTATAAGAAACATGGAAGTGTTTGGGAACAACAGCAACTCAGCCACGAACTGGTAGGCCACGTAAACTGAGGGAGCGGAGTCAGCAGATGCTGAAGCACATAGTGCGAAGAGGTCGCCAACTTTCTGCAGAGTCAATCACTACAGACCTCTAAACTTCATGTGGCCTTCAGATCAGCTCAACAACAGTGTTCAGAGAGCTTCATGAATGGGTTTCCATGGTCGAGTCGCTGCATCCAAGCCATACATCACCAAGTGCAATGCAAAGTATTGGATGCAGTGGTGTAAAGCACACCGCCACTGGCCTCTAAGCAATGGAGGAACGTTCTCTGGAGTGACAAATCACACTTCTCCATCTGGTAATCTGATGGAAGAGTCTGGGTTTGGTGGTTTCCAGGAGAACGGTACTTGTCTGACTGCATTGATCCAAGTGTAAAGTTTGGTGGAGGGGGGATTATGGTGTGGGGTTGTTTTTCAGGAGCTGGGCTTGGCCCCTTAGTTATAGTGAAAGGGACTCTGAATGCTTCAGCAGACCAAGACATTTTGGACAATTCTATGCTCCCAACTTTGTGGGAACAATTTGGAGCTGGACCCTTCCTCTTCCAGCATGACTGTGCACCAGTGCACAAAGCAAGGTCCATAAAGACAGAGAGAGCTATTACTAACTGGAAAAAACATTGTCTTTACTTTGCTTTTGACTCTGCTTTCTTTACTTTTATTGATTATATTAGATTAGATGTTCTTTATTAATTGTTTATTTATTTATTTATTTATTGTATGCATTTGCCATTGTAAATGCTATTTGTTTTTATCTCTTATTGTCTCATGGTACATATCCTTGGTCTTTGAGTTTGACTGCTTTTTCCCATCCTCTCTCTGCTCCACCATCAGCCCAGCCCACCCCTACCCCAGGGTTTCACCCTGTTCATTGGGATTTTTTTCTCCTCGCTGTCATCTTGTTTATAGTAGGATGGATGATTGGATCAAAGTTAAGAAGTTTTAAACTATTCTGTTGGGTTCCTTAGTCAGGCTGTTTTAACCAGTATTATATGAATTTAATTTGGATTGATTCGAAATAAGTTGGATTATAAATGGATCACAATAAATTGGGTTCAGCTGGAATATAACTAGATTGAGCCACTTTGGACTGCATCAAGTAGGACTCCAATTCTTTTCTTTGTAGCGTCATAACACGACTTTAAGAATTGGGGTTATACAAATATAAAGTGATGCGAAATAAAGCAAACTGAATTGAAATATTATATGCTTGTATGCAGTTTTGTCACATGAATGCATGCGGCTGTAGCTCCGTTCACAGAACTCATTTTACATTTGCATATCAGTATCACAGAGATATCTTCCAAAAAACATATTAATTTTTAACTATGGTGCACATTCAGTAAGAAATGGTGAAAAGGGGCTTGCTGTTACTTCTGTTGATAAATGGTAAATGCTCCAAAGTTGCACAGCACCTTTCAGCCTTATCTCAGTTCTACAAAATACTCACCAATAAGCTTCTCATTCACCTATTCACACACACTCAGACAGCCTTTCACAGCACTCTGTATTTGCATATTTATAATCACACACTGATGAGCAAATCCGGAGGGATGTGGGTGTTCAGTGCTTTGTCCAGCTCCATGTCAATATGTGGATGTGCTGGAAATCGAATGTTTAATCTTCCCATTGAAAGATGACCACTCTAACACCTGAGTCGTCCCAATGAAGAAATAAAATGCGTAAATATATATTTGAATCTTTAAAACATAAGCATTGTATTTGATTCTTTTTGTGTTCTGAGTGAGACAAATAAAAATAAATTAGTATCATATTTGAATAACAGACCCAGTGACAGCTGGGATCTACCTCTGCCTTAAGCCTGAACAGGATGAAATGGGTATAGAAAATGGATGGATTGCGTAATAGTCCATGTTCCAGAAATTAATTAGGCATCATACATAACAGGTTTTCATACACTGGCATCTATTTATGATGCAAATTTACTCAAATGACTTACTGAAACAGAATTTCATGAAATATTTTATTTTGACTCATGTCCTGATATGCAGATGATGGTGAGAAAATATATTTCACTACTTTGATGTCTCTCTCTAATGGTAAAGGTTGTTTTATATAATGTGGACAAGGAGCCACAGTTTGGAATCTCATAATTGGATAATGTCATTATTTTGATCTGCTACAGACTTAATGCAAAATTTGAAGTTTTTGCACATGTGCAGTTGTTTCCTCTCTTCCCAAGGTGAAGGTTGATGTCTTTCCTGTCAGCAAGAAGGAGCAGCTGATTGGAAAAGGCATGCCTTCTGGCCACATTTGATGTAGTAGATTTCAATGAGTTCTCCTGGGTTCTATGTCAATGAATAACCTCAATGATGCAACTACCAGACTGACAGGAGATGCCTGGGAGCAACCACTGGCACAGTGCGAGATTCTACTTTGACCTTTTGAGTTTTGATAAAAACATGTTGTGTTGATGCAGAACTTTGCTGTCAACGTAAGGTAAGTTAAACTCTGCCGAAATCATAATATTTTTTTCACCACAAAGACTGGACCCAAATGCAACAAGCATAATAAAAGGAATATTTATCAGAATGAGTGATAGTTCATGGGACTGGAGGCTAGGGAGCACTGAAGGTAGGAAGCAGGATGAGAAAGAGATTCTACTAGTAGCCAGTTCAAGGAAGACAGCAGCATATAGGGATCAGACCGCCCGAGGCTTGGAGGTGACTGTGACTGGTGGACATGCTGCACATATGGTAAAGACAGGCAGGCAAGTGGCAAGATTAAGGTAAATGGGCAGAATGGCTAACAAAAGTGAGTCTGAGGCACAACATGAAATATTGTTAATAAAGAGCAAATGTATACAGAAAGACATAAAGTAGAACTTAACAACCATGGTCCATTTATCACCACGGTCGACAAGACTTACCCACAGACATACTGCATATGCAAATAAATGAACACAGAGATAAAATAAGAGATACAAAGCAGACAGTTGGTGGAAACTGTACCATTTCTTTATCGATAGAAATGATCCAACGAGCTACGAAAAAAAATGTGAGTAAAGTTCACAGATTTGCAAATAACTTAAAGATGAAAGCAGGTGTGTTAAAGCAGTGCACACAATTTTTAATTTAAACAGGTATAACGCTAGATTAACGCATACACTTTTCTGTGGACCCTCGGTCACATTTACAGTCAACGTGTGGGACAGACATGGCGACAGGAAAGGGTCTTATGAATGGCAGGTTTAGCCTTAAGGTGCTGCCAGATGGATCTGTTGAGAAAAAAAGGTTATTTGTATTTACTGTCGCTGTGAATTAAATTACCACCGCAGGGCGTGGTAAAGTAAAATTAATATCCCACATTCGCTTGTTTTTCTTCTCTTTCAACTTTAATAGCGTCATGAAAACGGTACTGATTTCATCCAGGGTTGGTATCATTTTGTAGATATAAGTATGCCAGACATTTCACAAGCATCATCAACCCTCCAAGCTCAGTGAGTATGGCAAAAACTCTACGGAACAGCGCTGAATATCCATAGTACCTCACTGCAGATGTGGAGTTTAGGGACTGTCAGTAAATCAGTAGCCCGACAAAATACCCAAAGAAGCCGATGAATTAAGCCCCCAAAAAATACAGCAGCATTGGTGCTGATTTGTGACCCTGTATAGGACAAAATGAGGTTAGATGATGGATGGATGGATAAACAGAACATTAAAAAAATGTGATTAATGTTAACTATGAAAATCTATTGATTAATCGCGATTAAAAGATTTAATCAACTGACAGCCCATCTATATATATATATATATATATATATATATATATATATATATATATATCTATATATCTATATATACTATATATATATATACTATATCTCTATCTATATATATCTATCTCTATCTATATATCTATATATATATATATCTATGTATAAATATACACAATGCCTTGCAAAAGTATTTGGCTCCCTTGAACTTTTCAACCTTTTGCCACATTTCAGGCTTCAGACATAAAGATATAATATTTCAATATAATATTGCATGCCCCACTTTTCAGTTTTTTATTTGTTAAAAAAAAAAGTTTAAAATATCCAATAATTTCGTTCCACTTCATGATTGTGTCCCACTTGTTGTTGATTCTTGACAAAAAAATTAAAATTTAAGAAACATGCAAGCTGGAAGATGGAGGTCAAGGATTATTGTCAACACTTCTGCAATGTTTGCAGCGTCACTACGAGATAGTCATTCGGTAGATTTGATATTGTCCCTTCACGCTCAAACTCGTATGTTGCTGAACGAAGGATCAGGGTAAACTAGTTCTCGACATTCCTCTCTGTTCCGTTGTTGGTTGGCTTCACTGAAACTCTTGTGATTCACCTGTGGGACCGGCACAAAGAGTTTGCAGTGACCATTTTAGTTGCTCTGATATCAGGACAACAGAGACTTCGAGTGTGTGAAGCTTGTCTGCTGCAAGTGTCAGGAATACCGAGAGATGCTGCTCTTTGCCGCAGAGACTGGACACAAACCAGCTTGCGTCGTAGAGACATGAAAGGTAAATTTACTCCAACTTGTCTAGGTTGATTCATTAGGCATCGAGTGCGGATATAAGTATGGGTGACATGGCCAGCTGCCCAAGACGTCTTTACCAGGGCGATGCAAGCACCCAAAAAGGAAAGTAGTCAAGAACATTTTATTTTACTGCTAATTTGCACATCACTTCAGTTATATCCTTGTGCTGAAATTTTGTGGGTCAAAGACAGTTTGTTTACCACACACTCATGAGAGAGCCTCAGAGACATCTGTCTCACGGGAATGTTGAGGGAGAAGAGTGGACATCTACTGTAGAATAAAAAACTATAATGTTATCTAAAACTATGTCCATGCCAACCCATTTAAAAATGCAATTTTCTAAAAAATGAAAATGGCCTACATCTCAGCTTGGTGTCAGATATGTGTCAGATATGATCTTCATCACACCATTGTAATAACAATCTTGAATCCATCCAAGCCCATGAACGAGTAAGGTAGATTGATCATAAAACATCTTTTCTCCTCCACATGTAGACATTTGTAGCTTTATTAAACTTAGTTGATGGCTGCATACCAACAATTTTTTTGCAAGTAGTTGCAGTTTAAAACTACCACTACCAGACATGGAACCTTTCCTGTGATGTCAGTTGCAGCACAGAGATGGCTGCTTGCTACCTAGCACATTCAAAGTAGTAAGTACTGACACCGAAAGCTTTCTGTGACACATAGAGATGAATTTAATACAACAATTACAGCCATAGAAAGGTTCCACAACATAATAACACTGACACATTAGGAAAGCTAGTTTTCAAAATAAAACAAAAATGATCTAAAAGGCAAAGCTAAACATCATATTAATGTCTAAACAATGATTTTCTCATTTTGATTGCTTTGTCTCATACAACAAAAGCAAATAATATTATTCTGCCTTTTCTTTGTTTTTGTTTTTTTTTGGCACTTTGTTCCAGCACTCAGCCATATCGTGTTTCTTTTTTCTAGCTGACAATGGCCAGCCATCGCTGTGGCCCATGTAAAGAGGGAAGAAAAGAGGTCGGAAAAGAGAATAACCCCAAGACACACAGCAAATTGGGGTCTTTGTGCGCAGCTGCCATTATAAGCTTGTCAGGTAAAATGCTTCTGCCTTTCTTACTTTCAGTCTCTGACTGTAGGAATACACTTTTTCTGTGGTTCTTTTCTCTCATGCCCACCTCACACACACACACACACACACACACACACACACACACACACACACATGCGTATATGCGTATACACATATATATTGAAATTAATGTTTACTGTATGAGATGATAATTAAACAAAATAATAATCAAAGAAAATAAAGGAGTATAATCCTATATCATTGATATAGATAACATCAATAGTCTTTACAGTGACCATTATACATACAATTCAACTGAAGGCAACAGGACACTTATAAACAGACTTATAAATCTACAAACTAGGATTTCAGCAGTGCAAAAACATGCAGTGTAATTATGTATAACTATATATAACTGTGTTAGTATACCACATGCAATTGACATCAGGTTGCTTGAAACTAACCTCGTTCCATTCTGAACACATTTTTTATGACCAAAAATAACCACAAAAATTATATTACAATTGTAAAGTCCGTGGTTTGTTGTTTTCCTGCAGTAAATCATAAAGATGAGGTACTCTATGAAAAACTAAGGTTGTTTCTGGGTCAAGAAGTGCAACATTATCCAGAAATGACTTACCTTGCCTTTAATGGATTTCGCTTCAGGTTAGTGATTGAAAACTAAAGGTTTAATCTTAAAAAAAAAAGAAAAGAAAAATTGGCTGGCCCAATGGCAGTGCTTCCACTCATCACACAGGGGTCCAGGCTCAAATCCCAGTTGCGTTAGGAAGGTCATCTGGCATAAAACTTGCTCCAAATCAGCTGTGCGGATCACTCCACTGTGGTGAACCCAATCAGGGAGCAGCCGAAAGGACAAGAAGAATCTTTTTAAATAATACATTAAAGACAATCAATAAAAAAAGTGAATGGGTTTGAATCCATCATACAAAAAAATTGTGATGCCATTCATTCCATGATGTAATACAAATAACCTACAATTGAAGCACCTATTACTAAACAATTACTAAAACCCTTATAAGTCACACTTGTGACTTGTGGGGTTTTAGTAGTCAGTGCTTCAATTAGTTTCGATCAAAGCCATTACCATTTGCCAGTTATACCTTATGTACGCAATGGTTGCCTAATATTGAATACATTTTACGGAACAGTGGCTTATTGTTTGTGTAGATATAGCTTTTATTATTAGATTTAAGCTTACTGCAATGATGTCAGCGTGGTTATTGCTACAGATATTTGCTCCTGCCACTAAATTACAGAAAGTACTTTGTGTCAATCAATGTAATTTTCAGGTGACTGCAAGGGTTTTTTTTTTTGTTTTGTTTTTTGTGATTGCTCTATTTCAGATTATTTTATACAATAATCAAATGGTAGATATTAGAGAAAACAAAACAAAACAAAAGAAGGATTTTGTATTCAGCCAGCTTGTAGAGTTCTTTCTTTCCTTCCTTTTCAATACCAACTACTTAATTTTAATGTATGATTTAGCATTTTATGCCTGCCTGACCCCCTCAAATTATTTTCATTTGTGCCAAAAAAAATGCTACTGCAGTCACAACTGTATATCATTTTCCATTTCAACATAATATCTTCATATGAAATGTTCTCCCATAAAAGGAACAAACCCATTTGGGCTGATTAGGAAAATAATCAAGCCTTTATAAACTGAGCAACTAAATGTGCATTATGTTGCACATGCCTGTCTGGTACATTTTTTTTTTTGAATAAAAACAAGTCAACTCTCTAAAATTTCATGTTTTTAAAAAGGCTCACATCTTAGTGTGGAGTGGTAATAGTATTTATGTTAGTGTATCTCATAACAAATACTTTAGTATGTTACACATCTAGCTACAATGTATGAATCTTTTCCCCCTATTTACAAAGAATCATGCAGAGTGCATTTTAATTACAGAGTACTTCAAAAACCTCTTAAGCAGAAATGAACTGCAACTTGCAAACCCATTCTAGTGAAATGGTAATTAATGAGAGGGCTTCATGGAGTTGAAAATGTATTTCAATGTCAAATGAGTGAAGAGATACAAATGCAGTAAAATGGAATGGAGTTGGTTCTGCTTTATATATTGCAAAAAGCTAAAAGGATACTTTTAAATAGCACCTTTTTTGATAAGATAAGAAGAAGAAGTGTGCGCGTGCATGTGTGCTTGTGTACATAGCAGCTAATAATAATAATTCTTACCCTACTTACATGATCATTTTATAGATTTTTCTCTGTATTAGAGTGTCATAGTTTCTCCAAAAGGGACTAAAACAACAAGATTAGAGGCAGAGTTATCTGAAATGTCAAAGCAGTGCTCCAACAAGAGCAGGTCAACCACTGCAACCTAGCTCACAGTGAAGTCTATTTGGGATGAGGGTTACTATTTAGTGCAATTAGGAACAGCATCCTAAATATCAAACTAAAGCATATACACTGTAACAAATTTCCTGTAGAATCTACAGTAAATAACAGGCAAAAAAGTTGCCAATCAAGCGCTGTAAAATTGTTGTCAATTACTGTAAAAAATAATTACAGTATATTATTGTATTCTGTTTACAGGTTTTTGCCGTATATAAATTACAGTAATATGTTGTTATGTTATATTAGAAACAACCATTAATTGTATTTTTAGTTTACAACATTATACTTGTAATCCATTCAAATTACATGTGTTACCTGGCAATTAAATGTTCCAGTAAAGAGCTGTGTAGAATGTTTTTACAGTTGATTTTTGTTTAGCAAATTAAGCACTGTGATTGCTGATAATCCAAATGTATCAACACTACATTAGATTATCTTCTGCTGTTAAATAAAACAAGAGTCAGTGCTGCAAAAACAAAACCTTTTATTAAGGTATAATACAGCAGATGTGTATGAAATGTATTTAAGTTGAGGTGACCTCAACAACATCTATATTTCAAACAACCTTAAATAGCAACACAGTCAAACATGTAACATGTAAAAACTAACCATATATTCGAACTACTTTTGAAATGTAATGAAATACAGCCATTCAAAGTCCATTAATCTTTTGAGAAGTGCAGAAACATGAGGGCTGACCCGTTGTTCCTCTTCTCGTTAAACCATCCTGCTTCTTGAATCGATCCACTTGATTGTCTTGGAGCCAGAGGTTGGGTTGATCCCCCATGAAGCATCTGAAGTCACAAAATCAGAGGAAAGGACACTTAATGAAATGTATTGGTTTACAAGAGACAGTAAAACCCATCAAGTTGTGGAGATAAGCATCAGTTTTCAAATATGCAAAACTGCAAAACCAATATTTGCTTTGACTGCAGATGTGCAAGGCAAGGCAATTTATTAGTATTGCCCATTTTTACCAACAGTTTTTCTCAAACGGCTTTACATAGCATCATAACAACATCCTCTGCCCTTAGACCCTCACACTGACTTGAGGAAAATCTCCCAGAAACCTTTTTTTACCAGGGAAAAAAGGAGGGATCCCTCACCCAGGAACGGGCAGAAGTGCAATAAATGTTGTATACAGACTAAACAGTTTATAAGACAGAATATTGGAAACAGAAATGTTAGTAGGGGCTGATGAAACTGAAGCAGAAAGTGGCTTTGCAATGCAATACAATGGAAATGCAGGGAGTTGAATAAAAATAACACCGACCATGTTATTCATAATGGAATATGTAACAAAATAATATTCCACTAGCGTCACCTTCAAGCACATACCTTTGGATGAAATCCAGTGTGCTTGCTTTGCTGTTGTGGTACACCAGGTTGAAAATGTAGTAGCATGTGAAAAAGTGCTGCCAATCCAGCCACACATTCCAGGTGTGGACCCACAACCACATGCCCCTCAGTGCTCAGCATCCAATTTGTTGCCATGAGAACATCACCTAAGAAAGAAGGAAAGGAAGAAAAATACTTTTATTCATCCCCAGTGGTTAATTCAATCATCCAGTAGCTTACAAAACTATAAATTATATAAATGTCAAATATAACGATATGATTCATTTTAAATGCCTTCAAGCTTACACCCCATCCCTACACCACAAATGACACAGTGCATTTTGATGGCAACCATGTGCATCCATTACATTACCTATGTGCACCCTTACATTACCTATGTGCACCATTACATTACCTATGTGCACCATTACATTACCTGTGTCAAAGGACCTGAGTCTGCTTTGTGTCTTTTGGTACACAGCACTTTTTGGGTACACATATGATTTATTATTGTTCTTCTGGCATTTTTAGATGCATGTTCTTCTGTTGCCTTCCACAGGAACATACCCACAGGTAAAAAGGTTTGAATATGGAGAAATATACCAGAATACCACCATATATATTGATCAAGATAGGCAACAACAATAACAGAAACATAATTCCTGCGTTGGTTGCCAGGCAGTTTGCTAAGTGTAACACACCGTTGCTAGGGACGCCATTCTGATCAGAGTAGCCCAGAGAAAAATCATTAAACAACTTTAGACTAATTGTGAGTTTTGACTTGTAGCTTGCTACAGGAAGACCTCTGTCCCGGTGTCACAGCTCATTTAAAAAAAAAAAAAAACACTCATCTTGGTGGTACCGCGAGTCCATGACACAAACACACCCCAAACACCTCTCCTCTCCTCAACCTTTAAATTAATGTGTCATTTATATACAAGTGGTCTATGGCAACAGACTAAAATAATACACCACCTGAGATGATGAATCTTGGAGACTCGGGAAGCAGCATTGTTCTCTCAATGTCAGCTGCTGTTGAGAACACCTGTAAGAAAAAGAAAAAATAAACAAAAAACTTTATCACCATTTTGAATTGGAGGCATTATCATCACCCTCAGCTCAACTGTTGAGGGTAACATGATCAAACTGATATAATTTTCAGAAGCTTCAACATACAGTATAATAATTTTACACTTACATCAGCCTGTAAAATGAGGCCCTCAGATTTCTCCTTGAAATGGGCCATCAGCAGCAGAATCACACATGGGCATGGATCACACTTTTCTTCTTCGTTGTACTTGACCAGGATGCGCTCAACTTCATCTGCACTGGTCCCTCCTGTTTTGTGATGGAAGAACTTAAGGATCAGCTTCCCCTTTTCTTCCAGCAGATCATTTAGATCAGTGTCACTCTGACAGTTTCCATCAGTGAGGATGTTTTAGACCACAGCAGACAACAAACTGCACACAGACACACACCAAGGAGATGAAGAGGAGAGGCAGTCTGGACTCTTCATCATCACTTATAATAACACAGCGCAGTGACAAACATTTTGTGGAGGAGACCAGCGTCAGTCTGGTCTTTAGAGAGGCCTATATTTTCATCTGTAGTGTTTAAACCACAGAACTGTACAGTAACATCAGGATTCATCATCAGTAAAGTTTTTTTTAATTGGTTGGCACTTCACGTGCTCCCCCTCCTTCTCTTCCTCCCTCCCTCCGTCCTCTCTGCAGCTCGTCTCTCCTCACTGGCTGTTATGATTGATCAGCATGAAATAATTAAGAATTTTAAAGTACACAAATTGGACTTGGAGTAAAAAAAATCACGCACCACAGACGTGTACGTTAATAACATGATTCATGATCATAAAATGTTTTTATATCAAGTCGACACATTTGTCCATCTTCTCTCTCTGTCTGCTCAGACTTATTTCTACTTTCACCTGGTTTCAGGTGGAGCTGCAGCTCGATCATCACTCTCTCATCTTCCTCCTCAGATACTTCTGTTTCTGTGCACTGAGCCAGTCGCTCACACACACAAGCCTGTTTACATGCACGCGGATTCATTTCCAGCTGCTGATTCAAATATTGATCAGGCCAATATTACAGAACGTGCGTTAACACGAGTTTTTTAAAAAAAAAATAGCGGCGTTAAAAGGAATCTGCGTTAACTTTGACAGCCCTAGTTTATTTTGATAGAAGCCTATTATAGCGCTGCTATCGTTTCATTATATTTCATACAGGCTACATTTCTCCTCATCTCTGTGACGCCTCTCTCTCTCTCTGTTGGTCTGACTGTCCCAAAACAGTTGGAGCCCTCTATCCGACCACGCAGTAATTTTCTCGCATTCCTCGCATTACTAAATTAAGCTAGCGCCCGAACTTCATGCATTAGCCGGTGACAGAGCTAATGCACGAAGTTCGGGTGCTAGCTTAAATTAGTAAAGTCCCATAGCCCGTATATTCCGTATAAAACACGAGCAAGATTAACAAAATAATGTCAAATACAGTCACTCACACAGACATAAACATCATGCTGGTTTTGCAGTTTTCTCTCCCCCTCCTCCAGACCACCCAGTCATTCCGGTGACAGGGCTAATGGACGAAGTTCGCGCTAGCTTAATTCAAAGTATTTTTTGTTAGACATGTGCAGTCTGAGTCCCACAGCCCATATATTCCGTATAAAACACGAGCAAGATGAACAAAATGTCAAATACAATCACTCACACAAAGAAATAAGCATCCTTCTTACCGAAATGCTGGTTTTGCAGTTTTCTCTCCTCCTCCCCCTCTCACGTTACTTTCTTCGTTCCTGTCAGCAACATGACGAGAAATGACTTGCGTTAGTAACTAAATTGCAAGAAGTTAGGCCTACTACTTGAGTCACATTTTAATTTTGTAGGGTAAAAACGTCTTACTTACACTTTATTGAGTAGATGTGGAGGTTTTCTTTCCTGCGTCCGCCATAACGTCCTCTTTCAAACCGCCTTAATACTAACAGTATTTAACTGTAATATGTATCGTTTACAGTCAGACCCAATTGAAAACAAACCATCCTGTAATTTACAATGTGCTATTGTAAACTTCTGCTTTAAGTTACTGTAATTATTTTTGACCCATAATGCATTGCAATATACAGTTATACCTTGTAAAATGATAACACAAGTAGATACTGTAGTTTTTTACTGTAGAAATTACAGAAATTCGTTACAGTGTAATCAAGTCCTGAAATACAAAGCACAAATGAGAAGGTCATTATTTAATCAGAACTATGTTGTTTTGCCAGTGTCCTGAATCTGTTGATTATTTATTGATTTGTGTTCCATGTTATGTGCCATGTTAATAAATGTCAAGTCAATGTAAAACAAGCAATGTTCTGTTCATTTTGTTGAAGCAGTTTAAAGAAGAAGAGAATGGCAATGTTTGAAATGATGAAACTGCTCTTCTTAGTGGCTTTTAGAGATTTAAATCCATATTGTTTTATTCTGCTGGATTTGTTGGCAAATATGTGGACGGGTTTAGAAAAAGGCAACCTAATGTAACATTATCAGGTCGTGTGGATTTATCTCTACTTTTAGCTGGACATATTTCCAGTTGGTAGTTTCAGGGTTCCAAGATTAAAAACAGATATAATTAAAAACCAGTTAGCAAATATTCTTATTGTGATTAAATGATTGAATTTAGGAAGTGAGCCATCTTATGAATGAGTTTCTGAATAGCCCTTCAGCTATAGGGGTCTTATTATTAGCCCCTCTATATAGCATTCAGATCAATAGTTTTATCAGCTAAAGAGCATCCCTGAAGAAACACATCATATATAATTTCTATATTAATGTGGGTCCACTAAAATTATCAATTACATTTGATATGGATTATAGGTTGATGGTGGAGACTGGGCATAATTCCTAAATTAGGATGTACTAGCTCAAGGCTGCTTGGGGGACCTTCAATGAGGTTACATTTCTCTGCCATCTCTCAAACAAATAGTAGTATGCCAACTTTGTATTTTGTATTTCCTTTTTTTTCCCAGAGATTCCTACAGACATTTTGTAAGCCACTGGAAAAAACGAACTAAAAGATGCATGTATGTATAGGCTGGGTGGAGGGGGAGTGTTGAAAGAAGGAGATAAGCTGAAACACTACCCTTTCAACACCTCTGTACAGGGCCATAAGAGCTGCACATAAGAGTAGCACACTGCTACCCTAACCCTACATAAAACACACAACAAAGTCCTGGTTGAAACAAAAAATAATTTGAACACCGGACTACCAATCTCACCAGGCCCGAAAACCCAAGACTCTGAGCCACTGGTGAATGGACCACCTGCAAGTGGCTCCAGTCAAAGAGAAGGATGCCATGGCAACCATAGCAGGAAAGCGCAAAAGTACCAAGCTGATCCGGGCAAAACCTGATCAATCGAGGAACCAACGGACAGACAAAAGAAGTGAGCGCTGAGAATAAGGCAAGGTGAGCAACCACGAAACGCACCAGAGATTTGCTGAAAGTCTCAGGCATATGTTGGCATGCCAGCCAGGGGCGGAGTGCATCACCAATCAACCTAGTTACAAGGAGATGAACCAGGTGCGGAGCGTCAGGGGGGACTGGGAGGGCAGTACTCCCCCGGCCCGGCAAAATACAAAGAAACAGACCTCTCCTCAGGTATCAGTCATGCCTTGCTCAATGCTGGTTAAAACAACTTCAGCGAGACATACGTACGCTACGTACGAGGTTATATATAGGTTCCCCCAGCCAGAATGAGTCATGGTTGGTCAAAAAAATTTAAGACTGACTTTGGTTATGTAGGTTTCTACACAGTAAATTAAATGTTGTGCTGCATGGCTGGCTTCATGTTCACTCTCATAATTAACTTTACAATGTGCAAATTTACAAGTGGATCGCCAGTAAGATCTCCAAATGTATTTTGGGTAAAATTGTCATCAACAGCCATCCATCAGCGTCATCATCAGTCACTTGTCAACAGAGTCTATGTGATGCAGACTAGGTGGATCACGGATTAATCTAATCATGAGTGGCAGTTCACACAAGCATAAAAGTGGAGCAACAAAACACAAAGAAAAGGAAAAAATAAGAGCGCAGGAAAAGACTAAACTAAAAAAGCTGGATACATATCCTCCTGGAGATGAACCTGACATTGTTGGCAGTGAGTCAAGCCCACCAAAACTGGCACCACGGTCAGGGAGCCAGATTCACAGGTACAATTTCTCACAATCACTGGCACTGAAAACAATATGTGAGTTAGTTGTAAACTGTTGATGTGGTTGTTATCGGAGTAGCCACCAAACTACTCCGACCACCAAACATTATTATTAGGGGCCAGGTAGCCTAATGTTTTTGTTGTTCTCATGGTTTGTTAGACTTCATGTCGGTTTTGTCGGGTTACTCTTGCAAAAAGGCTCGTACAACGATGTGCTCGGAGTTGGTATTTATTAACAGCAATGGAAACCCATCAGGCGAAATCGGCACTTGGTACAGAGCAGAATGAAGGAATGAATGCCGGTAGCAACTACAACAATAACAGTGGTGCGTTTCCCAGCGTGATGTCACAACTGCATACCGCCGAATACATTTTAGACATTATATTATGCCATAATACTACAGATTTGATTGATTTCAAAATGGCATGGTCACTCTTTTCGTGGTGTTGAACTCTTACTATCAAATGCTTTGAGCTATTTGTCAGAAATGTAGTAATGCTTGTAAGCCCGGCTGTTGCGGGAATGTGTATGTTGTAAAACGATGTAATCACAAGCTTTATTGGCCTTAAAGGGCCCATGTCATGTTCCCCGCTCCCGGCCCAGCAGTGACATGTTCCGCCGCTGAGATGAACACCAAGTAGTAGAACAAAACACACCAGGAAGGAGATCACACAGGCAGCAGAGGTGCCAGGACATAAGGTGAAGAGCACAACGTACCCTTCCTTGTACCTATTACCACTATCCTGCTACCCTCAAATTCCGTGTATAAGAACCTCCACTAACCGCTAATACAATCTTCCACCCACTATAGCCGCTACACATTTTGTTGACTCTTTTACTCACTTTGTAGGTGTGGCGATGGCCGTGTCATTTGCCCTTTCCTCAAACTCGGTATCTTGCCATCGCAGGTTTAGGAAAAAGCATAGCGGGTGGTCTGAGCACCTGCAACCCATGTGTATAAAAAGCATCATTTGGCCTCAGTTGAACCCCTGAAAAAATGGACAGAGAATGTCTTAAACGGCTTGCTCACCAGTTAAACCAAAGATGACCAGTATCTTTACTGGCAGCACACCAACTATCTGGGCCTACAGGAATTTTCTGTGTAAAATACTGAGTGTGTGTGTGTGTGTGTGTGTATATATATATCCCATAAGAACCCAGACCCATTTATCCTTTAAGGAAAATTATGTGGGCTATACCAAAGACCAAGTGGACCAAATAGAACACATTTCTAAAGTTTTTTTCAGAATAACATTTATCATTACCTAAGATCTGTTTTGTTACATATTTGTTACATTGGGCGTTAGTGGTCAACATATTCTTTGATTTGAAAATAAGTAAACCTGACAGTTTTTACTGCTTGGTAACACCAAGCAGCAAGCTTGGTTTTTACTGCTTGGTGTTACCAAGCAGTAAAAACCATTTCCATAGCGTATACCAAAACTGTGACTTCAATAGCAATGTTTAACATAAAATTCTTCATCAATTTTGCTTTGCATCACAAAATATGCTGACTGCATCAAAAATAAATAACACTGCCTATTTGGGGGCATTCACAATAAGGTACCATAGCTTCAGAGAATTGAAAAACAGACCTAAAGACAAATTGTGCAAAAAAAAAAAAAAAAAAAAAAAACCTTAAATGCTGAGGACAAATGAAACTGTTGTATCATCAGTACCATGTCTGAAATAGTTTCTCAGTTCTTTTGTTTGGTAAGTCTCTTTAGCCATTTAGCCTAGACCAGATGGTAAGACTTGAAACAGTTTTGTTCCTCAGTGAAGCAAAGAGGCACATATGAGTGGCGGTTGCATTGTTTTTGCAGAGTTTGCGGTGGCCACGCTTGTCATATTTCACAGGCCAATGTGCAATCTTGGCTAGAGCAAACATCAACTGGAACTCCAACACGAACCCTCTTGACCAGTGGTGGTGCTGGAGATGTGACATTGAGTGCCTGCCAAAGAATGAGGCTAGTGGCAACCTCTGCCTGGAAGCTCCTGTGTTTCAGTGGGTTTTGGACACCAAATAGTTTAGAGTCACGTTGGTAGATCCAGATACCCAGAATTATATCCAGGCATTGTTTATAAAACATATTCAACCATGGCCGGATCTTCCAACACTTATCTTAAGCTTGCCTGTTTGAAAAATCAGTGTTGTCAATGAAATGCAACGATTACATGACACGACATGAGCCACCATGGGACACATTGTGTCATTTTCCCAGTATGCACGATTTCCTGTCAGTTGGCAAAGACCCATGCGCAGGTAGAGGCAGAGTATTTCCAGTTCTTTTACAGTGGTGTTAACATTGTTGTGATGTGCAGATTTTTGTACACTGTACAAATTTGTTTGTTCCTTTAGTAACTCAAACATTTCTGGTGTTATGCACTTTCTGAAGTACTTCAGAGGACTAAAGATTGTCTGGAGGTGTGACATGTGGTCCTTCAAATGTACACTCAGGGGCTTCAAATGGTTTCTTCCTCCAAGAAAATTGATTTTTCCCCTTGGACAATTACTTCTTCAGTTCCTTCTTTTTCTCCATGGACAGTTTCTTGTTTTTTTTTTACTAGGACGGATATATTTTGCTGCCCCGAATTCACATTTGGTTGTGGTACATCATCTGATGTACTTGATTCACTACTGTCTTGAATCACCAAACTCACTTGACTCGTCACTCTCCCTGTCTTGACTATTGAGATTGTAAAGAGGGTCATCAAGCTCTTCATCTGAGCTATCCTTCACATCCCTCAAGCTCGCTATCATCTCCCACAATGGCCTCTGGTGCATTGTGAAGAGTGCAGCGCTTATACTACAAATTAAGTATAAATAATAGAATATTTCATAACAAGGAATAAGACATTTACATTTTTATGAGATCAGCATAGGATAGTAAAAATTTGTTAATATTTGCAAAAACTTTTTTTTGTAACACAAACCAAATACTTTCACATTATTTTTTGTTTCTAATTGTTCAGTACACTTTTAATTGACCAGCAGAACATATTTCAGCTTAATATAATTGATACAGCTAAATAAATTATTTAGCATTTTTATTATTGTGACAAATGGATCACAACAGATTTTTATTTTAAGGCTTAAAGCCCGATGTGACATATATGTTACAGCAATATTTCTGTAACTTGTTTGATATTACTTTCTTCAACAAATATGGTCAGACCAGGTTGAAAATAATATAGGACATGTTATCAAAGCATTGAACATGTTAAATGCGTTATCTCTAAATACCAGCTATAGCAGATTTGGCCGATGATCAGGCCTTATGCCCTTTATGTCCTATTGTGTCATCAATTGGTGCATCTAACTGGCAAAGGAGATGTGTGCTTCCACTAGCTATTAGATACGTCCATCAGCTACCCTCCAAGAATTTGGCCACTTGATCCAAATCTGGTCATTTTCAGGTTCTTTTGGATCTCAGCCTCATTTACAAATATTTACATGGTACTCGGGGTCATACTGGGTGCAAAGGTACTCTAGAGGTGTCATCTTGAAGAAAAAAAAGAACAAAAATTAATCATCTTCAATATTGTGATAGCAAACCACTGTCACATACACAGATATCGTTTTATTGGCATCATCTACCAGTGTCAAGAAAATACTAAGCAAAAGATCTGCTTCTGTTCAGTCCTGTTTAACAATTGCAGTGTTCGTCTGGCAAAGAGCACCTGGAATCTGATCCGACTCCTCAGGGCTCAGAGCGCTGCTGGTTTTCTACCTCACCAGGTGGTTAATTATATTCACTTGCCATCACTGGTCAGGCTCAATCCCTTTACAAACAAACAAAGGGTGGATATTGTGTGACGGGTTAGAAGTCCAGCAGTACTCTCAACGCTGGGGATAGGATGATAAATACCAAATATCCTTTGTAGGATTGTCAAAGCCAAGTATGCAAGTTTTATTCAACTACTATAGTATCACATTTATGAATAACATTTAACACACTGGTGTCATGGTTAATGTTGACGATTTAGTGTTAGTGATTCCAAATCTTGTCTGTAATATCCTAATCATTTGCATGATCATTTGACACATTCAGGGAACCTGCTGAATGTGTCAAAGAATTAATGAGACTCTGAGAACAATAAATACATTTAATAGATTTACTCTTGTAAACAAGCAACAGTCACCTGTTATCATGCAGTGTTTGAAGCCTTTACTCCATTATAGTGCACAATAAGCAGACTAAACGTTGTCTGGTGGATATATTTATTATTACAGTTTTTAATTAGTGCAGCGTCTCATATTTCATATGTCACCAGAATTGATCCAATCAGGAGGTTATCTTTTGGTTTTTTTCTGTTTGTTTCCTAGTTTTTCATTATTTATTTTATCTGATCTTTTCCTATTTTTATGAGTTTTTCTTTCATTATCTTCTTACTGACATTACTGTAACTATAAGAACAAATAGACACAGCCAGTTAGACATAAAATACAGTTTATATGGTTGATAGCAATAAAACAGTCTATTGTGTGGGTGGAATACTGACGCACTTCTCTGAGGGCAGAGGTTTCACAGTGTCTCGATCAAGCATCGCATGACCTTCAATATGCCTCTTATCTTATGAATGCAGGAAAAAACCTCTAAATTATATCTAATCTTGAGTGTACAGTGAGATACTCTTTCACATGTAAGATCATATGGTTTTGTGCTAATGTGTAAAGGTTTAGACTCCCAGTTATCTGGGTCATGGTAACTGTCAAAGTCTGTTGGAGACCTTTTGCTTTGTTCTTGAAGATGTTTTCACCTTCCCTCCAGAAGGCTTTGTCAATTCATTGACTCAAACCTTTTTGAGAATTTGTAAAGGTACTGGATAAATCCCCCTAACTTCACATCCACCCCATTCCCCAACCCCTCTAGCTTCTTTGTGTATCTCTCAGATGACTGCTGGGATATCTTATTCTGTCAGAGAGATGATGGCCGCCGGGGCTTACCAGTGGGCAGGTTCACACACACTCTGTTTATTTCACAGTATCCAAACACAATGGCTCTCAACAGGTGATAAAGGACTTGTGAAGGAATCCTGTTAGTGTAAGCCCTGTAGGCATCACTGTTAATAAGAGCAGGCACTACCCACGTGCTTGGAATACTGAAATACCTGCTGCATTAACTGCTTACAGATGGTGGTCAGCAACTGTGTAGAATTTGAATAAGAGTGTGAGTATGCAGCTTTGATGCACAGACGGAAAATGGTTACGCTCTCAAAGCCAGTATAATTGAGTCAGAATACACTGCTGGATTGGTTTATGTTGACAATATAAATGTCTTATGTTTGGAACATGAGCTTTCTTAGTTAGCTATAATATACTAATACAAGTCAAGATGTTCATGCCTCTGTCTGCGTAGAAAAGGCACAGAAAAGTATTCTCTCTTTCCAATCTCCAAACTCAAACAAAAATCTACTTAATGACTGAACTAAACCATTCAGTTTTAGTTTTCAAGTATCACCATGTTTTCATTTTGCATTGTTTTGCAGATAGATAGATAGATAGATAGATAGATAGATAGATAGATAGATAGATAGATAGAT
This sequence comes from Hirundichthys speculiger, assembly GCA_018398805.1. Taxonomy (NCBI): domain Eukaryota; kingdom Metazoa; phylum Chordata; class Actinopteri; order Beloniformes; family Exocoetidae; genus Hirundichthys; species Hirundichthys speculiger. Next base: position 214,098 of record JAGFBZ010000741.1, on the reverse strand, counting down.
AGATAGATGTACTTTATTGATCCCAAACTGGGAAATTGGAGTGTAGCAACAGCAAGACATCAAAAAACACAATTTTAATAGCAATATAAAAAACTGAAAGTATTCCTATTTACAATATAATTATTTACAATATAATTATAAGACACATATAAAAAAACACACAATAGCAATATAAAAGTGTAACATACAACAAATAGAGCAATGAGCTGCAAGGTGCAGTGAACTGAAGTGTGCATTGAACTAAGGTGCAAATATGTGTTATGAATAACAGAAAAACAGAAAAACATCAGGCAAGAGTCTTATTGTATAGTGCAATGGCATGTGGCATGCTGGTGTCGCTGGCTCTGATGCTGCTGCCCCAACATACAGCAGCAAAGAAAAGGCCGCTGGCAACAACAGACTGGTAGAAGATCTCTAACATCTTGCTGCACACGTTAAAGGATCTCAGCTTCCTCAGGAAATAGAGTCTGCTCATCACCTTCTTGTACACAGCATCCATGTTAGATTTCCAGTCCAGACTGTTGCCGATCACCACTCCCAGGTATTTGTAGTCCTCCACCTCCCCTACCACCCCCCCTCTGATCTGTAGAGGCTGTGAAGGCTTCTTCTTCCTCCTGAAGTCCATCACCATCTCTCTGGTCTTGTTGACGTTCAGCCTCAGGTGATTCTGCTCAGTCCACTCTACAAAGTCGTCCACCAGTGCCCTGTACTCACTCTCATCTCCCCGTCTTACACACCCAACAACTGCTGAGTCATCAGAAAACTTCTGCAGGTGACATGACTTAGAGTTGTACTGAAAATCAATGGTGTATAAGCTGAAGAGGAAGGGAGAGAGCACAGTCCCCTGTGGAGCTCCTGTATCACTGACCACCACATCAGACACAACTTTGCCCAGACGGACTAATTGTGGTCTGCCAGTCAAGTAATCAGTAACCCAGGAGACCACAGAGCTGCTGACACCCATCACCCGCAGCTTCTCACCCAGTAGCAGAGGCTGGATGGTGTTAAAAGCACTGGAGAAATCAAAGCATGTGATCCTCACAGTGTCTCTTCCACCATCCAGATGCATATGAGCTCGTTGCAGCAGGTAGATGACGGCATCATTGACTCCTAAATGTGGCTGGTAGGCAAATTGCAAGGGGTCCAGAAACATCCTCACCTGTGGCCTCAGCTGGGCCAAGACCAGTCTCTCCAGGACCTTGATCACATGGGATGTGAGAGCGACTGGTCTGTAGTCTGCTGGGTCAGATGGCATTGGCTTCTTGGGGACTGGAACCAGGCAGGACAACTTCCACAGCACCGGGACCTTCTCCTGACTCAGGCTCAGGTTGTACAGATGTTTCAGTTCAGGAGACAGCTGGCTGGCACAGGTCTTCAGGATCCTGGGGGTGATGCCATCAGGGCCTGCAGCCTTTCGCTGGTTCAGTCTTTCCAGCTGTCTCTTCACCTGGCTTGAGTCACCATTGTGCGGGGCTTGGTGCTGATGTCTTCAGAGGTGGAGGGGGGGCAGAAGGAGAGGTGTTGAGCAGGAGAAAGCGGAGGGGCAGGGTTGAGCCATTTGGGACAGTGTGAGTGTGTCGGGGGCTGGAGGTAACGGGGGCACATGGCAGGAGGTGAGCTAAACCTATTGAAAAACAGATTTGATCTCCAAGTGTTTTGAGTATTTTTGCAGTTCACATTTTTGGCCAAGTTTGTCTTGTTTCATCCTTTTTTTTTCTTTTGTCCAAGCTCTGTCTTTGGTTTGTTTGCTTGACTTTCTCTTATTTTGAAAATCTTCTATTCCCTGTGTGTTAGTTCTAGCTTTACATTCTTTGTTGAGGCTCTCCATCATGATTGTCTTTGATTGTTTGCCTGCCAGTGTTTGTCTATATATAGTCTTGCTTCTGTGTTGTCATTTAGTTTGTCGTTCTGTTGGTCATCAATCAATCAAATCAAATCAAATATACTTTATTGATCCCCCGAGAGGGAAATTCAAGTTTCAAGTACACCAGATGCTGCAGTCTGGTGTACTTAGGAGCTGCCGGCATCCAGCGCTCCTTCTTCATGTCCCGGTCCTGTGGTCCGAGTGTTAACTCCAGATAACAGCCGTTAAAACCAGTATATCTCCACAATGGTGAATCAAGTGAGATATCTCCAGGTCAGAGGAGGAAACACCGATGAACCAAACTCCAATGAACCAAACTGTCTCTTCTGGGAAGACCGAGCTCCCTCAGAGAGCGGGTTGCTTTCTGTTTACTTTCTAGCTTCCCACTTCTGTATCATCAGATGTTTTATTTTGGTATCCTGCCATGGCAGCATTTTATGTTAAACAAAATTACTTTTATCTCTCGTGCTTCCTGCTCTCGGATCCAACATCTTCTTCGATCGCACCCTAACTCCCCAGACTATCTAAAAAGTCTACCTAACCAAAACGGGAGAAAAAGTGTGTATGTTGATATGATTTTTATATATATTAGAGCTGGGCAATGATTAAAATTTTTAATTGCGATTAATGAAATGATTTCCCTAATAAATCACGATTAATCACATCGTGTACACAAAATCAAATAATGAATTCAAAAGTAGTGTAAAGGTCACTTTTATTTAAATGTTTTGCTGCCATATGAACTAAAGTGCCATAACATTTGTTGTTCAAACACTTTTAACATCAGCACTTGTCAGTAACACATGTTTAGTGTAAATCTCATCTTAAAAAATGTAAAATAAAATAAAGCTTATTGCCACTGCCAGGGCATTAATGTCATCCTGTTTTTTAATAAAAAAAAAGAAAAGAAAAAAGGTCTACCAACAAAATGCTGAGCCACAATCATAACATTAAAACAGGCGCTTTCTGAGGTAACAGCAGAAACGTTTAACATGGGAGTTAAACTTGGCAGTTGTTACAAATAACCTTGTTTCTGTCAAATCCTCCGGTCTGGGGGAACTTTAAAATGAAAATGTCCATGTTAAAGTTCCGTAACATTATCAATCCGTGTATCATTCGTTCTTTCCATTTTCAAATGTCAATCAAAACTTTAAAAAATTAAAAATTGACGTTTTATTTAGTTTATCATTTTTCACAAAAAAAAAAAAAAAGCCTGTTTTTTTAATATTTCAATTTAAGACTTGGATCAAAAATACAAAATGAAAAATTGGGCCACAGGACTAAATTTATTTTTGATATTTAATTGGTCCGGTTTACATAACTCGGAAAATCTTGACTGACAATTGAAAATGGAAAGAATGAATGATACATGGATTCACAGGACTGAATTTGTTTTTAATATTTAATTGTCCGGTTTATGTGACCTGGAAATGGCTTTGTGCACGGCAGTTCGGGTAGCATGGCGGCACAGGAGTCGCATACTATAATATTTGCAATATTGTGGAAAACTGAATGAAAACTCAACTCATACATAGATCATACCAAAGCGCTCTCCAGCTCTGCATCTGATATAATTTTTTTTTTCTTCTCAGATCATGATGAGCACAGAATCTTCTGATGCTCATTTCCAAACATTGTAGTATACCCATCTGCTGCAACATGCAGGAAATTTCGCCATGTGTCAAACCACTGTTGAATAGGTCCTTGATTCCCCTACCGTATTGGCCCATATATAGGACGATATTTTAATCTAGAAGTCATATTCTCAAAAATGGGGTTGTTTTACAATCAAGAACTTGACTTTCTGTTGTCATTACACATCTGTGCCACTAGATGGAGCCGCTTGAAGTAACCAGTAAGAGAATAGCATGACAGTGAATGCATGGAGCATGACCTGATGTAATATGGAGGAATGGCGCGATCGTCTTGATGAAAGGAGTTTGAAAGTTCTGTTGCAGTCCATATTTTTTTTTTCAGACTGAATTGTTAATATAGTTACCTGAGTTGCTACCCGAACTGTAAAATACATGGATTTTTACCGTTCTCCATGTCTATTTTAGCATTTCCGGATGTTTACCTGCCAATTCTCTTCCGGTTCTGCAGCAGCCAGTAACAGACTTTTCAAAACAAAAGCATGTGAGCAACATGCATTAACAGGCGATAAAATAAATGATGGCGTGAATAAATGAATGAGTTAATGAGGTAATGAGGTAATGAGATAATGCGCTTTAAGCTGAACCTTAAATAAGTATAAATGTGCAAATTAAGAAAGTTACTTGTCCAAATTCCCATAAAATGTAAACAAGTGCTCTGCAGATAAGATAATTGTCCTCCACCAGTTGTCCCTCTGCATTCTTAAAAAAACAAAATATGCCCAGACCTCGTTTTTTTTTTTCATCCTTTTAGTGGGTAGGTAAATGCCTTACGTGCTATCACCACTTTCCGCCATGCTTACGTTATAATACAAATGATACAATCTACATATTCACGCGAGACACGAGATGCAAGTCACAAGTCGCTCACAAGACTTGAATGAGGCTGATATTACATATCCTGATAATTGACCGCAATAATGAAATTATGTCAAACATAAACGGTAATCATTACCCTGTAAAATTTCACCGTGTTTTATATATATATATATATATATATATATATATATATATATATATATATATATATATATATATTACATATATACATACATACATACATACATACATACATACATACATACATACATATCCAGTCCTCAGTGAATATCACCAAATGGCAAACCCAAACAAAAATATGGCAAGAGCCATAACAGTTATCAGAAGTAAAAAAGAAAAACTAAATTAAAAAAGGGTATGGAGAATTATTTTAAAAACTAATTGAAATGCATAGTACCTCCATTAAGACATTCGACAGTTTGACAAAAGAGTGATAGACAGCAAATAATTCACATCTCCATTTGAAGCTTTAAATGTCCCAAAGGAAATAATTAAAAATTAAATTAAATCTGTATTATTTATCTACAATCAGACTATTCTGCATTGTGATTGCCCATGTATGGTCAGTAGAAAAATTGTAGTTTTTGTTGGAAGACATGATGAGTCTATGGTAAGAACAGCATTATATTTCTTTTTTTCTTTTAAATGGCTAGAGATGGTTTTAATGAAAAATGAGCAATGGTTAGATTGCATCCAAAGATGTTCTCTGCACAGTGATGCACCTCTGTACCACAGCAGTTGCTGTTATTCAGATTGGTCTATGTCTGAAAACACCAGCAGGATTCTCATGTTCCTTCTCCCTTGCACTTTTGTTTCTCTGAGATTGGATTTACCAAACACTATTATAATTTTTATCATGCAAAAATCATAGGTTTGAAAGAGGGTTACTAAATTTTTTCATGACTAATTTATGTATAATGAAGAAAACTACCTTATAAAAGCCCAGTAATTTCATTAAGTTGTTTATTTGTCTGACCAAACTAGTAAAAGAAAAACAAAAAAACTCAATACACCAATCACATTCTTAGCATTTGGTTTACACCTTTGTTATCTAAGTTAATGGCATTCAAATCCATATATCAGCATTTTGAGACAACACAAATGATATAAATATAGCAGCAGTGTAGGAGTAGGAGGGTTTAAATAATTCATGACTTAACTTAGAGACCACACTATCGACTGTTCAACTTATTAAGGGTCTGAATGACTGATGACACTCACTATGGTTCTTAGCCTCCAAGCAAAGTTGTAACCCACCTATTACACAAAGGCAGTGTGTGAGTGTGTGTGCTTCTGTTTCTTGTACTGTGAAGACATGAATCTGTTTTTGCAGATAGATTGTAGGAACTTCCTTTTGGGGACGATGAGTAAGTGCCCATGATGTAAATAGTTAAATTATACAGTGACAAAAACCTTGTGATGGACAAGTGTTTGTTTTTAAACTGTGAAATTTGATTGTCATTGAAAAATGTGTTTCAGTATTCACAGTTGTCCTATGTTTTCACTGTATTTCCTGCCCTGTTGCCAGAGCCCTCCACCAGATCCACTCCACTCCCTCTTTCTCTGTTTTGACAGAAGGATTAATTTGGGATTAACTGCTGGATGGTCTCCATTAAGGGTTTATGGAAGAGGCTACATGCAGAATGGGGATAAAGTCCACAAACCCTGGAAGGACAGGTACAACAGAGCAGCCTGAGATGACTGATGCTCCACAGCCTCTCTTCACTATTGTTCAAATAAATTCTGATAAAGCTTTGAAAAAAAAATGGAAAAGTCACTCATGTCACTTACAGGCAACCACCTTTGAACAGTGTAAATGCTTCCCATTCTCATTGTTCTAAGAGCACAGGGCACTTCTGCTTCTAATGTATTTATAAGGGATTTGCAATACGAATTTCATACAGCAAACAAATGCACTCAGCAAAAGTGACATTTTTTTGTGGACTGGGGAGCTGGTTAAGAGTGTAACAGTTCTGCAAATCTTCATTTCTTACCAGTTCAGAAAGGGGGGAGGGTCTGCAGACAATGCAGATTTTATCACTATTTGTAAATCACTATATGGGGGAACTGTTGTGCTTGGCGGAGGTCTGCGCTCTCTGAGTGCTTTTCTTGTTCAACACTGAAATTGTTTCGAACTTGTTCCGAGAAGCAAAATAAATAAATAATTTTAGAGAAATGAACTGTCACTTTATGCACAAAACACATATCGAAACTATACCGAATCCGTACTGAAACCGTGACACAAAAACTGAGGTACGTACCTTGAGCCATCTGTACCGTTATATATATATATATATATATATATATATCCAACATTTACAATGCACAATATAATAAAATACAATCTTACCCAGAACAAGTCACCAAGGTCCTTTGTCAGCAGACATCAGCAGTGATCTCCCCAGCAACAAAGCAACAATCTAGTCCACTTCCCTCAAGGCAACTTGTGGTAAGGCTGGTCGATAATCTCTCAGGAATGTCCACTTTGTGATGGGAAAATGCACATATGATGTCCTGCTGTGGCGGCCAAAATGTAGTAAAAAATATTTTATATATAACCCTATATTTAATTTTAGCCACCTGGTGACTATAATATTTAAGTAAAACTGAGAATAATACTTAAAAATAAAGTCTTGGCAATGACTAAATTTCAATAAATCTTAATATCCATTGCAAGCAAAGGGGTGTTACATACATCTCAGCAGGTCGATGAAGAATGAATACACTAGACAAAATAAATGTGGCACACACAGAGAACCTGGAAGGTCTCTGAAACTAAAGTGTGTTTTCTGGTAGCAGCAACAAAGAGTTCACCCCATGAAATGGTAAGACAGTAACAAAACAATAAGGATTATTATTTAATTTCCTACACACTCAGTTAAAACTTAAGGAGTATGTAAAAATCAGATGGCAGCAGCAGGTAGCAGGTGTAGTTCCTCTTGGAGTCTCAGGAGGTGAGATCTTAAATCTAGGCAAAAAGTCAAAGGTAAGTGGGTAGCAAGGATAACAGAAAACTTTGTTTGGTGACCAGTGACTTACTGTGAGGGTTTAGGAAAAGAGCTTAGTCCAGAGGATGATGGGAAATGGATACTTCTGAGGAAGAGAGAGTGGAGAGGTCCTGGCAAAGACTGGACAGCAGTAGTGGTGGCAATCTGTGGGACAAAGGGAAGGTGCTGCAGGTGTGATTCAGAATATAGTTAGGCTATGGGCAAGGTAAGTATTCTGCAAGTCTAGGACAGGAAGGTCATTTCCCCACTGCCCCGTTTAGGTCGGCCCAAAGGAGGTGTGCACCAAAATGGCCGTACCGAGAGAAGGGGGAGGGGACAGCTCAGTATGGCTATTGTCGAACCCTGGTAGTCCTCATTTTTGGTGTGAAACCTCCACGACCTCGTGCCTACCAAACTATGGGGCGTACAGTACATTTTTGAGCTAAAGAGGCTTCCTTAGTGTGCTGGATAGTGCATTATCAGTTGTAAAGAAAATAAACATGACAAAAGAAAGTAACACTAGCAATTTACAAGCTGTTTAGCTCACAGAGAATGCTACAAACAAATGATATAGAGAAAAATGGCCACCTCTGGGCCACTTCAGGCCTGTTGATCTCCTGCTAGGACTGGTATTAATCAATGACAGCAGTGACTGTTGTCACCTGACGTGGTGTGTCATTTGAGCTAGAGTGAAAACAACAATAAGTGAAGACAAAGCAACTAACAGAAGAATGATGCAACGTAAATTGGTGAGACCACACCAATGTGTGAAAACAACCTAAGACTGAGAAGGCCTTAGAAAGTACATGCACCATGGTAAAAGTCTAAATTAATCCAGGGTACCAGGACAAGATTGATAACCCTGCTGAGATAAGGTACAGTGGTGCTGGTGAAGATGCAACAATAAACTCCTGTGAATAAGCAAATAATCCAAATCCACATAGTGAAAGCACAATCCTTATTTCCTAATTTTTGGCAGTTATTTACTAAGCCCATATCTGGCTATAATCTGTGATAAGAAACATGACATCAACATATGTGGCAAATATTATCCAGACAGAAGCAGGGCCATGACTATTTCAAGCCATGAAATAGTCATAACATAGTAGACATGAGCAAGGGAAACTAAGGCATGGTTTATGAATGAACAAACATTTCACTTGCCACATGACATGAATCCTGGTTCACTTAACATGGAGTCCTGGACACAATAAATCCTCCTCTTGCGCAAAACAATAGCAATGCTGTGGCTAGGCTTGAGAATGTGGCAAGAACTCCATTTATGAAAACAGCAATTAGGTGGGAGGTTAAAAAGTTTCAGGCATGCACAGAGGCTACAGTCCTCCCACAGCGGTCGCAGGCTCAACTCCTGGCCTGTGACCCTTTGCTGCGTGTCCTCTCTGTTCTCTCTCTGCCCTGATTTCCTTTCTCTCACTGTGAAATGAAGGCCAGTAGTGCCACAGTCATTAAAAAAAGACAAGGCATGGATAATGGATCAATGGATGAAAAAAGGCAAGGCATGAAAGGGTTCATAAATGCTGTTCAGATGACTGTCAATTAATCAAGAAGGCTGGATTGTCTCTGAGTGCAGGCAGACGATCTGGCAGCTCACTGAGAGACACCAGGTTATGAGCACAAAGGTCTTTATCTTGATTAATAAAGCTGAGGTAAGGAAGAACAGGAAGTAAGTGAACTAAAATAAGAGCCTGGAGCGGAAGTATTTAGTATCTACAATCTAGTTCCTGTCATTTAATATTACAGGTATAAATGTCCCAGTACCCTCCATGGTTTTTCTCAGTGCATCACATCTTACAGAAGCGCAGGTGTGACTAAAACATTTATGATGGGGCTCTTCCATCCTAGTAAAAGAGAAAAAAAAAAGTGAGCAAAACAGCCATACAATCAGCTGAAAAAGGAAATGTTTGGGTAAGGTAAGGTTTAAAACACAATAGCGATGTCTGGCTAAGACCTTGGTGAAAATGATGTTAGACTCGCAACAAAATGTATAGGTTTGTACATATCTCTAAAACATAGCTGAGCAAGAGTCCATGGTTTGTGGTCATGAATTGGTAACAAAACTGTTACGGTGTCAGGAATCTATCCTGGGACAGCCTTATATGTGCCTGTGTGCGCAGGAGTGTTTGTGTCAGTGAATTAAACTGAATTGAACAGAATTGAAGATCTTCAAGAATGTGCTGTTGTGCAATAAGGCATATAACGTGCTCGTTTAGTCATAAAAGGGTTATTACCAACTGTCTTGAGGGACGGCTGCTAATAACCGGAAGGGTATTGATAAACTTAATAAAATGAAATGGGGCACCACCTGATAAATCAGGAAAAAGGACTAAACAGCACAATCAGTCTCAAAATGGCTGTTGTTCTATGCGTGCCAGTCTGTGACCAGGTGTGGCGCTATAGAGCAACAGAAAAGATGTGAGTCCGAGCACAGACCTCTTCAACCAGCAAATGTTACAAAACTGTGCAAAATAACCACAAACAACTTCTCTCATTAGAATATATCAGGATTTATTAACACAAATATTAAAAGGAACAAACACTTGAATCAAGATCCTGATATCTACTAACTAAAAGATGACTAAAACCAGCATAAGCAAATGAAACATTCAATGGAAACCAGTATATACTTATATACATGTGTGTTGGGAACTATAGGTTTGTGTGTGTGTGGTAATGTGAGAGGGATGTCCAAGATGGTCGCCGGCTCGCGCGATAGGGCACCAAAGATGGCGGATGGAGCCACGCTGTGGTTCCGCCCTAACCAAGATGGCCGCCAACTTGCGCAATGGGCCGTCACAACATGTCCGACGAAGTCACGTGGTGACGTCCTCACAGAGGTGGTTAGTAGGAAAGAAAATCAGAGTAGAGAAAAGACAGGGTAAAATCAACAACGCGAGGGTGATTCCTAACCACCGATGCCGTGATCGCTCCTAGGATTTCCACAGGAGGGAGAGGGAGGAGCTGACTCCCGCACTCTCCTCCTTACTGCTTATCTGAAATCACGGCGCGATCAGCGGTGGTGAGGAAACACTGCAATCACGTGGGTAAATACTCGTCGACGGATTACTGGCGGACTCAACCGTAAACACTGTCACAGAAAGCACAGAAATATTAACTAAGCTAAGTAACCCTGCCCAGACACAAAGGCCCCTTACGTGGATCGCTCCGGAAGCAATCGGTGGCGTTGAAGAGTCCTGGGGGGTGGTTGATCAGGCTGGTATGGCGACAGCGCCACTGATCAATTATGCTCCGCGGGTGGATGCAAGAGCGGCTCTCCTCCTCTTTCTCCACCTGCGTGGTTAACGTAGGGAGGCGGCGTTGGGCAGCAACAACAGCCGGGCGTCCGTCCCGGTTCGTCTGAGGCCGTCCACGCGTCCGAGGCGCGCGGGTGATTCCTACGCGTCGTTTCTTCTGTACGTCGCAGCTCATTCCGTGTGGCGCGTCACGATCGGACCAGGCGTGTGATTGTCGTCAGACAACCAGAGGGATCTCCTGCAGACAGGCCGCCGGGGAAACACAGGCCTTTGGCCGTTTACCTTGCCGGAGCAGGCCAGAGAGAAAGTGATCCTTTTCTTTCAGGTAGTGGAGGTCAGAGAGAGAGAGTGGGAGGAGGGAGCCAGTATTTAAACGCGGGTCTGTGATCCACCTCCGTTTTAGGGACCCCGCTGTGAGTAGGGACTCGCGTCCAGTGGGGAGCAGAGGAAGGGGTTACATCACGTTTCACACCTAGGTGTGAAACAAGCCACCTGGCATGCTGGGGTTTTGAGTTTTTATTTCCTTTGTCCTTCTTTGTCTTAGAAAAACCATGTGGTCTCTGTGATCACATGTGTGGCCCAACAGTGCTGTTGTGTTGTGTTTGTCATCTGGCAACAACTGTAGCGTTGACGAGACATGCACCATTAGCAAGTAACACAGGTGAACTCTCCCAGTGGAAAGCATGGACAGAAACATGCATCCAACAGTTTAACATCTGGGGTGCACCAGTCACATCCAGGATTACACCATCTGTTGTTAACACGCACTGTAAGCACTCCAAGTCTCACTCCTGTCAGTCTCCCTGAAGTAATTTTTCTACATGAATCATCTGAAATCCATGTGGAGATGCTAGAGTCCAGAGCAGGCACCTGCAGCCACAGAGCGATAACAAGCTCTGCTCATGATCAGTCACGGTCTATTCCAGAGTGGCTCCTCCTCTCCCTCTGCATGTCTTCTGCTAATCAGCTGAGCAGTATATCTACTGCCATATTGTCTTCTCTTCTATGTGGTTGTGCTAATGGCCATGTACCAACTGGTTCTGTAAGTTTTAGTCTCTTTATTAATCCCAGTTTCCTATATCTAGATTCTCCATGCTTTGAAAGGAAGTCACCACCTGCAAAGTCTGGTGGTCAAAAATACAAAGGTGACCCTAATGGGAAGTTATTGTTTTATTTTTGTTGTGGTCACAGCAGAGAAAACAACACCACTGCAATGACAATGACATGTAGGCCATTACATCAGTGCCATCGGGACAGGAGTTTTCCTCTCTCATTTTACCAATGATGGAAATTGTCCCCCCATTGTTCAACCCATCACCCACTCCTCTACTCAGGATGGCAAGAACCCAGGAATCATTTATTAGTACTTAACTCTTGTGGATTCTTTTAAAGTTTTGTCTAAATTAAACTGTGTGTAAATTTTTTAAAGCAGTGTCTCAGCATTTTGGTCCACCAGTTTGTGCCCGGTTTGTGGTGATCTGCGGTCGGATGTCGACATACTGTCTGCAGGGGGCGGATCGGTCCTCTTGCGGCTGGTGGAGACCTGCCGCCGCGGACATGGACGGTGTCTCTGGAGGCCGGGTCGGGAAAGCTAAGCTAAGTAGTCCTGAACTGCTATCCGCGGCAACCACCGCCACTGGATCCGGGCTGCAGCTTCACGGAGCCGGGACGGGAGCCCCCGACGTAGCGGCGGCGGCATGCTGCCCCAGTCCAGCAGTCTACACGTCGGATGGGTCAGCTGACCTGGCAGGGGCCGTCTGGTGACCTGGTGGGGCCCAGCACCGCCGGGGGAGACGACAACGGCCTGGTCCGGTCCGCGTGATGAACCGGGTTCTGGGACGGTCGGCTCCATCGCTCGCCGGACTGAATGGAGCTCGGTCTTCCCAGGGGAGACGGTTTGGTTCATCGGAGTTTCCTCCTCTGACCTGGAGATATCTCACTTGTCATCATTATGGAGATATACTGGTTCTAACTGCTGTTAACTGTTTTAACGTCTGTTAACGGCTGTTACCTGGAGTTAGCACTCGGACCACGGGACCTGGCATGAAAAAGAGCGCTGGACACTAGCAGCTCCCCTAGTACACCAGAATAACTGGTGTACTGAAACTTTAATTTCCCCCTTCAGGGATTAATAAAGTATTTTTTTGTCAGCATCTTGTTAATTGTACTGGAATAATATTGTTATGACAATTTCGTTGTTTCCTGTTTGGGTTTAACCAGTTAAACTACCTAATTATGGACTGAACAAAGCAACAATAACAAAAACTAACTGATTTTATCCACTAAATTATATATTTTTTTTTACTGCACCATATCAAATTAATACACACCACTTTTCACGCTTCTGATGCTATTGTTTTTAGTCCAGAGGTCAAATGTTCTTGACACAGAAATACAGATTCTCATTTGCTATGTGAACAAACTGACTGAACGTCTGTCCTTGGAGGCCAATCTTAGATTGTCTGTTCAGACAAAGTCTCTATTGAAAAGTATTTTGACAATTCTGAAAACTATTCATTCATTCGTCCCTGAGTGCAAATGACAGTGCCGCTCAGTCCATGTAGATGAATAATAGTCATTGTGCAGGACCAGAGAACAGAAAATTAAATTAGTGTTATCTGGTAATGTCAAGGCTCCCAGCTCCGTCTCCATCTCCCTGCAGTGCAGTCTGTCTCTCCTGCTTGTCTCATTTCTCTCTGACTCAGCTTTACTCAGAATATCAGGGTGTGTTACAATGTGAGTGAGATTAATGTCCAATGTGAGTGAGATTAATGTCCTGGTGCCCATGTGAACTAAAGTGCCATAATATTTGTTGTTCATACACTTTTAACATCAGCACTTGTCAGTAAAACATATTTAGTGTAAATATTATCTTAAAAAATGTAAAATAAAATAAAGCTTATTGCCACTGCCAGGGCATTAATGTCATCCTCTTTTTATAAAAAATAAAAAAAAAGTCTACAAACAAAATCCAACAAAATGATTGTGGCTCAGCACAATCAGAACATTAAACAGGTAATTTCTGAGGTAACAGCAGAAACTTTTAAGGGGGAGTTCAACTTGGCAGTTGTTACACATAACCTTGTTTCTGTTGAATCCTCCGTCTTGGAGAACTTTAAAATGAAAATGTCCATGTTAAAGTTCTGTAAGTTTATCAATCCATGTATCATTCATTCTTTCCATTTTCAATTGTTTTCAAAAATTCAAAAATAGAAAAAAAAATAGAAAAAATTAAAAAGTGACATTTTATTACGTTTTTCGTTTTTTAATCTAACACAATTTTTTTTTTTTTTTTTAAATGGCTGTTTTTTTTTATATTTCAATTTTAGACTTGTATCAAAAATACGAAATTTAAAAAGGGCCACAGAACTGAATTTGTTTTATAATCGAGGACTGGACTTTCTGTTGTCATTACACATCTGTACCACTAGATGAGCACTGAAGTACCCAGTAAGAGAATAGCATGACAGTGAACACATGAAACAGATCTGATGTAACATCGAGGAATGACGTGAAAGTTTTGTTGCAGTCCAGAATTTTTTTTTTTTTTTTAGACAGAATTGTTAATATTGCTACCTGAGTTACTACCGGAACAGTAAAGTTCAAGGATTTTTACTGTTCTCCATGTCTGTTTTAGCTTTTCCTTATGTTTACCTGCCAACCGTCTTCCGGTTCCGCAGCAGCCAGTAACAGACTTTTTAAAACAAAAGCATGTGAGCAACATGCGTTAACGCGCGATAAAATAAATGTTGACGTTAATAATTTATTGCGTTAACGCAATAATAATGGTTTAACTTGCCCAGTCCTAATATATACCACAATTTCCCTGACGGAGAACTCCCAAGGGATTAATAAGTCTATCTATCTATCTATCTATATATATATATATGATATATATATCTATATATAATATATATATATATATATATAGGATCTAGATATATATATATATATATATATATATATATTATATATATATATATATATATATATATCTATATCAGATCTCTATCTCTATATCTTATATATATATATATCTATTACCACGTGACAAAATTGTTGGTACCCCTCAGTTAAAAGAGGAAAACCCACAATTCTCACTGAAATTACTTGAAACTTACAAAAGTAACAATAAATAAAAATTTATTGAAAACCAATAATCAAAATCAGCCATCACTTTTGAATTGTTGATTAACATAATTATTTAAAAAAAAAACTAATGAAATAGGGCTGGACAAAATGATGGTACCTCTATAAAAGATTGAAAACTATTTGACCAGAGTGACATGATTAACTCAGGTGTGTCCTTTAATTGACATCACAGGTGTTTCCAAAGTCATAATCAGTCAGTCTGCCTATTTAAAGGGAGACAAGTAGTCACTCTGCTGTTTGGTGAAAAGGTGTGTACCACCTGAACATGGACAACAGAAAGCGAAGGAGAGAATTGTCCCAGGAGATCTGAAAAAAATTATAGACAAACATCTTAAAGGTAAAGGCTATAAGACCATCTCTAAACAGCTTGAAGTTCCTGTGACAACAGTGGCTCATATTATTCAGAAGTTCAAGACCCACGGGACAGTAGCCAACCTCCCTGGACGTGGCCGCAAGAGGAAAATTGATGACAATTGAAGAGACGGATCGTTCGAATTGTATCCAAAGAGCCCAGAACAACCTCCAAAGAAATTAAAGGTGAACTCCAAGGCCAAGGTACATCAGTGTCAGATCGCACCATTTGTCGTTGTTTGAGCCAAAGTGGACTTCATGGGAGACGACACCACTGCTGAAAAAAATCATAAAAAAGCGAGACTGGAATTTGCAAAAATGCATGTTGACAAGCCACAAAGCTTCTGGAGAATGTCCTTTGGATAGATGAGACCAACTGGAGCTTTTTGGTACGGCACATCAACTCTATGTTCATAGACTCAAAAACCAAGCATACGAAGAAAAGAACACTGTCCCTACGGTGAAACATGGAGGAGGCTCAGTAATGTTTTGGGGCTGCTTTCTGCATCTGGCACAGGGTGTCTTGAATGTGTGCAAGGTAAAATGAAATCTGAAGACTATCAAGGCATTCTGGAGAGAAATGTGCTGCCTAGTGTCAGAAAGCTTGGTCTCAGTCGCAGGTCATGGGTCTTCCAACAGGACAACGATCCAAAACACACAGCCAAAAACACCCAAGAATGGCTGAGAGAAAAGCGTTGGACTATTCTAAAGTGGCCTTCCATGAGCCCAGATCCCATTGAACATCTGTGGAAGGAGCTGAAACATGCCATTTGGAGAAGACACCCATCAAACCTGAGACAACTGGAGCAGTTTGCTCATGAGGAGTGGGCCAAAATACCTGTTGACGGCTGCAGAACGCTCATTGACAAATACAGAAATCGTTTAATTGCAGTGATTGCCTCATCATGTACCATCATTTTTGTCCAGCCCTATTTCATTAGTTTGTTTTTTTAAATAATTATATTAATCAACAATTCAAAAGTGATGGCTGATTTTGATTATTTGATTTTCAATAAATTTTTATTTATTGTTACTTTTGTAAGTTTCAAACTATTTCAGTGAGAATTGTGGGTTTTTCCTTCTTTAACTGAGGGGTACCAACAATTTTGTCCACGTGTGTGTGTGTGTATATATATATATATATATATATATATGTGTGTGTGTGTGTGTGTGTGTTTAATCCTAAATTAAAAACATAAGCTTGCATTAGCACTGCAATTCTGATTCATTAATTATTCCTTTCCAGAAAGCATCTGCATCAACTCATTACAGTCATATTTAGAGAGCCACCTATTAATTAGTGTACCAATTAATTGGTATCAAAAAAAACAATTAAATGTTTTTAGTATGTGATATCAGTGGATTATATCCATGGCTTTTAGTGCCTTACTTGTTTAAAAAATAACTTTTTAAGTAGGAAACAACAGTACCACTGACAATTGTTGATCATTTTAATCATTAATGATTCCAAGCAAGCTGATCATAAATTATTCCAAAAGACTTATCAACTTGGTTATAATTTTCCTTTCAAAATAACATTTTATTCTGCATGTAAGTAGAGAAAAAAAAGATTAACTTTCCAAAAGGAAAGGACAAGTGACATATTTATATTAGCATCAAGACTGGTTCCCCTTACCTCCTGCTAGTTTCAACAAATGTTTGAAAGCTTTGGAGTACAGTCTCACCTGCCAATATGATGTCAGTACAGGTATATTATAAACACTCATTAAGGCTTCATTCCCATGAAAGCATGAGAAAATAGCCCATGAAATGAAGACCTGTGGGCAAATTAAGTTGACAACTTCTGTAATGAGGACGATGTTGTGCCTCATGACAATGCAGTCTCCTATGTGAACTTAGTTCTAATACCAGCTAATGAACTGTGGTTGTTGAAACCTACAGGCATTGTCCACAGAGAGCGAAATACCCAGCAGACGGTTAGATTCTCAATTATCTTTAATAGCACTGATATACTGCACAGTTCTAAAACAATTTACATCACAGTGGAAAGGAGTGTGCTTAAAGTCTCAGCTGAATTATTTTGTCTTAACATGTTCAGCTTGTAATTCCTCCACTAAAACAAGAGCTAACGGTGAGATACAGTCATGTGAAAAAGTATAACCCCTTTCAGTTCTATGTGGTTCATGCAAGGTCTCAAAATTAAGCAAACACACCTTCAGATGAACTAAACCAAACTGCAGATAAGCGTGTGTGTGTGTAACACTGGACCTCACATGTAGGTTATGTTAGAAACGGGCCCCCAAGTGACCAAAAAACTGACATGGAAACAAAACTTCATAATTCTGTTAAATTAAAGTGATTTTCGTGACTGGGACTTTTTTTTTTTTAACCCTACCTGATGTTTTTACACCATTGTAGAACCACTGGAAAGGGTGGACCCCATAAATGAGCAAAAAACTGTTGGGCCCCATGAGCGGCAAATACAATGTGTGTGTGTGAGTGTGTGGTAATGTGAGAAGGATGTCCAAGATGGCGGACGGGGTCACGTGGTACTCCTGCCTGGACCAAGATGGCGGATGAAGTCACGTGGTGTTCCCTGCCCTGACCAAGATGGCCGCCAACTCGCGCAATAGGGCGTCACAAGATGGCGGACAAAGTCAGGTGGTGGTCCTGCCCTGACCAAGATGGCCAACAAGGTCATGTGATAAAGTCCTCACGGAGGTGGTTAGTAAAAAAAAAAAGAGAGTAAAGGAAAGACGTGGAGGAACGTAAAGGAATGAACGTAAAGACGTAAAGGAATGCCGTGATCGCTCCTGAAATTCCACACAGGTTGGAGAGTGTGGAGCAGACTTCCGCATTCTCCTCCTGATTGTTTGGAAATTGGGGCGCGATCAACCAGTGGGTGAGGAAACACGGTGATCACGTGGGTAAATACGCACGGGCGGATTACCGGTTGGGCTCAATCGTCAACAGTGTCACAGTAAGCACAACAATATTAACTAAGCTAAATAGCTCTGCCCAGACACAAAAGCCTCTTAAGTGGATCGCTCCGGAAGCGATCGGTTAGCGTTGTAGAGTCCCGGGAAAGATGATTGGTATGAGTCCGGCTTAGCCACTGTTGGTGCTGGCTGGACTGGGCGCGTGAACCGATCTTCCTTACCGGTGGCTGACTAGCGCATTGCTGGGAGGCCTCGTGGTTGCTGGCTCGGAGCTGTGGCCAAAAGGGGTGTTCCTGTGTCATGTAGAGGAAAGTCCAGCCGTGGAGTCGAGGCACAGGAAAAGGTAGCAAGAGAACAAGCTTATTGCGCTCGCGGTATTTAAGGCTTCCGGGATGCGGTCCGCCTTTGCCAGGAACCCCGCTGTGAGAAAGGGGTCCCCAGCCAGTGAGAGGCCATGACATCACGTTCACACCTAGGTGTGAAACTGAAACCGCCAGGCATGCTGGGGATTTGAGTTTTATAATTTCCTTTGTCTCAGAAAACCATGCGGTTTTCTGTAATCACATGGTGTGGCCCAACATCTGGCTCGGTGTATATGATGGCGTGTTCCAGTTCCTGCTGATATCCAGCAACTTCGCTTTATGAAGGAGAAGTAGTGCTCTGCATGAGGCAAGTGGTGGTTTTCAGACCCCCCCCCCCCCCCCCCCCCCCCCCCCCCCCCCGATTCCCTCAATACAGTAAAACGGCACAGTTTAGCGTGACCTTTGATTGTGGCCAGCTGTCTCATCAGAATCTTGATATGCCCCACCTGTGAGGCAACTTAATTAATTCGTGTCAGATATTGCTATATTATCGAAAAACTGTGATTTAATAATTACAAAGCCTGTAATTATTAAGATTAACTTCTTTTTTTAATCCCGTCCTACCATTAATAATTTTCTCTGAGTTACATAAAACATTCACCCCCTGTACAGTTATGGATGTGAAATCTAGCATTAGAGAACAGAACCGATGAACCAGGTTGTAAATTGCTTTCGAAGCAGCCCCAGTGGTCTTATTTCCACTATGGTTTCACAACTGAAATGTTGTGAAGTTTTTCTTATTTCTTCTTACCTTTTAATTTTCATTTATATTTATGACTGCTGTTGACACACTGAGGGCAATATGTTCACATCCTAATGAACCAAAGACAACAAAAAGCTTCTCTTCCATTTCACTTAATCACAAGATTTCAGGGTTTCTTTGAAGAGGCTTTTTTAATCCAACACTTGACTTAATGGATAAGAGAACAAAAGGTGAGGAAGCCCACTGGTCTCACTGAAAGTATCTGCACTCTTTTTTTCAGTCACTTCAGAAGTTGGCTACAAATTAATGAACTTTTTCTCTTCTTTTTTTTTGTATTTTCTTTCTATGGGGGGTTGATGGTGTCTTGGCTTCAAAGACTGAAGTTTACATACTCATAGTTGGTTGTTGCTGCAGAAAGCCTGAAAAATTCCACACAATAAAAGTTGTATGAAAAATCACAGCCTAATCACAATGTAGCATCCCTTTTATATGTTTTCTGTGTGCAGACAAACATAAAACTACCTTGATTTGGGCTGCTTGAAAGCTAAACTGGTTGATAAATATCGAGACTAAAGTCCTCATGTGGCCAACTGAGGCTCAACTCCCAGCCTGTGATACTTTACTTTACTTTTCTGCTGAGTTCTATTTTTCATAGAAAAGGCAACTAGAAACACTAAATATAAAAAAATTTTTTTTTTTTTTTAAATTACCCAGATTTGTCTGAACAAACCTTATCCATACTATCACCTAAGAGGAATTACTTTTTTCGAGTTTTGCCAGAGGCTCAAAATAACCGTTTATTTTATCATATTCATTTTGACTCCACTTTGCTCGCATTAATTGCCATTTTGCTGCAAACACACGCTGTGCTCTAACTCAAAACTGCCTTGATTCATGTTTTGCTTGAGATTAGTGGGTATGTCTTCCCCTCTTGGACTTTTGTTGACACACCTGAACGCTCCAGACCACCGAAACTGCCAAAATGTCTGCTTTTATGGAGGCCTGCCCACTTTCTGATGATAATGTGTAGCACCTTGAGGCAGTAAGAGAGTACTTAGTATTGCCCATTTTAATATTTTATTTCTCCACTGTTGTTAAATAAAGAATAGCATTGTGAAAAATAGTTATGTTGTCGCTCATCTGAGGTTAAAGAGGGGATAGTAACTTTTGCACATAGTACATCAATCAGCCACGACATTGTGACCACCTACTTAGCAGGTTATGCTCCCACAAGAGCTTTAAACAGTCAAAGTCTTGACAAATAGCATCTGAGGTGGGGTGGGGTGGGGGGGGGTCCTGGAGTGTCTGATGCCAGGATGTTAGCTGTGGTGGGATATCTTTCCATATCTCCAATCAGAATGATATCTGGGGAGTCTGGAGAACAAATGAAAACCTCAAACTCTTTCTGAGCACTTCTTAAAAAATGTGTCTATGGGTCCATTAATGACCTGCTGGGTGATTTGAGGAGCCATGAAAGCTCATAATGCTTTGGTTGATCAGTGTATATTTCTATGAAAAACCTAAATCTAAATTAAGCCAAAAAAAAAAAAAAAAAAAAAAAAACAAACAATTTGCTTTTGTCCTAACTGCAGTTATGAGCTGCCTGTTTTCATTGTAATGCATTTGTCAGACTTAAAATAATACTAATGATAATTATTGAATCCTAACAATTTATTTTTAAACATGAATCAAATATATTGATTTTAAATGTAGACATGCATTAAAAAGTAGAACGGGTGTGGCTTTGGAACTCAAACCTCAGAGGAACATTCTAGAAGATGATGTAACAGGACATCATTATGATGTCATCAGGGGGGTATGAAGCACCAGAGCAAAACGTTCCATCATTTCAGTTAGATCGCTCCAAACGTTCACACGTGACGGACCACTGCTCGCAAGACAGGCAAACGGATCACTGAAAGCATTGACGGATTGACATCTATTGTTCAGATAAAGACAAAAGAACTGGACATGGCTTCTCAAACATGGAGGTTCCCCAACGAGAGGCACATTGGTCAGGTGACGAACCACGAAAACCAGATGGGCCACCGCAGGCTTGTTGAAGAAATCAACAGGCTGACTTACCTGCTGAACGTGGAGACGGCTAAATTCATGGATGCCAACTCCAGAGTGTTTCAACTATCGAAAGATTTGGACGAAACAAGAGTCCAGTTGAAGAAACAGAAGACCCTGAAGGAAATGTATATTAACCAGGGCAAAGAAAAGAAGAGGGAGCTGGAGACAATCCAGAAATACACTGATGAGGAAACTCTCAGCCCTGCTAAAATTGCTATCCAGGTGCAAAGCACGATCAAGCACAAGAAAAAGAAACTCCTGCAAAAGGACTACGAGGAGCTGCAGGTCGCCCATGTTATCAGCCAGCAAAACTTTTCCAGCGAGATCCAGTTGGAAAAAGATAAGAACAAGGCTCTCCAAGAAGAACGGGATGCAGCCAAGGTTTCTTACCAGGAGCTGAAACATAAGTATGACACTGAAATCCTCGCAGCGAAACAAGAGACCGAAACACTTCAGGGACAAATTAAGTCTCACGTGGACAAGACGGCGCAGGACCAACAGATCATCGTTGACCTGAGAGCTGAGCTGGACGCTCTCAACCATCAGATGGAGCAGGAGAGGGCCTCCCTGCAACAAGCCAAAGACTCTTTTCAAGAGCTCAGCTGTAAATATGAAGCTGATATTACGGCAGAAAGAAAGGAGGTGGAAACACTTCAGCAGAAGCTCAAGAATGAAGTTCAGGCTCGTGAGGAAACGGGGATGAAGAGCCAGCAGCTCATCAAGAATCTGAGAGCTGACCTGGACTCTCTCAACCATCAGACGGAGCAGGAGAGGGCCTCCCTGCAACAAATTTTCAAAGAAACAGAAATTCGTTTGCAGTTGGAGCTGGAACACCTGAAAGACTCAAGCCGAGAGCTCAGGTGCAGATGTGAGGCTGATGTTCAAGCAGCACAAGAGGAGGCAGAAAGACTTCAACGGGAACTGAAAGAACTGAAGGTGCACGCTGAAGACCTGAAGCTCAACAACCAGAGAGCTGAAAAGGACTTGGAGGATCTGAAAACTGACCCCAAACAGCTTATCTGCCCCAACGATCACGGCAGAGATGATTTCGGTCTGACAATCATCACGCGTGATAGACTGAGCCAACAGGTGGCGAGCCAACCAGAGGAGACCCCTGTGGTCCCCTCTGGTCCTGAGACCCCTGTGGTCCCCTCTGGTCCTGAGACCTCTGTGGTCCCCTCTGGTCCCGAGACCCCTGTGGTCCCCTCTGGTCCCGAGACCTCTGTGGTCCCCTCTGGTCCCGAGACCTCTGTGGTCCCCTCTGGTCCTGAGACCCCTGTGGTCCCCTCTGGTCCTGAGACCCCTGTGGTCCCCTCTGGTCCTGAGACCACAGAGTTGGTCCAGTCGTCTGAGGAAGGAAAGGATCCTGATACCGAGCCCATATCGGTGACTCATGCCTCAGAGGAAATCTTCCCAGAGACAATAGAGGAGCTCGACCCTGAGCCCCAAATGGTGGACCAGCCTTCTGGACAAACTGTCCCAGAAACAGGGAAAAAGAAAAAATCATTTATTCAAGGAGTGAGGAGCTTTCTGGGCTGGAGGAAATCAAAAAAAGACAGAAGCCCACAACTTAAATCCTTCCTTTTGATTATCAATTTGAAGGGTTTA
Source organism: Hirundichthys speculiger (assembly GCA_018398805.1). Lineage (NCBI taxonomy): Eukaryota > Metazoa > Chordata > Actinopteri > Beloniformes > Exocoetidae > Hirundichthys > Hirundichthys speculiger. Next base: position 191,331 of record JAGFBZ010000741.1, on the reverse strand, counting down.
CCTCTGACTTTATTTCTTTATTTCTTTATTTCTTTATTTCGGACTTTATTTCTTTATTGGTTTTGATTTGATTTGAACTGTAAATATCTTTGTTGACTATGAGCTGTTCGTTATTGTTTGCAGAGTCTCAGTGGCCTGGCATTCTCACATTAGAGATGTCCAGACTATTGAGTGTATCTCTGCTGAAAGCTCGTCATCTTTATTGCTTTGACCACAGTTCCTTGATTTTTATTTTAAATGTTGAATTTAAGGTCATTTAAGTCCTGTTTCAGTTTGTTGGTGCTTTATTGATTTATTAACTGACTGCTGATTCAGGAATGAGTGGATTTTTGCTCATATTTGTTAATGACCATTTTTATTTGCCGTTGCTTTATTGATTTATTGATTATTTGATTTACATTTATTAATGACCATCAGTTTAAAGATTTTGATTGTATGTATACTTTTAATTCCTGATTTTATTTCTTGTTGCTTTATCAATTTATTCATCAATTTACTACTTATTCAGGAATTTATGACTTTTCATCATATGTATACTTGTTATTTCCTGATTTATTTGTTGTTGCTTTATTTACTTAATAGTTTTTTTTCTTACAATTATTAATAACCATTGATTTATGAGTTTTGGCTGTTTGTATGCCTTTAATTTCTGATTTTACTGATATATTTGATGTTTTAGCTTTTCTTGCTGATTGCCTGTTATGCAGATTTGTTTGAAATAAACATTTCTCTTGACCCTTTAGTAAAGACTGATTAATAAATTTACTTTGCAATTCTTTGCATTTTAAAATACCTGCTGCCTCACTTTGCCTTTATAATTATACAGTAATTAGGCTTTAAAGGCTGTGCTTTGGCACCACTCTATCATCAAATAAGTACTAATACTAGTTATCAGTAGAGTCATAATGACAGTAATATCATGGAAATGAGAAAATATGTATAATGTTTGCTATAACATTTGCTGTCATTTGCTATTCTTAGTCAGAATCATCATTCCTTGATCTGTCATCTAATAAAACACATTAAAAATGTGGAGATGTGGAGACTCTGCATCTCTATGGACCTAAACTTTCTATCAGACACACAGACAAAAAGATGTTTCTAAACTGTTAGTAAACATTTCTGGTTTCAACTCTTATTTCAAACATGAAGTAAAAGTAAACAAAAATGCGACTTGTAATTTTTAAGTGGACGTATTGCAAACTCTACGGTTGTCATAGTATGGGAATTCTCCTGATAGGGCAGATTTTAGCATAGACGAGGGCTGTGCGAGTTCATTAGATGGACAACTACCAGCTATGTGTCATGATGTCACCAACCCATTCAATCTAAAAGGGCGAAAGCTCATTTAATAATAATACATTTAATACAATTCATCATAATATGATCCACTAATGGTTTCTTTTACTCGTTGCTGTAAAGCAACACCAGATAGGTAATCTGGAAATCTCAAATTCTCATCTCCTTATGTTTCTAAGAGTCTTCAACAGTGACAGCCAGTCAAATCTGTATTTCTCAGAAAGCAACAATTTTTGGACCAAATATAAAGTCCACTACAGAAACTTTTAAAACATCATGATATATTGCTGTACAGCATTATGTGCCTCTGAATTCGATTCATGCAGTAATTTCCTGCAGATTAGTTCTGCCTGATCCAAGATCTGACCTATTTCTGTTTTGTTGTTAAAAAGAAGTGGCTGTGGCTACTGTCTATCCAGGTAACTCTGGTTAAGCATGATTAAAATAATTTATCAGACATGAATATAGAAACACAGAAACACACATTCATATAGTCCTCCAACCAATCTGCACCCTGCAACCAACCTTTAAACACCATGACAATATTCAAATACTGAATTAAGCCACTAGAATGTTTCTGCCCTATATCTGTGAGACTCCACAATGCTGAATTCATTTGAGTGATTTAATATTCTCATTAAATTTTCAACTTTGTTAGCAACATACAGAAATGATTGTTTAGGCAAGATGTAATCAAACCTGCTGCTGCTGCGTAAATCCTAATATACTTGTCACCTTCTTTGATGATCTTGGTTTGTCTGTAGAGTACAGAGATTATTTTCAAGGTATTGACAGCACCACACAGATATCACAACTAGAATATTTTAACTGATAAATGTGTGTCAAAAAAATTCATATTTTATTTTTCAATAATGAAGGGTTCGGTGAATGTGTATATGAAACTGGTGGGGTTCAGTACCTCCAACAAGGTTAAGAACCACTGGTCTAGAATTACTGTGGTTTGTTCAGATTCAGCTTTGCAACCATATCATTTTATTACATTGCGCCCAGTTTAAAAAAAAAAAATCTTGAAGGTCTGACTGTCTCCTATATGCCCCAGGGCCAGGAACGTTTTATTTCCGGTAAGTAACCACAACCCTGTTCATTCCAGTCATGTCAAATGCAGCGTACACAGCGTGATGAGGTGACTTCATTCAAAACTTGCTTGACATTGAGATAAAATTAGTGTCTTTTGCAGTCACTGCTTTAAAAACAAGTCATCACCGGGCTTCCAAAAGTATCATGGTACAGGATTAATTTAAAACGACCCATTTGTACTTCATAAAAAAAACACAATAACATATTATCTGTTGAAAAATCAAGCTCAGCATACTCGACACAGCTCTCATTTTACCTCCAACACTTTGAATGAATATATTTTAATGGGAACTTGCACAAATGCAAAAAATATTATTCTACTTTAATTTTCCTCTTACTATTTTTTAGCTTTTGAAATTCCAATGACTTCATTTTAACTTATTCAGTGTGACCTGGGTGAACCATATGAAGGGGAAAGAAGAAACAAAATCATTCACATAAAGGGATTTTAGCAGATTTTAAAGCAGCCAGGAAAACACAGATGTGACAGTATTTATCAAGATTCCCATATTGCTGCTTTATTGAAAGGAGTAAAGGATATAAAGATGATTATTCAAAGTGAACAAAGGGCCTAAACTATCAAGATTCATGTGTGATTTTTACTTGTGTAAATAAAACGGTTTGCAGCAAGTCCTTCAGTAAGGCAGTAATACATAATCATTAGCATTCCCAGCCATCTTTACATATATGCTTGCTTGGCATTTTTCACATTGTCATTCTTATATCAACTATTGTGTAAAAAGCGTAAATATCTGTCATCACTAGCAGTAGTGATCGGCAGCCTTGACTATCATTATTACCCATGAAATTCAACGAGTGAAGCATAAAATTGAAATGAAGGGCTGATCTGTATCGTGATGGCTCATTTCCTTATTCCACATCTCCGCATTAATTCTAATTATACCCAAGCTGTCCCCATTTTCCTTCGAGGAGAGGTTTCTTTGTCAGGGTTTCTGTCAGAGCTGCCTTTCCATGATAAAGTGGCAGGGAGAGCCAATATTCTTCTTCACTGCCAGAGATAGGCTTCACATACATCTGGAGGCCTATTTGTCAAGCAGTGCCAGCACTGAAAAAAGAAGGTGGTATAGCGTACACACAGAAATGTACTCAGACAGCACAGACAAACAAGTGATAATATATGATTTCATATTTACTTACTTTACGTCACTCAATTGTCCTACACGCATTATTAAATGTTTTTATGAGTGGTGGCCTGGGCTTGAAGTTGACAAATTGAAACTGCATTGTTGTGCCATAGGGGATTGTCAGGCAGTCCCGTGAAAGAATCACATCTGCAGTTGGTGTTTGGATTTAAACTACAATAATAAATTGATGCAAGCATTTATACTGAGATTCTGGATACACCATATACCATTCAGCCTGTCAGGATTGTCTTCTTAGTGCCTGCAAACTAAGGAGACCTTGTAAAAAGTTTTTTTTTTCTTCCGGATATCTTGGTGCAGTGTACATATATTCCTTGTTGTTACAAAGCTAAATAAATCTGAATTTATGACTACAGCAGTTATGCAGTTTAAAATTAATCATGCAATCAGTCCACTAAATTGTGTTTTACCCAGAAATATAATAGATGGGAAAAATGTCTGGTAACCATTGCATGTTAGGGATTATATCGGGTTGTGTGTAGTCTCATTTCTGCACAGTTTGGGTAACATGGGCGTCAAGCGAGCTGTTTCATTCTGAACCCGTTCAGACCATGCATTAAGATGTATTAGAGGAACTCTGATCACAAGTGGCAAATGCAAGGGATCAAAATATTTCAAGATGGATTTTAATCCATTCACTCAGGACACATTTGCAGGTGGTCTGGAACACTTGTGTCCTTATTTTCTTCATAGTCTGAATATGAAAGCATCCTGGGACAGATTCAGGGATTGCCTAAATGTCACCCCTTAGGCAATGACTCATTTGATTTAGAGCATAAATGACCACCATCAAGCTCTTAGTCATTTGATTTATTCTTCATGTTCGTGAATGGTCTTTTCTTGTACCGTATACACCCTGATTTTTATTTTTTTGTATGTGTTGGAGCTATACAATTTTTTTTTTTTTGAGTAATGATAAATTTAATGGTTAATTTGTTTATTATTTTTTATTATTATTTTGCTGATGTTAAATATTAGTTTTTTGGTAATATTTTCTCATTATTTGTTTAGTTAATTGCTTTGTTTTAGTTACTTATTTGATTTATTTACTGATCTATGATTTGGACATTTGGGGGCAATAGTGGGCACAGGTACAATTTTACACTTTATCCAATCCCATTCTAGGTTTGTCATTAGAGCAATCAATATTTCTATTTGGTTTAATACCTTACAAAAACCGATACATGTCATCCAACTCTCCTCTCGTCCTATTTTTAAAGGAGCCTGATAGCCGTTGTTTACATTTCAATGTGGCACACAGAGCCAGCTAGCTCACTTTGTTTACATTCCCCAACAGTACAGATAATGCTCACTCTGCATTCAGACACACTGCCTTATTTCACAGTTAGAGGATAGTTCTTAAATATTTCTTTAACATAATAGCCAAGATGATCCCAAAATCCATGCATCACTCGACAGTTTCTTTACATATAGAATGTTTAGGTCAGACCTGATCACACATTTTAATCCCAACAGTAAACTCACTTGGCCGCTTATGATCAGTTTTCTTAGGACGCTTGTTAATTCCAGGTCTGAAGAGGGCCTCGGTGGGACTAGATTCTCTTTTCCGACCTCTGATTAGATGTCTTGTTGTCTGATTACACCTTTTATGAACCTTTGCCCAGAAATGAGTGATGTTTTGGATTTTACTTGGTAAGTACCCTGCATTTGAGTTATTCTTCTGTCAGCCATCACACTGATGGGATAAATCTAGTCTTGGTGCTACACTCACAGCTGCTTTGATTATTGTCACTGCAGAAATTGGCATAAAAGACAAGCTGGGGGTGTTTTGTGAATCATGTATGAATCATAGTTTCAAAGTCCAGAGACATTGATGTTATAAATTACATAAACTGGATGTTATGTTTTCCTTCTTTGTCTTTTTTTAATGTTAGTTCTTATATATAAGAAAAATGCCACATGATCCCATAGTTAAATGTCCTTGAGCTGCATGTATTTTCAACATATTCACATATTCTTACTGAAGTTCTTTATCATTATCTCATGAACATTTAATTTCCATCTATTCAGCTTGAGCCGACACTCAGGACAGTCACACACAAAGTCAAATTATATGGGCCACTGCTTCCCAGACAAATGCTGAAAATTAGCATCTGAATATGCATTGTGTTCCAATCTCTCACACCAGCAGACTTTAATTTAAATATACATGCTCACCAGAAGTCTGCAAGCTGAAATGTGATCTGAATGCTATTTGATTATGTTATGTCTAAAAAAAAATGTTATCACAGAGTTGCTCAAGGTTACAGTGAACTATTTATTAAAATGTAATAGAGTTTCTCGTTGTCCAGTTGGTGTATTTATTGCAGTAAGATGTAACATCACATGACTGGCTGAAGTCCCTGGTGAATTATTATTATCATTATTTTTTTAATGAAAACAAATGCCTCTTTAGTTTCTCTGAGAGTTACCGTTTCAAAATTTCAATATTCTATGCGATATGGAGAGGGATCTTCCATCTGAAGTAAAAAACAAACACAAAAAAAACCCAAAAACCCCAGCCACGTTCTTTGCCGTAAGCTTTTGTTTTCTGAGTACAAACTTTAGTTTTCTCTATATTATGCATGATTTTGAAACATTATTTAACATCATCCCAACTATGAATGGCATGATATTTGATATCGAGGAGGGAGCATCAGGATTTGGACTTACTTTTGTTCCTCAGGGCCTGGACCACTTACCATCCTCAAGTGTCAGGAAATGCCTTATATATATATATATATATATATATATATATATATATATATATATATATATATATATATATATATATATATATATATATATATATATATATATATACACACAACACACTACACAGAGTATTAAACATTGTCTTGTCCTGAACCTTTTTTGGCTCTGTGTGCTGCAGACTAAAGACCATGATGATATTGGTAATAAAAGCAAGAGATCACAAATCCTAGGTCCCTGATGGTATGGGGTTTTTATCACTGCCTCCCTAAACAAAGGTAATTTATACTTGCATGATGGCAGCATAAATGCAGAAATGTAAAGTGAGAAGTTAGAGCAACATATGCCTCTTCTGAGATTTTTTTTTTCTTTTATTAATGCTCATGCATTTTTCAACAACTAAAACCATTAGAAAGACAATGGAAACATTAAAAAGTTATGGCTGTGGAAGAAGAGTGTATGGTGTAATGGATTAGTCTACTTCTCGACTTGACCTTTTTTCAAAACTCAATGTAAAGAGAGTTTTAAAAATAATTTTGAAATCCAAAACGTTAAAACTCAAGCTTGTGCAAAGGTCGGTTTCTTTAGAGTCTACACAACAATGTCATTCTAACCATAAGCTGCATGCTCAAAGTAATATTAAAGCATCCAAATGGCTTATATGAGCGCTGTTATGCTGAGGAAATTATAATACACACATTCCAGACTGTCCAATTAGGAGAAAAAGAGAAACAACATATAGAGGATTATTGAGAAAGATGACCTTAGGAACTCTTTAATTAACCTGTCAAGTGTTGTGTGTCAAATAATTTCCTTTAAATTTATTAGAAGGACTGGATTGATTGAAAGAACCTAAGTATTTCTTACACTTTGACCAGAAGCTGTTGGTCTTGTGCCTGATGCAAGCCTTTTTAAAAATTAAGAGTGATAAATATGGGAAAATGGAAGCCCACAGAGAGACATTTTTTGTGACTTCTTTTTGAGTTCTAGACTTGAAAACAGCCACAGTAAGGACAGGCTGACAGATCTGTACAAATGCAACCAGATGAGCAAGTGGAGTAGGACCATGCTAACAGATGCTGCCATATGGTCAGGCGGGAAGAAAGGCATTGCAGGTACAAGCCAGGTCATGGCACTGCACACCAGCACACCAGCAGTGCCTAGTGATGCTGAAATATTACCCATCAGGGAAAGGTGCGGGTAGTTGTCAACAGTCATGTACAAAGGACTGGCAGTAGGTATGCTTGAAAAGTGTCATGGGAGAGAGCTAGTGCTGAGCGATATGGAAAAAAATCATATATCACGATATGGACTATTTTATATCACGATAACGATATATATCACGATATACGATAAAAATAATAAATGTTAATAAATGTGTAAATGTATGTTTTCAGTTATTCTCTGAAAAGTTTGACAAAAAATTCCTTGTTTACTTTTCAACTTTATTCTGAAAGGATATTTAGCTGAACTGTCACAAACATACATTTTAGTGCAGCAAAAAACAGGTAGGTACAGAGGTACAGTAGCTTTCACATTTTTTTTTAAAGTGCAGAACAGTTTCTGAGGAAAAACACATTTTTGCACTGAACTTCAGCTATGAAAAATAAACACAAATTATTTTTCAACTTTCTGAAATCTGTAACCTTGTAGTGCAAAGTTTGCAAACCAATATAAAGTGTCTAAAATAAACATCAGGGTTGAAAAGAACTCTGTTTAAGGCATGAATAAAACCATGAATAAAATAAACCATGAATAAAAGTGCAAACATAAAAGGCTACTTTGTAGAAGTAGATATATTTCTATCAAATTTATAGGTTGAGTGCAAGGAAGACAAGTTGGTCAACTGTTTGGCTTAAGGCATGACCTCTTACATGTTATGATGTTCCCACTCGCACTGAAGGCCCTTTCAGATGAAGAACTAGTGGCAGGAATGCACAAGTACTTTTTGGCGAGCCTGGCCACCGATGGGAAATCCATCTCATGCTGCTTCCACCATTCCAGTGGGTCGCTCTCTGAGTCAGGCCCAGGTGCCTGAAGATACATGGAGAGCTCCAGTTCAATTGATGCTCTTGACTGGGAGTAGGTGGTGGCTTGACCTGCCCTTTTGAAGTAGCTACCTAAACTTTTCTTTGTTTTCTTTGTGGGATGGTGAAGCTCTGCATCATCTTCACCAGCTGGGGGGGAACTTGAGGTTGCTGCTGTTTGTGCACTTTCTGGTGCCGCGGCTCCCATCATGCCCACCAGCTCTGCTGCAGCTCTGATCTTTATGAACTCCACCCTCTCTTCCTTCATGTAGGCTGTCTTAAACCGTGGGTCAACAAGTGTCGCCATGTCTAGGAGGTTGTTGGTGGTATGGTCATCATACTTTTCATTGAGGTACTTAAGGATACCCTCTTTGACTGCTTTTGTGAGCTCTGTGTCCCCATCCTTCTGGCTGAGGATTTCATTGTTGAAGAGGTGCAGCACTGGCTTCAGAAAAGATACGCTGACATACCTCTCCCCAGACAAAGCGTCAATAAACTCGAACAGTGGACCCAGTGCCTTGTTTAAGGACTCTAGCAATGCCATGTCTTGCCGGTTTGGCACCAGATGTCTTGCCTAAGTCAAATAGCAAAAAAATAGGTTACTTTCATGAGGTGAATCTAGGCTGCAAACATAATCAGAATCCACAATGAAAAGAATCAGTATGCAATGTCCAGTGGCCATCTCTCACCTTCTTGTCTGCAAGGAGGACCTGTGAAAGAGCTATCTCCTGCTCTAGGAACCTCTTTATCATCTTCTGCCACGAGCCCCATCTTGTGGGGGTTTCAGTGATGAGCTGATGGGGAGGCAAGCCCAACACTGCTTGCGCTCTGGCCAAGTCATGTTTTCGCTTCCATGAGTTGGAGAAGGCACTCACCACTTTTTTACACACTCCAATTGCTCGTTCCACAGCCTGCTTTGTAGATGCTGGTGTGAGAGCTTTTAGAGCGTTCTCTGTTAAAATAAAACAAAATAGTATGTTATGTAATAACATATTTTGACAGGTATTTTAATGTTTATCATCATTCATCACTTAAATGATTTATGGATTAATTCAATAATTAGATACTGTGGGCAGGTAGTATTACAATTCATTCTTTACCATGACAGGCAAAATAATAAATAATAAATAAAATGGATGGAATAACTTGTTCAATAATGTTTTGTACATAGGTTGATCAAACATAATACAAGATAACCGAACTAATTTCAGTTCACTAATATTTTTGTTGCTACTATAATATTCCCATTGCAATACTACACTAAGTCATCTTTAGATTGTTTTACACTTACCAATGGCTAGCTGCAGACGGTGACCAAAGCATTGTAGCCGTTCCCACTCATTCAGTTCCATTGCAGAGATGTTGTTAGTGGCGTTATCCGTGGAGACACAGACAAGGTGGCATTCTTGCAATCCCCATGACTCCAGTGTATCTCTCAGACCTAGATAAATGAATATTTAATTAGGGGTCACTCGGAATTACTACAGCAGACCAAACAGTATAATAAAACAATCATATATAATTGTTTTACTACCGTGCATATATATTATATGCACATTAGTAAAATAATTATAAATAGAATAAATATGTAGCAATGGGAGACTCATACCTTGGGCTAAGACGACTCCTGTGTGGTCATCTGGAAAATACGCAGTCTGTAAACAGCGAGCGCACAGGGTCCAGTCCTTGTTGATGAAATGGATGGTTACGCTCATGTAGGGCTGCGTAGCTCTGCTCGTCCACAGGTCAGTGGTCAAGGAATAATGCACCACACTGCAAACATCCTTCTCTACTTCGGCCCGGCATGCGTCATATAAGCGCGGCAACTCGACTTTACTGAAGTGCTTACGACTGGGCATAACGTACCTCGGATTGAGGACTTTGACGAGGTCTCGAAAGCTGTCCTTTTCAACTACATTCACGGAAGCCATGCCTTTACAAATGTAACGTGAGATGGCACATGTAATTTGTTTATGGCGCTGGGACGTCTTCTCATACGGCGTGCCTTGTGCGAAAGACTGCTTTATCTTCGGCTGGCTGTAGTTTTTCTTTTCCCCCACTGTTTCACAACTTGCTTTCTCTCGGATTCTTTTGGATTCTTGTATGTTCTTTTTCGTGGACCTTCTTTAGATGGTAAAATAGGTTTGTTGAGTTGGCACCGGGCGCGGGAATAGTCTTGTTGCATTAATTTGCAGACGGCCGCCTTCTGCTCCATGTCGGACCTCTTAAAGCCAAAATGCAGCCAAACCACAGACGTACCCCCTCTTTTTGGTAAAAGCTGTTCTTCTGTCTGTTGAGACTCCGGCCACGAAGCCTCAACCTGCGCGTCCATTGTTCAGCACTCATGAGTAAAGTAAAATAATGTAAAGCGTGTCGCAAACCCTACGTGAGAATCAAAGAACGTAAAGCAGCGTCATGTCGCAAAACCACAAGACGGCGTTTCTTCCTGAAAAATGTTATCTTCTTTGTTTTCACTTATATAAACTTAGAGTAGTGACATGGCAGCACTAATACAATTGTTGCAGGTTATTTAATTACATATTTGCTGTAATAATTGATAAAATTAGGTTAGAAACGATAGAAGGGAAATGGCACGATACACACTTTTCTATCGTCCCGACGATATGTTTCATCATATCGCCCAGCACTAGAGAGAGCTGTTGTCTATGGATCTGAACAAAAAAAGGATCAGTATTAGATTTTTTTCTGGATTACAAAATTACAAAATTAAGATTTAGGATTCTGGATATTGAAACACCAGGGGTAAAAGTAGGCCAGAAAAGCCTGGAACTAAGAATATAGGACGATATTTTATTCTAGAAATCATATTCTCAGATTTTCAGAGAATACAGTTTATAAAATAGTACTATAGCTTGATCTTAAATAACATGAAAACCTGACACATACCTGTACCTAAATATGGTACCATACTTCCTAAAAAAGATAAAAATCGTTAATGTTTAACAATACAGTAGAATATTATCTCTGTGTGATTTTTTTGTGTAGTACTTGTACAATAAAAAGTCGCTATATGAATAACCTTATTGTCTTCATCATATTTTTAATTTCCTAAAATGAAATTTGAAAAATAGGGGTTGTCTTATAATCAGTCGTCCTATATTTGGGCCAATACAGTACTTAAAACCAGTTACTCAAATGTTCCACATCATGAATGTCCTGGACAGACTATTATTACTTTGAGTAAGGATTTATTATTGCAGCAAGTAGCCCCCTTTCAGTGATTAAACAATTTTATTTGAAGAAACCATCATCTAACCATTTCACCAGTCTCATCTGGACAGAACAGGCAGCACTTTTAGGATCATGTTCTAAAAAGTCTCTATTGCACTGAACACAATTCGCCCTTCATTTCTATGTGAGAAGCTTCAGAAAACACATGCGCGCCTCCACAGTTGCTATGTTCTTGGCCACCTCCCAAACAGACCACAGTTCAAGACTGAAGGCTTGTGTGTCTGAGCAGGTGGTCAGCAGCACAGTAGAGAGGATCATGGGGGACTGCACTCTCACTGTTTCTCTTCATTCTGTGAACCTCAGGCTCCCAATACAAGTCAGAGTCCTGTCATCTCCAGAAATACTCAAATGGCTGCTGTTGTGGGGTGTTTCAGGGGTGGACATAAGGGCGAGTACAGAGAACTGATGGAGTGCTTTCCTCATACCTACTTATTTATGTCCTTGTTTTCACAAAACTATAGTTTCCCTGACAACGTAAAGAACTTGAATAGAGTTTCTGAGCTAAGTGTTATTGTCTCTAAACTCACTTAGTTACATCACAATAGAAAGATTCTGATTTTTCTAATTAGGTAAAATTCTCAAATGGTCATTATCAAATATGTTAATTGAAGTTTTTTGAGAGTATGATTTAAAAACTAAGAAAAATAACTTCAACCTGAACAATATCTGGATGAGGAGAGCAAAGGATGTGAGAAAAGAACATCAACACAGCCATGTGAGCTGGGTGTTACATAAAATCTTCCAGTTTTACATTGGTACAATAAAAGCAAGATGTGATACAATAAAAAAAAAAAAAGCATTGGTAAAATTCAAGTCACTCAATTTTCAATGTAATTTTAGTCTCATTTGTGCCTCATACATTTTTAATTCATGGGTGTTTTAAGCATTTGGAAACCACAGCTGTCTCCATCTTTGAGCACAGTTACCATGGCTACAGTTATTCTCCTCATCTATTGCAAGGTGTGAAAATCACTGTTTGCTCCTTCACATACACAGTGTCTATGTTTTTCTGAGCAGTGGTGCAACAGTCTTCTTCACAAATGCAATTGACATTTAAAGTTGTTACTGTTTACAGATCAGTGTTGGGGTTTGAGAGAGGAGCTAAAACGTTTAAGAACATTGTGATATTTCTTCTTGGAAACATTTGTGTTACGGCATAGGAGATGCAAAATAATTACAATGCTAAAATGATTATTATTAAAAATGCCCATAAGAATAAATGTGACAAGAAAGATCTCTAAAAAGATATTTTCACCACTCTTGAGTTGTGAGTTATGTTTTATGTATTATGTAACAGTTATGTAACAGTTATGTAGTTTAATGACCTCTTGATTTTGCATACAAACTGGAGAATAAACCCACTCTGCACCTCTGCCGTAGTCTAGTGTATTGTTTAACTGCCGATTGACTGCCTCACTAGAACACATTATAGTGTATATACTTATAAATAAGATATACCCGAATTTTAAATTACAAAGGTTAGGTACTCCGAACTGTTGTTTGGTATATAAGCACAAATCAACAGTCAGACCCGTTGCCGCAGGGAAGCTAGCTTTTCATCCTCTTAGAAGAACCCCAACATATAGGCTCCCAGCCAGGGGAAAATAAGTAATACCACTCCTCATCAACACCTCTTACCATGGGTAACTCCAGCATGGAACAAGCTCCAACCCCTCTCAAGGAGATTGGTTTCAGAACCTTTGCTGTATGTTGAGGTGAACCTGACTGTATGTAGTCAGAACCTCTTGACCTTACACACAAGCTCTAGCTCCTTCCCCACCAGAGAGGTGACATCCCATGTTCCAACAGCCAGTTTTCCCATGCCTTCAGTCGCTGCTCATCACACATAGCACCCGACTCATATGCCCCTTCCTGCAGGTGGTGGACCCACAGGAGGACAGCCCCATTTTAATTATTCCAAAACAGGTGACATGAATGACATAATCTGTGTTTTTTTTTTTCACTTCTAAAAACTGTATTCCAATTTACCTGATATTTGAATGAATTTGAATTTTCCTATAATAATTAGTTAAAAATGTAGCGCCCAAACTATCCTGACTGCTATGATGAAGGGGTGTTTACCTGAGTGTTGTTACATTTATCAAATGGTAAGGTCAACTAATTGTAGTCAGTATTAACCGGTTTTTTTCTATGTCCAAATAACTGTAACTCAGAGACTTAGATGGAATCTATTATTATATTTTTAGTTTCAATATTATATTTTAAGTGAATGATATTTGCTCGGGGGTCATGCTCTGGGTCTCTGTAAAGCGCCTGGAGACAATTGACATTGTAACAGACGCTATACAAATAAAAGTGAATTGAATTGAATCAAATTGAAATGAAAACAACGAACACTACTGATTAATTTGTATAAGAACATTTCCAACTCATCACTCTCATATTTGGCTCCTTACTCGATAACAACCAATTCACTCTTCAAAAGCTTGACGATTCTATCCTTTTACACGAGTCAAATGATTAGCAAAACCTCATTTCCAAATAAGTCGGAAATTCAGTGTACCCTTCTTTAGTCTTTCAGGTATAACAATAGGCCAAAGATTTCTTAAAATGCCCCTGTTCTTGGCTACTTCAAACAATGTTAAACTAGGGAACAACATTTACAGATGAGGTATAGAACGTCAAAACAAGATGTTTCCAGTCCACATATATGCACACTTACTGGTTTATTCATCACAGAGTCCATACTCATTACACATTAAAAGGACTAACTGGATCATAACAAATGACCAGTGACACTTAAGAGTACAACAGACCTCGGATAAATTACCCATGAATACTTTAAAGGCTTATTTTGTGTTTTTAAACACAATGTAATTAAATGATTATATTTTTTATCATTTAATTTTAATTTTAATTTTATCTTGAAACAAATGAACTGCAAAGTATACATACTTCACATGAATTACATTTGTTGTAATTCTAAAGGTCATAGAGCAAAATTACAACTTAAATCATAGCAAAATTAATAGAAATATATTTTAGATAATTAATCATACACACACTGCATTGAATAGTTTATCCAAAATAAGTTAGCTTGACTTCATTACATGACATTATAAAGCTATATTAAATAATTAACTTATTGACTCTTATTTGCAATGGGGCTACAATAAAAGGAATGAAAGACATTTTACAGGCAGTTATATGTCATTGTGTCTTGAAATAAATGTGAATATATTTTGTACTTTCTTTTCCTCTGCTTCACTTTAGGTCTGGATTATGTCCTCCATTTTGAGTCTGCTATTTTCCCCAAATTCAAAGTCTGAGAAAGTACATATATATATCATTCATCTCGTATTCAAATTATCTAGCAAATTAGCACAGCCAAAGTCAAATAAGGCAATTAACTCTGAGCTCTGAGAATTCCAAACAGTAACTCATCTCCATAACGAATGCATAGACCTCCAACGTATATGTGGGTTTATTTTAGGTTTTTCCTCTTTTTTTTTTCTTTCATCGTCAGGGTAAGACATGTTTTTAATTGACATCTCTCTGCCAAAGCATACTTTATTCTACTTTAACTGATTTTCCTGTTTTGTCATCCATGAGACAGCCAATTTGACATACCGGTCTCAGTTGGTGTAAAATAATGAATATAAATAAAATAAAACATGAAGCATGCTGATTTTATTTTTGAAGAACAAAGCATCAAATGGTATAAAATATTTAAAATATAAGAAAATAAAGGAGGAGAGGTGTTAAAAGCCTTCTAGCCTGTTTTGTAAATTGTTACTGCTCCTCATCATTTCCCCAGACTTGATAATTTAGTGAAAATCCTCTAGACCAGTGGTTCCCAAACTTTTTGTGCCCAAGGCGCACCAAAGGACAAGTAAAAATCTCAAGGCACACCCAAATAGCCTTTATAACACGTGTTATCACTCATATCATGAAAAAATATCTGTAAATGTGGATAATTGTTTACTAATATAAAATTAAATATGACAAAGACAACTATATTGCTCATGAAATATTTATAAATGAAATATTTCAACAATTAATTTGAAACTTCATCAATTTAGGTTTTATCAAAGCAGCAACACACCCATTTAAACCAGACATGTCACAAAATTGAATACTAGGGTTAGGGTTAGGTGATACTGTCTGTTGACAGTTTTTTTTTCTCTTTTCTTTCGGTGGATTGTCGGCAGCCTCTGCACTGGTGGTTGATGGTTTGCTCCGCACAAGAAAGCGCTCCATTTTCCCTCTCGTTATGTGTGTTTACGTTGGATGTCTTGATGTGTCACAGTCATATATTTCTCACCTGCGCAACTGCCTGATCAGCGAAATATGGAGTTCTCTTTGAGGGTTTTTTTGTTTAAGAATTGTGAGCTTGCCAGTAAATTAAAAAATAATTACTTTTCTGTAATTGTATATTGCAATAATAATATACTGTATGGTTGTCCCAAAATCCCACGGCACACCCGCACTTGTCTCAAGGCACACTGGTGTGCCTCGGCACACCGTTTGGGAACCACTGCTCTAGACCATGCTGCTTTGCTTTTTATTCATTCTCACAGGCATTTAACCTTACAGCTTCGCTCTCTTCCACCTCTTTACCTTTCTTTCCTTTTAATTTCTCTAATTTCTCTCCTCATAATTAACTCCTTCAATTCATTTCTTTCATTTCCAGCACAGTTATTTCAGTATAAGAAAAAGCATGGCTCAAATTCAGGCCTTCGCCTCTCAATCTTTCCCTTTAGAACTCTTTTCATTCAACATTAACCAGATTTGATTCTCGTTAATCCTGGTTTGACCAATTGAATCACAGCACTCTATACAAAGAACAGGTGGCTGTATGGATGAAATAAGGATGATTTCATATTCAGTATCACCTTAGCTAACTTGCCATGGGATCCCGCCAGTCTTAAGGGTACACCTTCATTGTTTTAAATCTTACAGGTTGAACCTAGTGAATTGTTCCATTTTTCCATCTTGGTTTCTGGTATCAATAATTGTTCTGAATGATCCAATCATGAGTGAAGCAGCTTTAAGCATGTCTCTTCTATATTGCCAAAAGTATTCGTTCACCTGCTCAACCATGTAAACCCATTCATGAAGCTCTCTGAACACTGTTGTTGAGCTAATCTGAGGGCCACATTAAGTTTGGAGGTCTGTAGTGATTGACTCTGCAGAAAGTTGGTGACCTTCTTCACACTATGTGCTTCAGCATCTGCTGACCCTGCTTCGTCAGTTTACCTGCTTAATTTTATACACCTGTGGCCATGGAAGTGATGGGAACACCTGATTCTGATTCTAATTTAGATGGGTGAGCAAATACTTTTGGCAATATAGTGTATCTGGCAATAACATGCAACTCGAAAGACAAAAAAAAAAAAAAAAACAGTTAAAGAACAACTACAAGACAACTTTAAAGAAGAAGAAGAATTTGGGGGACAAATGAAAGCAACAGGTAATAATCTGCATGTTGTTTTGCACTTTAATATGAAGTCATTATTGCCATTAGTGAGTAACTACTGTCCTCTCAGTGACATAGAAAATGCAAATTACATAGGCAGTCCTTCAGTGTGGCTCAGCACAAAGTGGGCCTCATTTAATTTATGAGTAGATTTGCACATAAATTACTTTACATTTACTCTGGATTCATGCAGCATAATTATGAAGTTTTTTCATAAGAATGTGTGTACTTTAGTGAATTCTAAATTTATCACAGGTTGGGAATGTGCTCTCAAAGATCATTAATTAGCATAAAAACCATTGAGCAACCACCAAATAAAGAAATGTAAAATTGTACTTGACTGTTTGATTCACATGATCTCAAAACCTTCGGTTAAACTCGTAATCTCGCAAATCCATATAAGAAAGAGGCATTAGCAAGTTTTTCACTTGAAATGATCTTGGTGAGACTTGTGTTAGGAGGAGAAGAAAAGCCCCAGACCACGGCTCTTGTTTTCCCTGTGTGTGAGACCAGGACTTAATGCAGATATTTAATGCCATGTCTTTTGTCCAACGAAGCATTCAAAAGGTGATGTGTTGTTGGATCCAAACAACAAAGAAACTAAGAAAAAAAGAAAAAAATAATGCATTTCTCTATGTCAGCAAAATTTCCTGCTGCAGACAACTGCATTGTATTTATGATCTGAAAACCTTTCAGGTTCCACTGTGATGACATGACACCATTATTCCGCTCTCTAATGGACTGAGTCATTGGATGGGTGTCAGCAGATTTAGTCAATTTAAATGACCCACTGGCATTTTAATAAGCAGAAACAGAAGCTTAAACATGCAAAATACCCATCAACAAAGATAAATGTTATAATTCAGATGAATTCTCATATTTATATGTTTATTGAAAATATCAACATATTGTGAAAATAACAGTCCATATAAATGCATTAACATTGTAGAGCCTGACACCGACAGACATAATTTGGCATGATCCTCATTAACACAAGCTCTACACATAGGTAGATATAATAAGATTTTAACTGTTAACAATTTCAATGTTGAAACGCGTGTTTTTTTCTAAAATTTCACAAGTAGTTTGGGTTCCTCAGCATATCCAAAAATGAAAAGGACACAAAAAGGAAGGTGAAGTAAAGGCAGTGAAAAACTATGAAAAGCAAAATATATCACTGTACTAAACTTGTCTCAAACTCATCATGGTTAAAATGTGTGTATTTCTATCATGATCTCTGTCACTTCCCTCATCCAGGATACACTCCTGCCAGCATTTGAGTTCTTGTGGACTTGAGAAACATCATCAGTCACAGGGAAAGTTTTTTTTCTTCTTTCGATTCAAAGTCCACATCTAGCCAAGAACAGTCAAAATCCCATCATGTATTACTGGTCTTCCCATTTTATCGAGGGTAAACCCAGTGGAGACCTGTGTAGACTTGAGACAGCTTTAGCAGAACATAGTTCGCATCAGTGACCGGCAGTAATGGTGGAGGAGAAAGCTTGCTATATTAAGTTATAACTCTGAAAAACTACTGTTGACACTTGGACAACAGATGTTTTCAATGGGAGTGGAGTTCTAACTCTCTGTAGTTCCTCTCTCTCTCTATTGTTTTTGAAAAAGCGTGGGCCTGGCAGTGAGTAAATACAATGCCTTATCAACAGCAGAAAGATTAAACTGCATCCTCCCCTTCCTATGAAGTATGTTTTTGTGAGTCAAACTTCTCAAATTTGAATTCCCAAGTGCAGAAGTCCAAACTTGACACACTTGGTATTGACAAAAGCATCTCAAAATTGGAAATAAAGACCCACATGATACAAAGTTATGAAGTGGTCACTTTGTTCATCATTACAATACATGTAATGTATCCTGAAGACAGGATGAAGTATCCAATACATGTAATGTATCCTTATATCCTTGTAAATAAAGTCAGAGTTATTATTTATTATTTATTATATATTCTCTATTGTAGTTATTGTTTTTTTTTATTATTGTTTTATCCTATTTTATTGTTGTCCTTTTCTCTTCTTATTGCTATTCTCACTGCTGCTGTAACATTGTAAATTTCCCCATTGTGGGACAAATAAAGGAATATCTTATCTTATCTTATCTTATTACAATTGGTCCAAACAGCAGATGCAAGTTAGCAGCTTGACTACATGCAAAGCATCATTGGTCCGATTCTGCACAGATTTCCGAAAGCTGAACAGTGTCAGTAGTTTTGATTCTTACCCAATGCCCAGAATCGACGAACTGCTCGAAAGGTTAGGCAAAGCTAAATACATGACTACATTAGACCTTTGTAAGGGTTACTGGCAAGTCCCACTTACACCTGTTGTAGACCCTATACAGCCTTTTCGGACACCTACTGGATTATATCAGTATACAGTGATGCCTTTTGGTCTTCACGGGGCACCTGCTACATTTCAGAGACTCATGGACATTGTTTTAGCTGATTGTGGACAATATTCAGCAGCATATCTTGATGACTGTATCATTTTCAGTGAGACATGGCAAGAGCATCTCCATCACCTTGAGCAGGTCCTCCAGAGGCTTCAGGAGGCCGGGTTAACCATCAACCAAACTAAATGCTTATGGGCACAGGAGGAGGTGAAATACCTGGGGTACCGCATTGGGCATGGACAGATCAAGCCCTTGGTGGAGAAGTTGGAGACCATTCAAGGGATACCCAGACCACAAACCAAGAGGCAAGTACGGTCATTCCTTGGTCTGACTGGCTGGTACAGAAGATTTGTGCCTCATTTTGCCACCATAGCTGCACCGCTAACTAATCTCACTAAGAAGACTACTTCATCCTGTCTTCAGTGGACTGACGAATGTGAGGAGGCCTTTAAACAGTTAAGAAGAACTATTATGTCGAAATCCTGTTTTGAAGAGTCCTGATTTTAATACCAAGTTCCTTGTAGAAGTAGATGCCTCGGATGTTGGCTTAGGTGCTGTTCTAGCCTAAGGAGAGCCTGGAGAAGAAAGGCCTATTCTGTTCCTGAGCAGAAAGTTGTTCGACAGAGAGAGAAAGTACTCTACTATCGAGAAGGAGGGACTCGCCATAAAGTGGGCAGTGGATACACTTAGGTATTATCTGCTGGGACGTGAGTTCATTCTTCAAACTGACCATCGTGCCCTGAAGTGGATGCACTCGATCCAGAGGCAAAATTCCAGAATACTGCGCTGGTGTTTGACTCTTCAGCCATTCCGGTTTACGATTGAGTACTGTCCAGGGGGTTGAAACATCATTGCTGACTACTTGTCACGTGTACCAGGTATGCACAACCCAGAAGGAGAGGGGGTAAGAAATGTGACAGAGGTGCTTCTGTCAGGGTAAATTCACAGTGTACATTCATGCATGTTTGGATTCCCAGTCCCACAGAAGGTGCACATTCTGTGGTGACATGAGAAACTAATACTTATGCTTATCCATACAGATGCTGTTATTGGGACTCTGTCTTGATGGCCCAACTGAAAACCATTATGGGGAACATCTTGGGTAAATTGAGAGAGAGCTGTGAATGGCTGGTTACTTGGCCAGGGGTGGGGTCAGAGCCTATATAAAGGAAGTGTTTCAGTAGTGAAGAGGCTGCCATGGGGAGAGGTTGACTCCTGCACCTCTGTTTAAGTTTTTTCTTAGTTCTTTCTTTTGTGTAGTTGTAGTTTCACTTTGTTGTCCAGGCCTGGAATCAATTAAAACTTTTTTTGTGCTTCAACAAATCTGCCTCAGAGTCCATCTGTCATTTCAAAGGTTTTCTTACTGACAATGTGCCTATGAAAGATCCCACTTGGTAACAATGCCTCACTAACAGAAGACCACAAACTATTCTGCTTCATTTTTTGCTGGGAGGTGCCATCTTGAGTCTGTCACTTCAGCTGGAATAATGTCATTGGAGATAAACATGGTCTTCCTGCTGTGTAATATTGCTCGCTGAATATACTAATAACGCACTGATTCAAAGAGTAAAGATTTCCTCTTCATGATTTGCACGGCAAAAAATGCTTAAAATTTCCACCGCCTCTGGGCATTAATTGAGAGGGGACTAGCCTTGACCAAAGGTGGTGGTCAGTTTCTAAAAAAAGAGGGAGGCAAAGTTTAGTTCCACATGGCTCGAGACCAATAAATAAAATATATATCTATGTTAAAAATCAATGCATTCATCCCTTATCTATCTATTTGATCTCATTCAGGGTCATGAGGGTCTGCTGGAGCTTATCCCAGCTGTCAACAGGTGACAGGCTAGGGTACACCCTGAGTGGGTTGCCAGCTTACAGGAGGGAATTTAAAATACAAAATGACAAAAAAAAAGAAAATAAACACCATCTCAGTTGGTTTTTGTTTGCAGGCAAAAGTAAACTGGATGTTACCTGGAAGTAAGTAGATAAAACTGACTAACCTTACCCCGATACAAAAAGCAAAGAAAATCTGGAAAAACCTGTAATAATGAATGTATTAAAAACTGTTGTTTAATGCTGGGTATTAGAAAGGGGAAAAAAGCAGTGTAATTCAGCAGCACATTTTACCCCAGTCATGATTTTTCTTTTTTTCTTGTTATGGTAAATATTAAAAATGCATCACCCACCACAGCTCTGGCCCTGACAGATAAGAAACTGATGATGTCTACGTGGGAGCCCTGGAAACACACTCTGATAACTTTACCCATTCAGATGCTATCTAACAAAACAAAACAGCAGTTTAATACACTGAGTTTGACGCTGAGGCAACATATTTTCTCAATTTTGAATGGTTGGTTTTTAGTTTTTAGCAAGTTATTTGACTTGTAAACCAATGCATCCATTAATTGCATCAACTTAAACTGAAAACTTGGCTTGCCCAGGCCTGACCAAAGCTGACTGCATCTCAGGTACACTGGAAGAAATGGGAAAAAAATAGCAGACCAACTGATCTCTTGGGCAATCAACCACTCCTATCATCTGTTACATCCAGCATCCTTCCTGCTAACACTGCTTGTTACAAAGATAATATCAGTGCCATCATTGACACTGAGAAACTGTTCTTCACCTTTAAAACACAGCTCAATCCTCCTCCAGCCTCAAACCTTACTACTGACAACTTTACCAATTCTTTAGCAAGAAGGTAATGGCAACCAGCTGTCGATTCTCTGATTCACCACTCCAGACCAGTTTTAGCTGTAAAAGCAGGGCATCAATAAGCTAACCACAAAGCTATCCTACTACTTACCCTCCGTTTTGCCCCTCTCAATAGGAGATACGTATGAAAATTCTTGACACGCTCCTAACGTACTACATATCTGCGGGACTTGATGCCATCCAACCTCTGTCAGGTCATCTGTTCCACTATTTTACTTGCATTCACATATGTAATAAATGCTTTTCTGGGAATGGGCAAATTTCTGAACGTATTCAAAGAGCTCGGACAACACCTCTCTTCAAAAAGCCTTCTCTCAAGCTGACAATTATCGACTGGTTTTGGCATTCTATTCCTATCTAAGATAATCAAATAGATTCTTATCTTACATATTTTCTCTCACAGTACAACCTCTTTGATCCAAGTAAGTGTGACTTTATAATTGGGGAGGCGTCTATGGGGGTTAACCACGGTTGTTGCTAGAACACTCCAACATGTGTAATGTTTGCTTTTCTTGTCATGTTTGCTTTTTTTCACAGTCCATCTTTTCATATACAGTGGTACCTCTACTTATGACCGTCTCTAAATACAAAATTTTCAGGTTACAAAATGCCTCAACTGGAAAATATTGCCTTGCAAAAGAAATTTCAGGATACGAAAGGCAAAAATACAGTACGCACTGCTACTCTCAGCTCCCAGAGTTTCACTGAACATAAACATACTTGTAGCTGCTGTTGGGCCACATGCCATTTGCTACAGAAAACCACATGGTTTTCTGAGACAAAGGAGACAAAAGAAATATTAAAACTCAAATCCCCAGCATGCCTGGCGATTTTTTTATGGTTTCGACATCAAGGTTTAAAAGTGATGTCACACCCTCTCACTGGCTGGGGACCCCTCACCTCACAGCAGGGACCCTGAACCAAGGCGGATCGCATCCCGGCCGCTTAAATACCGCAACGTCCGTCAGCTCGTTTATTTTTTCCTGCTCCTCGGTTCTCCTGCTTGGACCTTCTCCACGCGACTCAAGATATTCTCTTTTGGCCTACTCCAGCCTGCCACAGCTCTCAGCCAGCAGCCACGAGGCCTCTCCAGTAACGCTCCAGTGGGCCACCGGTAAAGAGTGTGGACGTCTGCTTCACACTCTCCCTCCTGAGTGGAAATCCTCGGTGCGATCACAGCATCGGTGGTTAGGAATCACCTTCGCTTCGCCTTTCCTCTCCTTCCTTCTTACTAACCATCTCCGTGAGGAAGTTACCACGTGACCATGTCAGCCATCTTGTTTTGATGCATTTTTATGATTTATAAAAAAATGTATGTCCGAATTTTGGGGGGCTTGGAACAGATTAGGGCATTTCCCGTCTCTACTTATGACATTTTCAGGTTATGAAACAACTTTCAGAACCAATTCATTTCGTAAGTAGAGGTACCACTGTATTTCTTTTGACTGTACAGAGCATTTAAAACAAGGACAAATCATCTAAAAAGCATCTTTAGATCAGCTTGCAATAAGGGATCTGTGCAGCTCGTTCTCTTTTATCACTGCATTTTTTTTATTACTTTTTAACGCCTAACTTTGAAAGTATTTTTTACATATCATTTCTTAGCTTTTTTTTTCTTTTTTCAAACAATAATGTTTGCACTCAGTTCTGTTCTCCATGTTACAATGACAATATAAGTGATTCTGATTCATCCAGTTTAAGAACATGAAAACTCCACTCACCTCCAATGTGGGCGGAAGTCCTGCAAAATATAATCCTCTCCAGCGGAGCCTAAAAGTTATCCTTGCAGTTCCCAGGATTACACTTTTCTGGACAGCAATGTCTGATGTTGCTCCCAGGTACCACTGGCAATACTGTTGGCTTCCTTTCCACATCTTTTTGATCTCCTCTTTGTTCCCTTGGTATTTTTAAAGCCTCTCATGTCTCTGCTTGAACTTGCTGTTGCTTGGGTTTGTTATATTTCATTTTCACTACCATCTTAAATCCATTGTGAATGAAACTGAAAATTGATCATGGATTTATGTTGAGACCTCAAAAGGAATTGCTGCTGCTGCTACATTCTAATGACTGAATATGAAATCCTTACACAGCAAATAATCACATGCTGCAGATCATCCACACTTGCTGATTTCTTCGTGTTTTTTTTCCTTACTTGTCAGATGCTGCAAGTAAGTCAACGTTGAAATTTCTCAATATATCTTTACTGCTATGTACTATGTCTCTTTGTTGTGTTTGTTGTTGAATTCAGCATTATAAGTTATAATTCTTTATACTTTAAATTGTGACACTTTGAAAAATAAACAATTTACTTTATTTTACTATGCCCATCCATACCTCCAATATTTATACCTGCTTCCTCCAATTTAGGGTCATGGGCATCTGTTGTTGCCTGTCCTGGCTATCTTTGAGCACAGGGCAGAGTACACCCTGGACAGGTCACCAGCCCATCATAGGGCCACATAGAGACAATGAAATATGTTCACACTTAAATCTTAGGTCAATTTAGAACCACCATTTACCTAAATATCCAAGCTTTTGGACTGGGAAGGAAACCAGAGCATGTGGAGAAAACCAATGCAAGCATGTGGAGATCCTACAAACTCCACAAAGAAAGACCCTAAAATTCGAACCAGTGACCCTCTGACTGTGAGCTCTGATTGCGTTATGTTATATAAATATCTCAACATTAAAGATGTTCTCAGATTGGTGTGTATATATTATGTTGGAGGAGTATAAATTTGTGATTATTGCATTTCAAACTGCATTCAATCTGTTTTTCTGTCCAGATATTTATGTTATAAATGTTTAACTACTCCTCTAAAAGTCTGCCAAAAGATCTGCATGGAAGCATGGAAATGTAATCTCCATGTTGCCTGAGATAGGCATTTCTCCTGAAAACACCTTCTGGATTCTTCCATTACTCAGTTCATGATGTTAAGTAACTGCTTTGCTCTCTGTCCACTGAGTCTCCACAGAGCTCCCACACTGTCAGTAAATTTATATGAGGTGACAAACAATCCTTAAACTATTTGTTGCAATGGGAATGTAGTCATTTGTAATAAAGTCACTTTTAATATAGCAATTTAGAAGGAGACATGTATACAATAAGCTCTTTTGAATTAACTTCAGTTTACATTTGACAGGAAAATACACTCTTCAAGTATTTAATGACGATAGAGGAAATAAAACTCTTGAGAATGGAGTTCGGTCTTTTTGCGATTTGAACAGAAGTGTACTGGTGCAATTGATAGCATTACAGCTCAGCCATACAACAGCCATGTTGTATTTTTTAATGTCTTTTATGATTTTAATGTCTTTTATGACTCAGCCACGTTTAGAAAAAATGTTCTTAAGAACAATCAAGTAGCTAGTGAACACTGTTGAGAGAGCCAGTCACTGGCTGTGCAGGAAAAAAAAAGGAAGGATGAAAAGCCAAGTATGCAGAGGGGGTCAGAGTGGAGGGGGGACACACCTGGGACACCAGATGTTGTTGACGAGTCCTCTGGAGATGTTGTGGGCTAAAAAAAGGGAGGGTGACAGAGGGTGCTCACCTGATGACCCCACCAAAGCTATTTGACCTCCTATGTAAGGGAGAATGGGGTATTGTGAGACACTCGGTAATGTGAGACACCCCTTGTATCTAAGCAACAGGACACAGCTGTGGTCATTTGAGCGGGGCTGATTGTCAAGGCTCATCCTTCTCTTTTTTTTTTTTTTTTTTTGGTGGGAGTGTGAAGGGTGAATGTGTCCTTCAACAGTCCTCTCTGGCAGTAATTTCTAATGTCTTTATTAATATCTTAAATCCTGATTTTGTCAGAGAGGACCAAAAAAACACCAGCAGTGAAATATTTAAAGACAAGACAGTTAAAGAGACGGGACAGTGAGGGTGTGGTGTGTGCTGGGTTGTGAAGTGTGAGGGGTGTTGTGTAGTGGATTGTGTTGTGACAGCAAACAAACTCAGAGGATAATATGTAAGAAGCAGAAACTACTAACAAAAAAAACTGGTGAAACCTTCTACCAACTGTAGCTGTGGAGAATTGTTTACATGAAGTTTAACTCCTCTTTAATTCAGAATTAAAGTTAAAGAATAAAAGACATATGAAAATCAAAAAAACTCGAAGTAAGGTTTATTCCCATAATTCTGCGGTCATGTAAACTGAAGCAAAAGAAACTCAAAGCAAACTGGAAATAATAAAAGAACAGACAGAAACAAAAAGCTTTTCAAACAGGTTAAATGGCCAACAAAAATATGTTGTGCTAACCGAGAGCTAACGGTAAATGTAAGATGTGCCCCCCTATTCTACCAAGCTGTAGAACAAACGTGTTTTCCATGTAAACCTTATTGGAATTACTATTTCCATGTAAATCGAAGGAAAATGTTTAATTGAATTATTTAATTCCTAATTATTAATTCCGAATTAAAAAAATCATTGCCATTATTGGTTGATTGTGTTGACAGTAGAGGGGGTTGTTGGGGGAGGGGTGTAAAGAATAAATGTGTCCGTGCCCATATAGACCTCCCGCAGCAACGCTACACACACCTTGACGACAAAGCGCAGTCGCCATATTGGAGTGAAAACAACAAGCTAGGGCTTAAGCGATCACATAGTCTTTGTGCAGGTTATGCAGTTCGCACTCCAATGCGCCTGCGGGGATGACACAAGGAGAGGGCGGTGACCGGCGAGAACAGGCCGCAGACTCAAGGAGCACCCCGCCGGAGGCGTGCGCCCCCATCCGCCCAAACCGACCAACCGACCATCCACAACAACCGGACGATCCTCAATCAAAAGACCCATGCCATCCCGCAAATAACTTTGCACGATCAGCCGGGGACCGAGCGAGCGGCAACAGGGCACCCTGCCACAGGCATTCATGTGCTGGTTGTTGTCCCAAATATTCCCGCCCACCCAGCCCCCGGCCGACAACTGAACCATCCAAAAAACAACACAAGTCCTCCAACCAAAGAGCTCCAAAAGCTACAAACAGCCAGCCAGAAAACAAACCAGACGGAGGCGCGTGAAGACCGCTATCCTCACCGACACTCCTGAGAAGCAGGCACTCAAAAGGGCTTTTG
The DNA here is from genome assembly GCA_018398805.1 of Hirundichthys speculiger. Classification (NCBI taxonomy): domain Eukaryota; kingdom Metazoa; phylum Chordata; class Actinopteri; order Beloniformes; family Exocoetidae; genus Hirundichthys; species Hirundichthys speculiger. The sequence continues at coordinate 164,148 of JAGFBZ010000741.1, read as the reverse complement.
AAGAAAGACGGAGCAGACTGCAGAGGAAGTGAAAAGGGGGCAGAAAAAGGTGAGCTGATTCAGAGCTTTTGAAAAGAGATGTAAGAGACTGATGAGGAACTGCAAAAGAAGGGCTTAAAATCAGAGCCAATCCCGAGGACTCGTTATGGAGTGATGGGGGTCATAATCTGAGTTTCCCCTACTGTGGAAGTGGTTCTTTTCTCTAATTTGAATGATGAATAAAACAATTTTTGAATGATACTTTGCTGTATTTGTGTTTGTTCAGTCACCTCCAGAGTGGTGGGAAAAAAGTAAGTGGATCACTATACCCCAGGCAGACTCGTATTACCCCCTTGAAATCTGGGCTTTGTCTCAGTTTACTCCGTAGCTGGGGTAAAATGAGACACTTGACCTCTTTTTATAAAAACGATCACATTTTCACCATCTTTAGTCCGGCAAACATTCTGATCGTTTCCATCCTTAGGAAACATCCTTAATTAAAGAAAAATTTGTTAATTTTATAGACACATCAATTTAGCTTGCTTAGAGGGCGGGGCGGGGGGCGTCTCACATTACCTCACTCTCCCCAATATATAAATAACTTGTTTTAAATTAAATTCACTGCCTTCACGGTAGAAAATTCAGAATAACAAATAAGAAAGAAAACAGAGTCAGCATTGACATGAATACCTGAGCACTAATTTTTCATTTAAAGTGTATTTTAAATTTAGTTAGCTTAGCTAGGGTTTCAACATACCTGTTTTGTTTTTAAGCAAAAAAAAAAAAAAAGTTTGGTTTCCAAGTTAAATTTTTTTCAAAGACTTACCCTATTTGGCTTCTGATTTACTCTAAATCACAACTGCCCATGTTCTGATAGGCTACTTGTTCCTGTCATTTATAGGAGCATCTGCTCCACCCTCCCTGTGTTTGACTGACAGCTGTCACCAGCAGCTGTCTAACTGTCACAGACTTTCAGAGTAGAAACACAGCAGGGCGAAGACAGCAAAAGTTGGTGAACATAAGAGTCGTCTCTGGATCGCTGTGAATAATATCCAATGACACTGAATTTAAGTGTACAAATAACTCATCAATGTATTTGAAAGGGTAATTTTATGACTGGGTCCAGACTGACGTGCTTCGCGGTCTGGATCTTTTTTTTTAATGTATTTTTCCACTAACAGTTGTAATCCACATTATCTTACATGATTCATATCTCTATTTTTTTTTTTTTTTGTCTCTTTCTTTCTACTGTGGGATATTTGTGGCTGTAATATCAGCAGAACAATTAGACAAAAAGATCCAGCGACTGGCACCGTTTGAAAATGGATTTTTTTTTTTATGGTTGCATGTTAAATAATTACTAATAAGAACATGATAACAATCGAGAGAGCAAGGCATTCTTCCCTCCACTTTTGAATGAGGACATCATTCCAATTCCATCTTCCCCATTCCAGCCAAACTCAGGAGAAAGCAGCTCAACTGAGCAGAGCTTTAAAACAATTTCTTATCCTTAGACTCCTTTACAGTATTTGTCACAGGTGCATAACAATTTCAATTCACTGTGCCATGGTGAAACAAAGACAGAAGGAAAGAAAAAAGGGAAAAGGATCATTTGCTTGCACAACAAATTGATCCTCCAGCTTGGAAAGCATCCCTGGGGTAAGGTGAAACACATTTTCTACCTCTTCGATGGATTTCGACCCAGATGCACACTTGAGCTTAGTCTCTATTAAGAGACCGAAAGATTTATGAGAGAAATATTGACCAGCAGCTCTACTGGCCATTTTATAGGCCCCGCATGACAGCAGAGAAGGAAGAGGGGGGGTTTGTCTTCAGCATCTACAAGTCTGTGAGGTCTGCGCTTTCAAGGTCAAGACAAAAAGAAACATTAAGTACAGTCACACACTTCAGAATTTTCCCAGTTGTATGGTGCATATTTTCTCCTATCTGGGGAAATCTTAAAATGTCTATGCTCTTTATTTAGTTAGAATGCTCATTTGCTAACTTAAGTTCAAGAAGATGCAAATTCAAGTAGTAAATGAACCCTTATTATACCAGATAACTGCCACTGAATACAGTCGCCTCTCATCCAATGATAAAATGTCTTTACACTTCCTAAAGGCCAAACTAAACACTATAAAGCCTATTTAGGCATAGAGTTAAGAATACAGTACTATCAAGGACAATTGTTTTAACATAGACAAACATGGTTTTACTATGTGTGCTATGAGCAAGATGGAGATTTTTTTTTTTTTAATTAAGTAATTGTTTAAGATATGAAATAAAACTGTTGCCTCTTGTAGTATAGTGTTTATCTATATCCAGGGTTTGTAGAAATATTTGCAACCCTTGCTACTTTTCATCTCCTACAATGATTAAGAAAATGGTAGACCTACAAAGTAACAGAACGTGTTGTACCTGCTTTTAAAAGGAAACTTACATCTACCTGAAACTGTTTTTGCCCAATTCTACTTCAGAATGAGAGAGGACCCGACAAACACCGCAGCACATGAGAATACAACTGAAAGTGTATTTATTTATTTATTATTATTATTATTTATTTATTATTATTAATTATTACTTATTGTGTGGCCTAACAATAAGTAGCATATTTTCCAAGATGATCCAAGTTTGAATTTATTAGTATGATGTGCTTGAAGCGGAGAACTCTCCTAGAGAGGCTTGACTACAAGATGTACATCACAAGACATACAGAGCAGTATCCCCCATGAAGAGGGAGGAAGGAAGCTTTGGAAGGAAGATCAAAGCTGCTCAAAAAAAAATGTTGGCAGACAGAATTGAAATAAGCAATAAAGAATGTCTTAAGGAGTACAAGAAACTATCCATACCTGAGACATTTGAGACTTCCAAAATAAAGGAATACAGCTCTGGATGCACTTTGTCCAACCATCATTATCCAACTTAAACACCCTGTGCCTTATGTCCACCCATCACCTGTTTGGTCTCATCTGTCTAAAGGACATCGTTCCAGAAGTCTTGAGGTTTGCTGTGTTGCAACTTTTCAAATCTAAGACGAATGGATGGTGTCTACTATGTGGAATGAATCAATCGTATCACAGGTGTCCTATTCATTTTCTATGGTGAATGAAGAGTCATGGTCAATACTTCTACACTTTCTCTTGAAGTCAGTATGTCTAGGCAATGCATCAAAAAGTTGAGCTTGGCCCAGCTAAATTTAATAAAGGGCATTTAATGAATTTATTTGAAAGTAAAGGTCATTGTGTTAAGTAAACAAGGGAAGTTTTACTTAAGTGCACACCTCTGTGAGACAAATTGGTGATATCGGTATATTGAATGAGTGGCCTAAGATACCTCCAAAGAAGCCTTACATTGCGATGAACATTAACATTTAATGAATTCCATTCAATCTGAGATGTTGCTCCTTAGATATTTGGAATTTAGCAATACACAGTCTGACCTTGGGATGAAAGTTCTAAAAAGTCCACTCCTGGGAAGTTTATCAGCCATCTTTCAACATGTGAATAATCTTGCTCATTGTAAATTGATGGACTCCAAATAGTTAAGAAACTACTTTTCTACCATTCTCAGACAGTAACATTATGTCCCAGTGACTATTGATGTAGATGGTCCTGAGCCACATTGGAATGCAAATTAGGAACATATGATAATTTCCTTCAAAAAACAACAATTTTGAGCCACTGTTATGACACTTTGGCATTTTCTATCTGGCAAAATTGGTAGGAGTTTGCATAGTTGTTTTAAATTGGAAGTTTACATGCCACATAAAAGCCCAAAATGCAGCAGTACTGACTGGTTTCGACCAGTGCTGCCACCAAGTGAATACCACTGTCACAGTTTTCAGGTTTCCGCTTTTGCTTCTCAAAGATCATTCCTGTCCTTCTTGGTATCATCTTAATGCACACTTGAATCCTCCAGGTGTGCATTAAGATGATGCCAGTTTCTGCCTTTAGACTTTTTTATGATCAATTTATCAAGGACATTTGAATAGCAGCACTTGGCTGCTACTACCTTGCTTCCTTCCTATGGCCCATAGGAGAGATTGTGTGTGTGGCCCAGGTCTCCCTTGTAAAAGAAATTAAGGATCTCAATGGGACTAACCTGGTTAAATCAAGGTTGAGAGTGTACTACTTCTGCTTTTTGACCTAAAGAAAAAAAAAAGACAGGGTGTACATTGCCATTTGTTGTTCATCTGAGATTGCATTTGCTTTGAGAAGGATAACCATGCACCAGCAACAAGGGCAGAGCTGACTGCCAACCACCAACCACTGACATTCTCCCCCACTGACGTTGAAGCAGCGCTTAGCCAGACCAACGCACACAAAGCAGCAGGCCCTGATGGCATCCCTGGATGTGTGCTCAGAGCATGTGCTGGGGAGCTGGCGTGGGTCCTGACGGACTTGTTCAACCTGTCCCTGGCCCGTGCTGTTGTCCCGACCTGCTTCAAATCCACCACCATTGTGCTGGTACCAAAGAGCTCCACACCAGCGTGTCTCAACGACTACCGTCCAGTGGCTCTCACCCCCATCATTTCAAAGTGCCTAGAGCAGCTGGTCCTGGCACACCTCAGATCCTGCCTGCCCCCCACCCTGGATCCCCACCAATTTGCCTACCGCAAGAACAGGAGCACAGAGGATGCAGTCTCTACAGCACTGCACTCTGTGCTGTCACACCTGGACAGTAACAATACTTATGCCAGAATGCTGTTCTTAGACTTCAGTTCAGCATTCAACACTGTCATACCGTCCACCCCCGTTCACTCACACACGCCAACCCCCCACCCCACCAGTAAATGAACGGAGCTAGTACCCACTAAGGGCCTGATTTACTAAGATCCTAAATAAAGAGTACTAAATTGCGTGTGCACTGAAAAAGTTTGCGCGTGCTGTTGTTGTGTGTTTTGCGGGTGATCAACTAAGAATGCTCGCGCAAATGATAACAGGTGCAAACCGCAGTATTTAAATGAGGTGTTGCGTGTCTTAAGGTTTGCGCCATGGAGAGTCTGGATGGAAAGCAGGATAAACGCAAGCGCAAAATGAAATTTGACGAGTTGGAGTTAGAGATATTAGTGGAAGAGGCAAATAAACACATTCATGAACTAAAGCAAAGAAATTTAAACATTACCAAAAGAAACGCAATATGGGAGAAAATCTGCGATAGAATAAATGCAGTTGGTAAGACAAAAAGAACGGCAGATGAGGTTAAAAGAAGGTGGCAAGATATAAGGCGAAGAACTAAAGAAAAAGTGGCCTTTAATAAAACTTCGGCAAACAAGACAGGTGGAGGGCCTGCGGAAGAGATGCCTCTAACACGCTAGAGCCAACTGCAAACAAGGTAGGCGCACAATAAGAAACACTTTTTTCTCCATGAAAACACGTGATTTATTTATTATCACAAATAAAAAAATGAATGTGCCTCCTGTGGCAACCTTTTGCTGAATAATACTCGATTTAACATTCAAATAAAATATTTCTCCTTTTGCATGTGCTTGTGACCGGCTCCAAATCAGCCCTTAACTCATTCAAAAGCTCCAAGATGGAATCGCTAGATAGTCGATATGTTTCAACTATCTGGTTTTCATTCATTCCAAACAAATTTACACGAGTCCGAAAGACTCTCTCTGCGTATTCTTTGATTTTGGCGATGTCGCCTCCTTGCCACAATAACAGCAGCCATGGGTGCGTAATGCTGGGCAGATTAGCACCTTCCTTTCGAACGTATTAAATACAGACGCAATCACAATCCCCGCAATTACTTTCAGGGTTGGTAAATCTCATTGCGTGTGGTAAATGAACCTATTTGCATTTTCCCCTCCCAGTATTTAGCGCTTTCTGGCGGGTACGCCCCATATTGATTATTCATCAGGGCAAAAGTACTAAATGAACAGCGTGTGCTATTTTGCTCATTTGAGAGGCGCAGTCCTCTTTGCACGCTGTTAGTAGATCAGCTTGCACATTGGTTTGCGGGTGATGTCAAGTTTGCACACGTTTTTACGCACGCAAACCTTTAGTAAATCAGGCCCTATGTCTTTGCACTCTTCCACACAAATGTAAATAATATAATTGCACTGGACTCCTCACACTCCTGTAAATACTTTCATAATCATGTAAATACTGTTTGAATCTGTGTAAATCTTATAATCACTTCTCTGCTCATAATATATATTTATTTATTCATCCAAATCTGACCTGCACTTTACAACAATAGTTATTTATTATTTTGATATATATATATATATATATATATATATATATCTATATATATATATATATATATATATATATATATATATATATATATCTATATGTGTGTGTGTATACTGTACATTGTATTTATTTCACTGCAAAAGCACTTCTGGTTAGATGCTAACTGCATTTCGTTGCCCTGTACTTTGACATGTGCAATGATAATAGAGTTGAATCTAATCTAATCTAATCTAATTTACCCAATTTTGAGACCTGGTCAGGACCAGATGTCCTTTTATAATGCCCTATTCTGTTGAAACCTTAGAATTGAAAGAGAGTTTACTTTCTGTTTTACAGAACTGTAGAGCTCTTGTATTAGATGAGCAGAACAAATGGCAATCCCCTTATTTTGTCATTAACGACTGATACAATGTAGACACCCACCTTTAGAAGGTAGATGATGGCACTTGATTCATCAATTTTTAATCAGCATTATTTTGGGGACAATCACTTCACTGGCTCAATGACAATGAGAAGTCCACCTTGCTCTCTCACAGGCTGAGGCTGCTGTCTTTGTCTCTCATTCCCTGTACGTTAGCACATCAACACTGACCAGTATTGTGTGTCTCTTTATATCGGATAACGGAGTAAGGTAATGTGGGCAGACTGAACAAGAGTAAGATTTTCTTTCTCAGAAGAGGAAGCTTTTTGTCTTCTTTCTTAATCTTTCGTCACAAGCCATACCCTCGACTTCTTCGCTTACTTCATTAGTCATGCAGGGGTATGGTGGAGGAAACTGGTGAAACCGCTTGGCTTCTTCTGGAGTCAGATATAATGTACCAAGGTTGTATGCATATTGGGAAACTACTGAACTTCTTGTGTTTGATTTTTGTTCATTCTGCAGTGAATACATATCAATCAATGAAATTTCAGGAAGCGTGTCCATGGCAACAAACTCTGTAAGGTACTCCACAGGGGAATATTCTCTGGTTTAAAACATGTGTCGTGTTTCTGTCGGCACTTTCAAAGATTAAATTAACTCTGACAAAAATCTTCTCTTTACTTCATTATCAAGGGAATTTGAAACTACCTGAAGAGAACAAAAAGCTCCTGTATTCACCTCTCACACACTAAACTCCTTTTTTTTAATGATGCCCTCTTCCATTGACCATAAACCTTAATTTCACTGAAGCACAGAACACAATGAGAGACAGATTTAGAGCCTTTGTTTCACAGGCAGTGTCCATATCTTTTTGCCTTGGCATTGAGTTCAAAGTCACAAAGTTTTAAACATCCTCTAATATCCACTGAATAGACAATGTCTGGGATTTTTGGTCTTACTTATACCTTTAAAAGCCGCAGGTGTTGAATTTTAATGAGTGATATTGTTCCAAGCCCTGACAAGTTATCTTACCAGTAGAACATTATGTACAATTCACCATAAAAGCTGGTGGAGCCCTGGAGTGACAACAGTGACATTTTCTACACTATTCCAACTTGTCATTTTCTGTTAGGTAAAGAAGGCGTAGAAGGTCAAACTGCCACAACCGTTACATTCAAAATGTCACTATTTAGGTAACATACCTGCTGAATGTTCAACCACTTATAAAAGCTAAAATGTTGATTTGCTTAACATTGGAAATGTTAATTTTGTATTGTTCCCGTCTATATAATTGGAAAAAGAATGTAGGAAATGTGTTAGACCTTAAATAAGGGATGTGTGAATATACTAAAATCAGTTAGGGTTTAACCCGTCCCTTCAACTGCCTCCATGATTGTAGGGGATAATCTCACTTATTCTTATAAAGATGAAAAAACCTACACAAAAATAATGGAACAGAAACTAAGAAGCAGTTAAATATGTCAAACATAAATTAACCACCTTTATGTTGTTGATGTCATTTCCTGTTGTATATGGAGGGTGATTGGTTTATTGACTCTGTTTGAATGCTGAGATGCAGGAAACACACTATGCCAGTGAGTACAAAACTAAAGTCACTAAGTGTGCACCCTTAAAACAAGTTTTCCAGAGTTAGGGGAGAGTGAGGTAATGTGTGACAGCCTTTACTTCCCCCTGCCCCCTAAGCAAGCTAAATTGATGTGTCTATAAAATTAACACATTTTTCTTTAATTTAGGATGTTTCCTGAGGACAGAAACGATCAGAATGTTTGCCGGACTAAAGATGGTAAAAATGTGATCGTTTAAAAAAAAAAGTGGTCAAGTGTCTCATTTTACCCCAGCTACGTGGCAAACTGAGACAAAACCCAGATTTCAAGGGGGTAAAGCGACCCTGCTTGGGGTAAAGTGACCCTACTTGGGGTAAAATGATCCACTTACTTTTTTTCCACCACTCTGGAGGTGACTGAACAAACACAAATACACAAAAGTATCATTTAAAAAATGTTTTATTCATCATTCAAATTAGAGAAAAGAACCACTTCCACAGTAGTGGAAACTCAGATTATGACCCCCCTCACTTCATAGCTAGTCCTCGGGATTGGCTCCGAATTTTAGCCCTTCTTTTGCAGTTCCTCATTAGTGTCTTTCGTCTCTTTTCAAAAGCTCTGGATCAGCTGACCTTTTTCTCCCCTCTTTTGAACTTTCTCTGCAGTCTGCTCCATCTTTCTTCAAAAGCCCTTTCGAGTGCCTGCTTCTCAAGAGTGTCAGTGAAGATAGCAGTCTTCAGGCACCTTCGTCTGGTTTGTTTTCTGGGGGTGAACTTTGGAAGTGTGATGATTTCCTGTGGAGGGACATATCCAGATCGGCTAGTAATATGTCCTGCATGAGTGTCAGCTGGCGTGGGAGCGGGCGAATTTGTACGGGAGGCTGCGTTATCTGCAGCGGGAGGTTCATCTTCAGGCAGATCATCTGCAGGGTGCAGGGCTTCCATACCTTCTGCTGGAGGTGGAGCATCCCCTGTGGCAGGCTGTAGGTCAGGGTTTGGCCGGTCTGACGGAACAGATGGTGCAATACGCTTCATCTGGGAAAATGTCACAATTGTATGAGAAAATCCCAGTGGACCTAAACCCAGAAGTGATATTTTGTGGTGTCATGAAGGCTTGATTCACAAGTCCTGCAACCTGGTAGATGGTGACTGTTTTCGCCAGGATTTGATCGCATCCACCCATCGAGAGCTCAGCTGTATTGGGCTTTGAATGGACCGTACACGGCCACATCCAGAGGCTGCATGCGATGGGATGTGTGAGGTGGGAGAGTGAGCAATACCATTGCTCCTGGCGAGTTTTACTGCCCTGAGTTATATGTGAGCTTTAAGATTGTCCATGATGAGAAGCATGGGGTAGTCAGGTGAACAGTAAGTATGGTTTATCAGGTGGCCGAGGAACTCGGCCCAGCTATCTTCATTCATCCATCCTGTTCTGGTGGATGTAGCTTTTGCTTCCTGGAGGTGCATTGATCATGAAGCAGTCTTTAAACTTTACTCCTACATTATTACAAGCTACACATGTCAGCCTTGTGTGTGTGTCATTTATCTCACCTGTTGAGGCCTTTGAACCGTACTTATGGAGACCTGTTTCATCCACATTAAAAATCATGTGTAGGGGAGAATTTATGCCTGTTAAAGATAAGGAGAAAAGGAATCTAAACTACTTAATTTTAAGAGAATAAAACACATGCATTGGAAGAATCAATTCTCCCACCTGTCCATGACTACTGCCAGATTATCAAAGAACGTTCTATTGAAGGGAGTGTCCCTTCCAAAGGATGTTGCTTCTGGAGTTCGGACAGAAAGCCAGCAACGTGCTAGGAAGCTGCAGGACCACTCTAAACCTGCAGACTGTCTCTCCTTCCAATTGGCAGGCATGAGGACATGGTTCTTGTCTGCATACTCAAATGCCAGTGTGTGGCACTTAGCTGGTGTGGGAATTATAATTGTGCTTGCATATTTGGACACATATATTAAGAGTAAAATTAAGTTGTTAAAAGGTCTGCAGGTCATGGGCTGAGCTAGAGTCATAAAGAGGACCGGCACTTAGGAAGACAATTGAAGCTGTGCCAGGGTGATATGTTCTTATCAGGGACAGGCACTGTTCTGGGGGACAATGGGGGAGTTTGCCTTTAACTAACAGAAAAAGTGATTGTATCTAACAACGCTTAATGTTTAACGCCCTGCATGTGTCAATAAAACCAGCCTGTGAGCTGCAGAGAGTCAGAAATCAACCGGACGAGCAGGAGGACAGGACCGCGGGGTCTGTCAGCTGATTTCTCCCTTTGCAAAGGCGAAACTTGAGAGTGTCATGACTATTATTGAATTCAAATTAATCTCACTTTGAGTCCACAGATCAGCAGTCCGGGGAAGGTCAGGTTGACCACAACACTGGAGAGAGCCCATAGGACTGTTAAGCAAGTTCTTTCAGGCGTTTGGAAAGTTCTTCCTCCATCTCATCTGTGAAAATTCTCTTTACCTGGGCTACTGAGCCCCAGCCCACAGTGAGAAGGTCCCCCCGCTGCTTTTTTCTTATAAATCTTAGGAGGCTTGACTTGTCAATATTTTCGTTCCTTTGAAACACATCTTAAGGGCCTCTTTTTCACCATGAATTGCACTTTCCATCTGTTCAAGGGAGATTTGGCCCCAGGTTGTCTTCCTGTTGTATTTTCTTACCATGATGGATTTTTCATACTGTTTAAGACACAAAAAACAAAGCTTATTTTTTGTCTTACTTTGCCTCCATTGGAAAAGTGAAGCAGTGTCTTACTTTTTCCTCATGGCAATTTTCTCACTTTAACCCTCCACCACTTTTTTATTAAAACAACTTCTCTGCGGAATTCAGGCCAATCTTTAGCTAGCAGCACTGCATCATTTTAAAAGGTGATAGTTCGACAATATACGGGAAATGAGTTTGTCCGCTTGAATCAATTACTTTTAGCACCAGAGTTGATTATGGTGAAAACCAAAAAATTTACTTTTACATCCCAAAAATGTATTTTCGTACAAAATACATGCTTACCACAGTACAGTGGAGTCAGGCTCTTCCTGGCCTTGGTGAAAAGGATGAGCCTTGACAATCAGCCACTCAAATGACCACAGCTGCATCCTGTTGCTTAGATACAGGGGGTGTCTCACATTACCCAGTGTCTCACAATACCCTATTATCCCCTATCAGATATCTATGCCAACTTATTTATGGTAGCAACTGAACTGTCTGGATTGGAACTGGAAAACTAAAAACGCTGTGACCAGCATGACCAAGGCCTTTGAATGTTACATCCCGTCTTGACAGGTTCACCACTTTATACAAGCTCTTGTATAACCTTTCCATTTTATTTTACCACTATGGTGACTGCTGAGGTAAGCAGCTGATTTCATTAAAACAGAAGTTCAAGATTATAACAGTATGGAAGTTATCCTTGAGAAATAGAAACAGTAGCCTTGGAATGCCAGCACAATTCTTCTCAGAAAAAGGATTTTTTTTCTTCTCTTTTGGCAGTTTCTGTTCCTATTTAACCACCCTTTCCAGAGTTTGTTGCCTGCATCATTTAGATGACAATAAGATTCAGGGGGACAATAAATGATGCATTAGACCAAACCTTGGTGTCTAAAAGTGGGTATGCAATTTATTTTTCTAAGATCCTGAAATTCTTTGTAGGGAGTTGAAAGCCAAGTGCTGTAAATCTAATTTCAAATGCTAGTATGATGCATTCAGAACTGATGGCTGATACTTCAAACTCTTGAAGAAAATGCCACAGCTTTTATTTGAAAAATTACAATATTTCTCTTGGACACTGTGCAAAATCTATTCTATGCCAAATATGCCATACTGAAACTATTGAGATTAGACTTGCATATGAACATGTCTACTGGGTGATACTTGATGAACATAAAGGAAAAGCATGTTCTGTAAAGAGAAAAGGGAATCATGCAGCCACTGTTGTAGGTCAGTTAGGTACTGTTTTCTTTTCTTTTCTTTTCTTTGTAAAATGTCAAAATTTTGAGTGGTCACCACCAGTTAAATAGCACAAAAATATAGTAAAAAAAAAAAAAATGCCACAGTGAGCATCATTGCAATGCTCTGCTTTGGGATAAACTTGATGGTTTCTGACTATTCTGCTTTTAAACTCGCTGATCCTTTATGTTATTTGAAGTTATGTGATGGGCTTTACTATTATATGCAAGCCTACAGAGAAAGTGTATCAAATAAATCAGATGTGTGGATGCAGAAGTTGATTTTTTTTCTTCCTTAACCTGCATGAGGATGAAATAAATACAGCACTGTGTATCCATAGCACTGGCAGTAGAAGAGGAACAAAGTGTGTTTGCATCAGTGCATATTGTGTGTGTGCGTGTGTGTGTGTCTGTTCAAATTACATGGATGGTTCTCTTTTTATTATTTAATCTTTAAAAATGAAGCATGGGACCAGACTGGAGGATATGCCAATGTTTTTTTTTTAAATAGACCTTGTGGTGGCAGAGATGGAGTGAGTTCTGAGTGACACATGTGACCGAGATTCTAATGCTTTTTATGCAGTCTTTGAGTAAATCTGAGCAAGTTTTATTTATTTTTTATTTTTTTCAGGGCCACTCCATATGCTCCATTAATCTAAGAGGTTGGGTAAACCCGCTGCCTAAATCTTTCATAACCTCAGCCTTATGCACAGCGTCTTGTGATGAATGACAGATCCTTCTTAGCAGTAAAAAAAAAAAAGAAATGGAGTGATGTGAAGAACATTTGTAAGGGGAGTAGGATGGTAACTTTGTTTAGCAACAAGGAATTTTTCATCACTTTGCTGGTGATAAAGATTTGTCCCACATGTCCAAGAACTAGAGGTCTTCACAGGTCCACTTTCATGGACCCGAACCCGAATGGACCCACAAGATTTGGACCCGGAACCCACTCGACCTGAGTCTTTAGTTTCCGACCACAAACTGAACCGAGATACTCGAATAGAACCAAGAGAATACAGCCCATAGTTGCTCATGTTAAAAGTTGTCTAGCGTTGAATAAAACTTCATTTTCTTACCTAAAGTTGTCTTCTTCTACCCGATTCAGTTGCTACATAGGCTACGTGATGTGAACGTGATGTAAGGAACAATAAATTCACGTCGTTATTTTCTTTGTAGATACGTATGCTATTAGTAACAACTGCTAATGTTAATAGCCTACACCAGTCAGGACGTGTAGTGAACATATTCTCTCATCCAACGTTATCATGTTGGTGATCCGTTGTGCTTTACAGCTGCTGGGCAAACCGGTAAGAACGCCACGGCAACACAATTGTTTTATGAAAAACATGCCAAGTTAATAATGATTTAACTGGCCTGAGTCCTGACATAGGCTAAACCAAACTACTGTTTGTTTGTTTACTTTTGCTTGACCTGTCACCTGACATTTCGTAGCCTATTGGATTGGGGGGGGGGGGGGGTCTTTCCAGCATTGTTATGAGAATGACTGAATGACTGAACCACTCACCCTGTCCCTAAGACTATGTTCTCACTGTCAGCCCAAATCTATCATTTAAAATATCCAGATTGAATTTTGACAGTCTGAACAACCAAAGATCACAAGAAATCTGATCTTTTTTTGTTTTTTGCCCCCTCCCCCAATCCAATTCAAAATCAAATGTGACTTTAATTAGATCTGCACAGACGTGTCTTAATCTGAATGGCCTGCTTGTTCAAGTACCATTTGCAATGGGACACAAAAATGTCTACTAGAGTGACAGAAGGGACAGCAGATTCCTTTCCATTAGCTAACAGCTAACCTGCACGCACCCCACTGTACGGCCATGCTGGCAGAAACAGCCGGTTAACATCAACCAGTAAACAGAAAGTGTCCTCCCTCTTTGCTTTTTTGTCCAGTGCTGTGTGAAAACATTTGCCCCCATACAGATTTCTTTATGTTTTGTTTTTATGTCACACTTACATGTTTCAGATCATTAAACAAATTTTAAGATCAGACAAACATAACCTAAATATGTTAGTCTGATTCTTTTGTTGAAAGCTCAGGAACAGACTGGTTCAGAAATAGAGTATTTCTTATGGTCACAGGCAAAGCAAGGGTGTCTCAGTCAAAATGAGTGCCTTTTCCAGAAAAAGAGTTCACAGATATCTTCTTGGGCTGGGCCTGCCCCATACCAAGGTTGGACTCATACACAACTGAATGTAAGTGGCCATTAACTAGTGATGTGGACAGGCCGACCACCGTCCATGTCGATTTCTTGGAATAAGATAAACACTGTGTGTGAATGTTGTTTCAGGCGTGTATTTAATGCAAACTGATACAATAGAGAGGTTTCATTCAGTCATGTTATCTTACTGTTCCTCCTCAGGGACACAGTATGAGCTCAGTGAAAGAATAGCAAGGGTTCAGTAGAAACTACTGAATAGGCTTAATGTAAAATCTATTATAACAAGTACATTTCTAAAAAAAGAAGCAGTTATTACAGGATGAATTCATTTGTTAAGGGGAAAAAAAGCTATTCAAACAAAGCAGGCACATTCTTTCTACAACTTCAACTCCTCCAGTCAGAGCAGCATCTAACTCTCAAAGAAAAGTGGGTTTCTAAGAACCATGGTCTCAAGTGGCCTTAAAACAGTGTGTGAAAGACAAAATTCATTTCAAAATACTCCACATTCTTGTTAAGAATGTCTCTAAACCACCCTCATGAGTAATATTGGTATACAGGCTCATGATACCAAAGGTAAGCAAGAGGACATCATCTTAAAAATCATTCAGACCTAAAATGTATATCAGTCATCTTTGAACAGATCCCTCAAGGGCATATTAACCCTTTAAGTGCCAAAGTCGCAATATTGCGACAAGCAACATTGCTGAATAAAACAGGCTGTTTCTATAAATGTGATGCAGAATCTTATTACTTTTCACCAGGAGATGGCGGAGATATGGGCCTGTGATCTGAGAACCATTTTTGGTGGTGGCGCTATTCAAAGTTTTAGCATAAAATGAGTTTGAAAAACACCCTCCGGCACAGAGATGCGCGGCGCAGCAGTGGTAGAAATGCTGAACGTAGCGAGAGCAGAACAGAATGAAAGAGTGTTTTTTCACTCACGATGTCAAGATGTCGGTTTACCGTCCACGAAGTACCTTGTCAGGTTCTGGCTAACTCCGATTCCAAGAAGGAAGATATTCAATTGTCCAGCGAAGCAGAAACTGACGCGCGGGCTCTCCGTCACTACTAATGTCATAGTCCACTATCAGCACATTGTATATCGGCTGCTTCACCCTAGTGTGGCCGGGGTGAAAGCTTTCTGTGATCGCCAAGCAGGTCGAGGTGTCAGGGGGGCTCATAACACCGCAACTATGGAAAAATTTCACGGGGATGAAATCAACCGCGGTTGTCCTGGCAACACGGGAGAAGCTGCGTGAAAAAAACACATCGCTAATGGCACACCGGAAATCGTGGTGATGATGATGGTGGCGGCTGAGAGTTCTTGAGAGAAGAGGAAGAGTATCGAAAGTGGAGCCTAAATTTTGATGAGTCTGTTGGTTTTTGTGAAGACGATCTGACAAATTCTGAGCCCATTGATTTCATCACTTTTCCAAATGATGAATTCTGGAGCCTCATCACCAATCAAACAAATAGAAAAGGCCACCAGTTATTTGAAAGGGAAATATTGAAACCAAACTCCAGATTTCATGACTTTATGATGTGATTGTCCCTGAAATCAAAGCTTTCATTGTGCATGGGGTTTGAGGAAAAATCTGAAATTAAGGACTACTGGGCAGGTTTGGGCAGGTGATGTCACAATAATCAAACTAGATGACAAATCTACTTCCATTCTAAATTTTGAGTTCATACTGAAGATATTTCTCATATGCCTTTATCTCAAACCACTTTAAAGTTATTGCCTTTTGAAACCTTGATATCAAATTGAACATTTTCCAATATGGCCGCCACATTGTGACGTCATAATATGCAAATTAAATGAATAATTTCACTCCCATCACAGACTTTGAGTCATACTGAACAATTTTCTCACTGAAAGTATACCTTTATCTCAAACTGCTTTCAAGTTATAGCCTTTTGAAATCTTGATATCAAAATTGTATATTTTCTTGAAAAAACTCCAGCGCCTAAAGGGTTAAAGGGATTAATGATGAAGTCTACAAACTGGAACAACAAAAATGCCACATAGTTAAAGTACATATTACAAGGTAATGGAAAATGTCCAATACTAAATTAAATATTGACCTGGAAATCCAGCTTTTCTTTTCAGGAGCATCAAGTTAAGAGTGTATTTAGGTCATGATTCAACCCTTTATAACAAAGCACTACAGCCTTTATCTCATGGTTTTATGACAGCATATTTATCATTCATCAGTTCACACATAGTAATTCTTGTTTTCTTAGTTGAGTTAAGAGTTGATGTGCAATTTTGTTGCTCTCAGGATACAATTCTATGCATTAACTGAAGTATGATTCTAATTTGGACTAAAAGTGTTTTTGGGCCAAAGTGTAGGAATATCTGCCACAAGGCAAACTTTCTTAAGTCCGTAAAATGGTTCACCTTATCATTTAGTCTACTGATCTTGTCATCATAGTTCCTTAGAGAAATTATTTATTATATTGTACTTGATGCCATAGATCTTCAACTGTCTGTTATCATAGCATCTATGAATGGGTGGATATTCCTTCCTGTGTGAAGGAGCGATATCGCAGGTCCTTCCTCCCTGCTGCTGTGAGACTGTACAATCAGCACCGCTCTCAGCACCCCCCCCCCCCACCCACCCACCCACCCACCCAATGGACAATGTGACTAATTTCTATTGTGTGCAATATACATATACATATTCATTGACATGTGCAATAACTTCTCTCAGGTAAAGTAATCACTACCAACATATCCCTTGTAAATAAAGTCAGAGTTATTATTTATTATATATTCTCTATTGTGGTTATTGTTTGTTTTTATTATTGTTTTTATCTTATTTTATTGTTGTCCATTTTATTTTTTATTTTTTATTGCTATTTCCACTTGCTGCTGTTACGATGTAAATTTCCCCATTGTGGGACAAATAAAGGAATAGCTTATCTTATCTTATATGAAATAGCTCAGGTTCATACTGCTTGCAGAGAATTTTTATTAATTTTTTTTGATATTTTCCCAACATGTTTGGTTTTGAAATCATACATACTATGGCAAAAATAAATCACCCATCAACTCCCTGAATGTTCTGAAAAAATGGAAGCAAATTACGGTAAGTTACACTTTACATCAAATTATGGTTGTGAGGAAGTGAGTTTCTTTGACAAAAGACAAAGACAAAGATTACTTGAGTACAACTCTTTCTCAGAAGAAAAGTGACATAAACTCCTTGTTGCTGGCCAGAGGTTTCCATGTGGTTCCCTTTAAAGTGAGTCTCCCGAAAGTATTTTATTTCTGCAGAGAAGGATCTCTAATTCCACTAATGACATTATGGATACGGGTGAGGACATGAAAGATAGATTTAGTCACTGGGGTTACCCATCTTCTTAGATTAAAGAAGAGTAAAAGTTGACCCTGTAAAAGATATCCAAGATTTACCTAGACACTGGAAAAAACAGTCAAGTTTTTCAGTTGTGTATTATTCAGTATTCAATCCCCTCTGCTCGAGAAGATCTCTTTTCAAACAGCACATTTTTAATGTGCTAATGTGGAATTTTTCTCCATTTTTTAAGGTCCTCTCTTTTTCATACATAAATGGATATCTTTTCAAGGGGGTTAAAGTCCATACCAATTGTCAATGACCAAGATGCAGGGTACCCCCTCAAAAGACATGCAGCAACAACTAAGACCACAATCCACATTTACATGCACACCCATGGTCCATTTCAAATCACCAATAAACTTAACAAGCATGTTTTTGGGAGGAAGCCAGAGTGTCCAGAGAAAATCTGTATAGGCACCCAGGGAATGCACAAATTCTAAATTCAAATAGAAAACTTTCTGAAACTGAGGTTGACCATTTTTTAGATCAATTTTGGGTCTCATACTTAGTCGAATCCATTCTTGAATTTTTCACAAGGGATTCTATCATTGTTGAGCCACCCATCCAACTTCTCCTTTTTTCAATTTTGGGTCACAGGTGCAACTGCCTAAGCAAAGAGGTTCAGACCTCCCCTCCCCAGCCACATCCTCTCTTCCAATGTGTTCCCAAGCCTGCTAATCACGAGAAACATAATCTCGCCAGGGTGTCCTGGGTCTGTCCCTGGGTCTCTGCCCAGATGGACATCCCTGAAAATTTTCTTCAGGAAAGTCTTTCCTGAACATCCTAACTAGATGTTCAAACTCCCTTAGCAGGCTTCCCTTAGTGTGGAAGAGCAGCGAGCAGGAGCCACTTGTATCTGTGTACTCATTTATTTAGTCACTACCCCACTGTCTGTGACCTTGGCCTTGATCTCTTTCTCCACACTTCCCTAATTCACAAAGAAAAGATGCTCTGCTGTCCTTCACTTGAAGCAGCACCTCACCCTCAACCTGGAGAGAGCACGCTATCAGATTTGTTGCTATGATTTTCCATTTTTTATTTCCTGTGTAATTGTATCATAACAGGCTTCTCCTTGTAAATGCTCATTTGTATTTTTTCGTTAATTAAAGACAATTAGTTTGTTAATTTATTAAAATTAGTGCAGAGAAGGTCATATTAATACATAATGGATTAGAATCTAAAAATTACAGGTCTCCAAGAGTTTTGGAGTGGAAAAATACAGTTGACTTTTCAAGAACTTTAATTAAATCATTGTTTTAAAATAGGAAAATAATGAACTAAATAAATTCAGTTTTATAACATTAATTTGTACATTGTCCTATATGGCATGAGAGAAAATTTATAGCCAGTAATGTAGCAAAAGACGATTTGTGGAAGAAATAAGAGAAAGACACAGAAATCTTAGAGTTACTGTTCGAATGTGACTTTCGTAGGACAGCTGAAGCCCATTCCTCACACTAGTCTGTGCGTTTTTAGTAAAAGTATCTCTAGTGTCAGAAAGTATAGTGTATGAGAATATGTGGTAACAACTATACAAGTGCTGGAAATGCTACTTGATTTTCACTTACTTTGGTGGAGTTTTATCAAAGACACTTGTCATGGTCAGGGTCAGCACTCCACAGGAAAGTAAGAGAAGTAATCCTGTTAAAATTGTTCTTATAGCCCCTGACTGCAACACACGTGCTGTGTATATCTCTATGGAAGCAATGTCAGCTTAGTTACTGAGCCCTGCATTTTTGCTCAAGTGCACTTTTGGAATCAAACTCTCAGTTGCATGCACCATCTTTGACTGACATAAAAAAAAAATAAATAAATAAATAAGAATGCTGACAGTTTGTGAATTGCTCTGTCCAAAGAAATCTGTAAATGCAGCTGGATGTCATATTCTAAAAGCTTGTTCTGTAGAATGATTGTGATTATTTTAGTGTTTTTTTTTTTTATTTATTTATTTTTTGGCCTTAAGTCTTGCTGTAGAAAATTTTTAATAATCATGTTGACAGTATGCTGGAGTAAGTGGATGCCAAAGAAATCATCAGCTTTGCACAAGAGATGCTTGTATATACCAACAATAATAAAAATAAATTATTGATAAAGTAAGAAGAAAAAAAGCAAGTCTGATGGTAAACTTTAGTATTGTCCCTATTATTATTTAATTTTTTTTATTTAATAGATTTTTTTTTTAATTCAATTTATTTTATTATATTTATCTTTACAAAATGTTAGAATATTGAGATGATTTTAAAACAATTTTTGTATCAATTTCTTCAACAACATACATTTCCATACACTAAGTTGACCATGCCCCCAAACAGTTTGGAGATGTTTTGATATTTAGGTGTGTGACAGGCTAACTACATTCTTTGTGGCCATCACAATGGTTGCATTGCAACTAATATATATATATATATATATATATATATATATATATATATATATATATATATATATATACATACATAAACGACCGATATAAAACGATATAAAATGACCCAGAGATGGTGAGTGAGTCTAGTAGTAAAAAAAGGGGAGTAAGAAGATGTGTAAATGAGGCGACCAGCCGTTTATTAATGGTAAGAAAAAGAAATACTAAAACAAAATAAACATACATACAAAAATACAAATTCTTAACAAGTCTAGCTCTCTCTTTGAGCCGCAACACACACTCAGCAATACAATAAGCCACACTAGCCAACAAGTTAATCACAATACAATGGCGGCAGATCTGTCTGTGGCTGACAGTCTGCCACAAATGAAGATCTGACATGTCCTTTATGGGTGAGGATGCCGATGGGAGGCGGGCCCAGGTGATGGCAACACTGCTCAGCTGTCCAAGAGGAGCCTGGTAGAGGAAATCTCATAACCTCACTCCCTTTTCTGGTCTGCAGCGACAGATGGGGATAGCCCACAGAACATGCAATGCCACCGGACTTTAGGGTCCGTAACACCTCTCCACCCAAGTTCAAAACCCTGGTTTCAGAACAAAAAAAAAACAAAGCAACAACAACAACACTACACTCTTGGCAGTGTGTCCACAATTATGTTTTCTGACCCCTTTTTGTGTTGGATGATCAGATTGTGGTCTTGCACACGCAAAGCCCACCGCATGAGCGTCTGGTTGTGATTGTACATGCGTGCAAGGAAGGTGACTGGATTGTGGTCGGTGTAAACAACCAATGACAGACAAGACGAACCGACATAGACCTCGAAATGCTGTAGAGCCCATAACATTGCCAGCGTTTCTTTGTGATGGTGGAACATTTAAGCTAATGACTTTTAAATCTTTGAGAAAAGAAAATGACTGGATGCTCTACCCCATTCGGGTCTTCTTGCAGTAACACTGCACCGGCATTGACAGCACCAGCATCGACCTCGATTTTGAAGGGCTTTCCAAAGTTGGGGGCAGCGGGGGAGCGTGACAAAGAAGAGCTTTAACGATCTCAAATGCATGCTGGCACTCAGGTGTCGAAGTGAACAGCATTTTGGGACTGTTGAGATTAGTGAATGGCTGTACTACCGCGGAGAAGTTTCTGCAGAATGTCTGGTAGTAGCCACCCATACCCAAAAGTCTCACGCTGATCGGTAGGAACTGGGAACTCTGTGATAGCTCTCACCTTCTCCTCAATAGGTCTAACCTGTCCCTGCCCAACCTGCCGGCCCAAGTATGTCACAGTGCCTTTCCCAAACTCACACTTGGCCTGGTTGAGAGTGAGGGAAGCGCATGCGAGGCGAGAGAACACCTCTCTCAGGCTGTCGACATGCTCTTGCCAGGTAGCAGAAAACACAATCAGGTCATTACACATACGCATTAACCCCAGCCAGAACTGTATCCACAAGCCTCTGAAATGTAACTGGAGCGTTATACAAGCCAAAGGGCATAACAGCGTATTGCATAACTGATCCTGGGTAGCAAACGCCAGAATCTCTGATGCGCGTGCCGTCAGAGGCACCGTCAGAGGCTCCTCCCACTGGCAGGATTGAAAGGGCTTGAAAGAATGAAAGGGCTTTTCGAGTAAGGGCACGAGCATGGTGTAACCGGTCACGAAACTGACTAACATAATCTAACACATTCTCCTTGGATGACTTAAAGGAGAGAAACTGTTCTTTCAAAGCGCACAAGAGACCGTGCAAAGTATGTAGCATGGATTTTAGAGTCTGGTGCCATCTCTCCAGAGCACCCTGTGACTCAGGATGATATGCGCTGGAGACAACATGCTGTTAAGAACAAACTGTTAAGCGTTTTAAGGACTTATACAAACAACCTTAACTTAAAGTTGGCGCCTTGGTCCGTTTTTACAGTCTTTGGTAGGCCGAATGTGGAAAAGAACTTTGTCAGGATGCGCACGACAGATTTGGCAGTCATTTTACCCAAAGGCACAGCTTCAGGGAAGCGAGTGGCGGCACACACGATGTTAAGAAGATACTGGTTACCTGACTTAGTTCTGGGCAGTGGACCAACACAGTCGACTATAACACGCTCAAACGGCCCTCCGACAACGGGTACGGGATGCCAGGGACCCGGCGGGATGCCCTGATTGGGCTTTCCTGCCAATTGACAAACATGACAGCAGTGACAGTGAGAAGTGATGTTAGCCTTTAGCCCTGGCCAGAAAAAGTGTTTCAACACATTTTTTGAACTCCCAGATGTCCAAACCAACTGCTTTCATGAGCTAAACACAACACATGCTCACGGTAACAGACAGGAACAACGATCTTTCTCACAACACCCCAATACACTTTTTCAGCCAAAGGAGGAGACCACTTACGCATGAGAATACCATCGTCAATGTAGTAACATGGATGATCAGAGTCCCGTTCCGTACTCACCACAGCAGAGAAACACTTCGCCAGGCTTTTGTCCGCCTGTTGAGCAGCAGCGAGGCGCTCTCGCGTCACTGGTAACCAGGACGACAATGTAGTTGAAGGAGAACACCAGGACTGCTTACCTTTTCTGCTTTGAGCACTGGAGAAGACTCCAGACTGGTTTGCTCTGAAAGAACGGGGATCAACACACTGTCAGACAAATCAAAATTGCAAGAGTTACGAGTTTCCTTGGCTTGTTTCCGTGCCTGAGCCCACGTAACAGCGCAGGAAGGAAACAAGCGGGTCTGCGTTATGACAGGTTCACAATTAGGCGTATCGTCCTACACTTCTAGAATGGGCTCGACCTTGCCACCTGCAATGTCATTCCCCAGTAGCATGGATATCCCCCGGATCGGCAGGGCTGGACATACAGCTAAAGGAAAAATGCCACTTATCCGTTTAGATCGTAAATGGACAATATGGACCGGACGCGGAGCATAACCCATCTCCACCCCCCACAGCACTGCACTGTAGCCGCAGGCTGACCCAGAGGAGAAAGGCAGTGTGCTAGAAAGAATTACAGATTGGGAACATGCAGTGTCCCGCAAAGTCTGAATTGAACGCTTATCGTCTGGTTTACCTGTCAGTGACACCCAACCTTGTTAAATGAATGGCTTGAAGCATGGATTACAGCACTCCTCACGCCGGAGTGAGACTGTTTCACCGGAGCCGGTGTTGATTAAGCCTACACCCTTTGGTTTGGCGGCCTACGCTGACAGTGCCGGTGGATTCTGTTTTTGCCGCTCAAAGTCCGAACACTCTGCAATGAGATGACCGGGCTTTCAACTAGGGATCGGCATTTGGTGAAAATTTATTTGTCAATCGTCGGGAGAATTAATGATTAATAATCGATTAATCATTAACATTTTTATATTGAAAATTATTCTCGATATCGGCGTGACGTTTGTTTTCCCCTTTGGCTTGGTTGCTATGGCCTGTGCATGTGTTCAGTGGCCCAGATGTTCGTGGTCGAGAATAACGTGACATTTCCTTTTCTTTAAAAAAAACAACGATAATAAAGGAAGAGATATCGAGGAGACTACTTAACAATGACAATCTATATCAATGCGCCAGTATTACAGGCTTGTTGTTTCTTAAAAAGATGCGCTTGTTGTGTGCTCGATGTGCACTGCAGCTCCTGGTCTGTGCTAACACCGAGTTGAGGCTAGGCTAGGCTAGGCTGATGATAAACCGCCTCCACCGTCCTTTACAAGGCTTGGATGCGCGTTGTTCAAGTGATACATCATTGTCGTTGTCGATTAATTGTATTTGTAATTTGCATTG
The DNA here is from genome assembly GCA_018398805.1 of Hirundichthys speculiger. Taxonomy (NCBI): domain Eukaryota; kingdom Metazoa; phylum Chordata; class Actinopteri; order Beloniformes; family Exocoetidae; genus Hirundichthys; species Hirundichthys speculiger. The sequence goes on along the minus strand of JAGFBZ010000741.1, from coordinate 140,392 downwards.
CAGTGATTGCAGTACACTTGGTCATTTTCTAAACGAAAATGGTCCCACGCCACACTTTGCCGCGACCGCTTCATGATTAGGCGAGGACCTACAGAAGCTCGCATGTAACAACTGAGGCCAACCAGGGTAGAGTGATGGTGAAATGTTGCCCCCTGCTGCCAAATTTCTATCGGTGGCACAGCGAAATGCATCGCATTGTTTGAGGACGTGCACTGATAACCTACATTCGGATTGTTTAAAAAAAAAAAAAAAAAACATTCGGTTCATCGACGAAAATTTATTTCTTCGACCAAATTCTTAATGATCAATCATCGATTAATTATACCCATCCCTACTTTCGACAGAAAAAAAATTGTCGGAACGTGCAGCGGATGCTCTGTTACAGTTGCGTGGCTCAACAAGAGCAGAGCAGGATCTGTCTGAGGAGGCTACATAGGTAGAAGGAGCAATCTGGTGAGTCAACACATATTCATCTGCCAGCACAGCAACAGTAGACAAGGAAGTAATCTTTTGTTCATTAAAATAAATTAACATGTGTAATATTAAAACTGCATTTTGAGGCATTAATTGCCTGTGTCATGAGTCCACGACTTCTGATCTCAATTCCTGTCTGTTAAAGGCCATAGTTTTGTTATCGTTCTGGCTCCATCAAGGAGCTTGATCATGAAGCAGTCTTTAAACTTTACTCTGGGAAAGACCAGCATCGGAGGTGCAGCGTCACCAGCAGCATTCACAGCACAGACCAGAGTTACCAGCTCCCCTCTCTCGGCCGATGTGATGGAACCAACATGCCTTTTTCCTCTTTGTGTCACCACCTGAAACAGACAGAAAGTTCAGAATTAATGGCATGTTTGATCTGTAGGTTACATACAGAGCTCCAGCAGTGTCCTGGAGGTGGATGAGAGGCTGCTGGCTCCATCCCCTATCCGATTTCGGAGCACCATTCTCGGCCTTGCTCGCTCGGAGGTCCCGCCGGCCTGTTAAGCTACATATGTCAGCCTTGTGTGTGCGTTTATCTCATCTAGTGAGGCCTTTGTACCATATGGAGACCTGTTTCATCCACATTAAAAATAATGTGTGGGGGAATTTATGCCTGTTAAAGATAAGCAGAAAGGGAATCTAAACTACTTAATTTTAGAGAATAAAACACATGCATTGGAACAATCAGTTCACCCACCTGTCCATGACTACTGCCAGATTATCATAGAACTCCCCAACAGTAGTTCTATTGAGGCCAGTGGCCCTTCAGAGGGATGTGGCTTCTGGAGTTCGGACAGAAAGCCGGCGACGTGCTAGAAAGCTGCGGAACCACTCTTGACCTGCAGACTGTGTCTCCTTCCAATTGGCAGGCATGGTGACATGGTTCTTGTCTGCATACTCAATGGCCAGTGTGCAGCACTTAGCTGGAGAGAGACAATAGGACTGTTCAGCAAGTTCTTTCAGGTGTTTAGTGAGTTCCTCCTCCATCTCATCTGTGAAAATTCTCTTTGCCATGGCTACTGAGTCCCAGCCCACAGTACCACAATCCAGGCCCAGCTGCTTCTTTGTTATAAATCTAAGGAGGCTCGATTTGTTAATATTTCGCTTCTTTTGAAACACATCTTAAGGGCATCTCTTTCTCCATGACCTCAGTGGCTGAACTTTCCATCTGTTCAATGGAGGTTCGGCCCCAGGTTGTCTTCCTATTATATTTCCTTGGCATGATGGATTTTTCATACTGTTTAAGACACAAAAAAACAAAGCTTATTATTTGTCTCACATTGCCTCCAGGGGAAAAGTGTAGCAGTGTCTTACTTTTCCCCGTGGCAATTGTCTCACTTTAACCCTCCACCACTTTTTTATTAAAACAACTTCTCTGCAGAATTCAGGCCAATCTTTGGCTCGCAGCACCGCATCATTTTAAAAGGCAATAGTTCGACAATATACAGGATATGAGTTTGTCCGCTTGAATCAATTACTTCTAGCACCAGAGTTAATTATGGTGAAAACCAAAAAATTTACTTTTACATCCCAAAAATGTATTTTTGTACAAAACACATGTTTACCACAACACAGCGGAGTCAGGCTCTTCCTGGCCACGGTGAAAAGGAGAAGCCTTGATAATCAGCCGCTCAAATGACCACAGCTGCATCCTGTTTCTTGGATACAGGAGGTGTCTCACATTACCCAGTGTCTAACAATACCCCATTCTCCCCTATAAACATTAAAAAATAAAGCAGGCTACAATTAATTTCTGTGTAAAACAGCTTTTAGTGCAAATATTTCCACTCAAGAACATTGTTAATAATACAGAACAACAAAACATACAAACAATAGACTGGTAACTGTCCTGGGGTGAATTTTATTGCTCTGTAAATGAGTCAAAGCCTGAGGGGGGCTCTTGAACTGTCTTTGGGTTAACAGCAGCCTATACCTGCATCAGTGTGAAGTCTATACAGTTGCTGTTTTTGATAGAAAATCTTAGAAAACAACTTGCAACGCTGTACTTCAATTCCAGAAAATATTTTAATTTTTAGAAAAATAGAAACAACTAGAACAAATAAGAAGAAAATATGAACATACAGACCAGTATTACTACTAATATAAACTCTGCAAAGACTGGTGGACTGTCCTACAAGTGTCTGCAAATGAGCTCCTTTTTGAAAAACCGGAGATCCGCCCTTTCAAGTCTTAATTGAACAATAAAAGGCAGTTTCCATACTTTATGGCTTCTTCTACCTATACATCTTGTCTTTTGTCAAATTAGCATTAAGGAAGACAAGTGATCTGACCTTTGAAGGCTTGAGGCGACGTCTCTTCTCTGAGATCAGTCTGGTTTTTGAGAATATTCTCTCAGAGGGAACTGATGTCGCAACAACACACAGCTTCTTGGCCATTAGCTTGCTAAGGCTGAGGTACATAGGGCCGGACTTTCCCACCACTTGAGGAGATCTTCATTTTTTGCAACAAGAGACTCTTAAGTAGACTCGCACCTCCATGACAGCATCTGCCATGGGATTCCTGGCTGTTACTGTTCCCGCTGCCTACTCGGGGTGGGAGATACAACAACTTTTAATGAGATGTGATATTAGATTGATGTCATCCTAGATTTACAGAAAAAAAGTGATAATTTTTTGCCGCCCTTACATCCTCATGGAAATAGCTCCAAACAATTGATTCAGTTGCGGCCGCACGGCCTGCTTCTTCCACTTCGACTGGTTGCTGGATGGGTTCGCTGCTGTTAGGACTGTGTCTTCCTGCTGCAGTTGATATCTTCTGGAAGGTCTCATCTGCAGTTCTGGCATCAACGTAAGCCATCCTCTTAAATCGAGGGTCAAGAGCAGCAGCATCTGCAAGGATGTGGTTTGATTCGATTTGAGGGAATCTAGTCGACGTGCTTGCACAAACACAGTTGACCATGTCTTTTTCTGCCTGTGTTGTTCCCCTCCTCCAGAAATCATTTGTGGCTCTTTGCAGTCCCCGAGCCAGCAATATGACTTTGGAGGCTGACATGTAGCTAGTGACAAAAAAAAAAAGCATATTACTTTAATGATACAATTATAAAATTGTTAAACAGTTAAATATTAAATATTACAATGTGCTACACAGATATCTATTATGGTATAATACTTTGTTTCTGTGGTAGCAGCAGGTGCATGGTCAGGCAAAGATGTGGACCCAATGGTATCAGATGCTGCTGTAGCTGTGGATACAGTGATGGTAGCACTGGTATGATTTCTAGCACTATCTGATGTGGAGGCAGAAAAAGTACTGGCATTTTCAGAGACTTCATTTTTATCTGAGTCATCTGGCTCTCTTCTCACCTCTGCCACTTTTACTATTGGATGTTGAGTTTTCAAGTGTCTGTGCAAATTATCTGTGGAGCCTGACTTAAAAGAAACATGTTTTTGACAAATACTGCATTTAGCCTTACTGTCTGCCACGAGAGAAAAGTGCCTCCAAATGCTGCTTCGTTTCCTTCATTGGCTCATTTTGTCAACGACAACTGACTGACTCTCCTCCTCCTCATTTATTCACGTGTTTCTGTGTAGTTGTTGTTGGTTTTTTTTTTTTTATTGACGCACTCACGTGAAGGCAGGGTGCACAACGTGGTGTGATGCTATTTGCATATCTAATAAGAAACGCGCATGTAACTGGTAAAAAAACAAGAACGGTTCCCATTTGCAACTCGGTTCCCCATCGATAATGTTAACGAGCCGTTCAAAAGAGCCAGTTCGTTCGTAAAGGTCACAACACTATTTTGGGCACCTGCTCAGCTTACAAGCCAGCCTCCAGAACTGATTTGTCCTCCATCTCTTTACCAGGAGCCCTTTTTAGACTCACCTTGCAGGCTACCCGCAATGCAGGCAGCAGTACCAAGAATAGGAGTAACAACAGTGAAAACATCAGTTGGAGAAGCCACACCAGCACCCAAAACAGACCCTGGCGAAAGCCAGTAAAATTCCTGATTCTAACAACTCATTTGCAATCAACACTCTGAGATCATTTTTCAGTAGCTGCCCAGGCACCTGAATATTAAAGTGAGCCATGATCTCGTTTAGGTCCTTCACATGGCAGTTGTCTAACAGCTCAAGGGACAGACTCTGAATAAATTAGTCTAGGCTAAACAACATTATCTTAGCCATGTTATCAAGCATGGGAAGCTCAATAGCTGCTCTGACACACTTTTACCAAAAAATGGAAAAAAATGCCACCTATAATTTACACAAAAATTTTGACTGGGAAGGTCTAAATTAACTTAATTATATATCAATTTCCGGGATGAGCCCACACTTGTTACAACCCAGAGATGGTGAGTGAGCCTAGTAATAAAAAAAAGGGGAGTAACAAGGTGTGTAAATGAGGCGGCTAGCTGTTTATTAAAGGTAAGAAAAAGAAATACTAAAACAAAATAAACATATATCCAAAAATGAAACAAAAAAACAAACTCTTAACAAGTCTAGCAACATACACTCTACAATACAATAAGCCACATGAGCCAACAAGTTAATCACAATACAACAGCAGCAGATCTGTCTGTGGCTGACAGTCCTTTATGGGTGAGGATGGCGATGGGAGGCGGGCCCAGGTGATGGCAACACTGCTTAGCTGTTCAAAAGGAGGAGCCCGGTTGAAGAAATCCGGTGACGCCACTCCCTCTTCCGGTCCGCAGGCGACATGGCATGGCCATGTCGCCTGCAGACCATGGCATTTGCTTATCCATCCAAATGATCAGAATCAGGTGTTTCAATCACTCCAATCACTTCCATGGCCACATATGTATAAAATTAAGCACCTCGACAAGCAGACGGTTTTAACAAACATTTGTGAAAGAATGGGTTGCTCTCAGGAGCTCAGTGAATTCCAGCATGGAACTGTGATAGGATCCCACATGTGCAACAAATCCTGACCTCAACTAGATAGAACACCTTTGGGATGAACTAGAGCGGAGACTGAGAGCCAGACCTTCTCAGCCAACATCACAAATGTGCTTCTGGAGGAATGGTCCGAAATCCCCATAAACACACCCCTAAACCTTGTGGACAGCCTTCCCAGAAGAGTTGAAGCTGTTCTAGCTGCAAAGGGTGGACCCACATCATATTGATTAGGAATGGGATGTCACTAAAGGTCATATATGAGTCAAGGCAGGTGAGCTAATAGTTTTTGGAAAATAGTCTGTGTGTATATATATATGTATGTATGTATGTATGTATGTATGTATGTATGTATGTATGTATGTATATATATATATATACATACACACACACACACACACACACACGTATACAGGATTACAGGATTGTCTCAAGGCACAAATCTGGGGGAGGGTATGAGGGTACACAACAATTTTGGCTGCTTTGAAAGTTCCAATGAGTACAATGGCCTATACCATCCGTAAATGAAAGAAGTTTGGAACCACCAGGACTTTTCCTGGTGGTTCTTCCTGGCCAGCCGTCTAAAGTGAGTGATCGGGGGAGAAGGGCCCTAGTCAGGGAGGTGACCAATAACCCTATGGTCACCCTATCAGAGCTCCAGTGTTCCTCTGTGGAGAGAGGACAACCTTCCAGAAGGACAACCATCTCTGCAGCAAACCACCAATCAGGCCTGTATGGTAGAGTGGCCAGTCGAAAGCCACTCCTTAGTGAAAGACACATGGCAGCCCGACTGGAGTTTGCCATAAGGGACCTGAAGGACTCTCAGACCATGACAAACAAAATTCTCTGATCTGATGAGACAAAGATTGAACTGTTTGGCATGAATGCCAGGTGCTGTGGTGAGGAACTGGGAGATGAGTCAAGATAAATTAAAAGATGAATGCAGCAATGTACAGAGACATACTGAATAAAAAACCTGCTCCAGAGCGCTCTTGACCTCAGACTGGGATGACAGTTCATCTTTCAGCAAGACATCAACCCCAAGCACACAGCCAAGATTTCAAAGGAGTGGCTTCAGGACAACTCTGTGAATGTCCTTGAGTGGCCTAGCCAGAGCCCAGACTTGAATCCTATCTAACATCTCTGGAGAGATCTGAAAATGGCTGTGCACCAAGGCTTCCCATCCAACCTGATAAAGCTTGAGAGGTGCTGCAAAGAGGAATGGGCAAAACTGCCCAAAGATAGGTGTGACAAGCTTGTGGTGTTATATTCAAAAAGACTTGAGGCTGTAATTGCAGCCAAAGGTTCATCAAAAAAGTACTAAGCAAAGGCTGTGAATACTTATGTACTAGGGGTGCAACAGTACAGGTGGCTCACGGTACGTTCCGTACCGCGGTTTTTGTGTCACGGTTTCGGTACGGATTCGGCACAGTTTCAGACCACCTGCTACCCTAAACCCGCGATCGCAAGATACCGAGTTTGCAGAAAGCGCAACTCGCATGTCGGCGCGTAAAAGAGTGCGTCCAAATGGAATAAATGTACATCCACCTGGTCACATGTGAACGCGCACAAACAGCTTTACCTCTGGATTACGCATCACCGTATTACTTGCGTACGTTTTTATTCTCTTGAGGTCAGAGGATGTCTGGTCAGCAGTTGTGGTGGATGTGGGAATAGTCACAGCCAGACACGTCAGTCTGTACAGCTGTGGCATGATCTCATTCAGATGTCTGCTGTGGAGGAAACCAAGGAGATCTTTGTCTCTGGTGTCAAGCTGGAAAAGGTTGGATGCGGGAATTTATTTCCGATATGTCTGAAACTGTTGGTGGTCAAGGAGGGACAGGAACATTAATTGTTCGTGATCTTTAAATGCGCTTGGGACGATTCGTTCAGCAGTATTTTAAAAAGCACATCACCTGCACCAAGACGCACAACTGGTAACAACTGGATCTTACACTCGTGAAGTGGAACAAAATTTATTAAATATTTTAAACTTTTTTAACAAATAAAAAACTGAAAAGTTGGGCATGCAATATTATTCAGCCCCCTTGCGTTTATACTTTGTAGCGCCACCTTTACTGCAATTACAGCTGCAAGTCACTTGGGGTTTGTCTCTATCAGTTTTCCTTGCAAAACAGTTCAAGCTCAGTGAGACTGGATGGAGAGCGTTTGTGAACAGCAGTCTTCAGCTCTTTCCACAGATTCATGATTGGATTCAGGTCTGGACTTTGACTTGGCCGTTCTAACAGCTGAATACGTTTATTTGTGAACCATTCCATTGTAGATTTGGCTTTATGTTTTGGATCATAGTCCTGTTGGAAAATAAATCTCTGTTCTAGTCTCAGGTCTTTTGCAAACTCCAACAGGTTTTTTTTTTTCCAGAACGGTCCTGTATTTGGCTCCATCCATCTTCCCATCAGTTTTAACCATCTTCCCTGTACCTGGTGAAGAAAAGCAGTCCCAAACCATGACGCTGACACCACCATGTTTGACAGTGGGAATGGTGCGTTCAGGGTAATGAGCTGTGTTGCTTTCACACCAAACATCGTTTTGCATTGTGGCCAAAAAGTTAAATTTTAGTTTTATTTGAACCGAGCACCTTCTTCCACATGTTTGGTTTGCCTCCCAGGTCGCTTGTGGCAAACCTGAAACAAGACTTTTTATGGAAATCTTTAAGAAATGGCTTTCTTCTTGCCACTCTTCCATAAAAGCCAGATGTGTGCAGTGTACGACTGATTGTTGTCCTCTGGACAGACTCTCCCACCTCAGCTGTAGATCTCGGCAGTTCATCCAGAGTGATCATGGGCCTCTTGGCTGCATCTCTGATCAGTCTTCTCCTTGTTCCAGATAAAGTTTAGAGGGACGGCCTGGTCTTGGTAGATTTGCAGTGGTCTGATCCTCCTTCCATTTCAATATGATTGCTTGCTCAGTGCTCCTTGAGATGTTTAAAGCTTGGGAAATCTTTTTGTATCCACATCCAGCTTTAAACTTCTCCACAACAGTATCTTGGACCTGCCTGGTGTGTTCCTTGGTCTTCATGATGCTCTCTGAGCTTTAAACAGAACCCTGAGACTATCACAGAGCAGGTCCATTTATACAGACTTGATTACACACAGGTGGATTCTATTGATCATCATCAGTCATTCAGGAAAACATTGGATCATTCAGAGATCCTCACTGAACTTCTGGAGTCAGTTTTCTGCACTGAAAGTAAAGGGGCCGAATGATATTACACGCCCCACTTTTCAGTTTTTTATTTGTTAAAAAAGTTTAAAATATCCAATAAATTTCGTTCCAATTCACGATTGTGTCTCACTTGCTATTGATTCTTGACAAAAAATTAAAATTTTATATCTTTATGTTGGAAGCCTGAAATGTGGCAAAAGGTTGAAAAGTTCAAGGGGGACAAATACTTTAGCAAGGCACTTTATGTATGTATAGAGAGAGAGAGACTGTTACAACATCTGCGATATCTGTCCAGAAGAGTGCAATACTGGGAACAGCTAAGAACCCAAGGGACTGATGCAATCATATTCTCATATCGAAATTTGAAAATTACTGCAAGTCTCATGTAAATTTCAGGAGATTCTGAGTGATGCCTTTTGCCCTGAGGTTGTCCTACTTTTTGCCTCTGGAAAGAGTGTTGACAAGTGGCTGCTACGATTTGCTGAGATTTTTTCACATGAATCTCGTTCTCTTGCTTGGTCTTCACAAATTCCTTATAGTGTTTGACCCCTATCTTTCTATCTATCAAAAATAAGCACAGGTGTTCAGTGACAGCTTTAGCCTAATGGACTGATGATCTTCTTCTTCTTCTTCTTCTTCTTGATTCTTCTTCTTCTTCTTCTTCTTCTTCTTCTTCTTCTTCTTCTTCTTCTTCTTCTTCTTCTTCTTCTTCTTCTTCTTCTTCTTCTTCTTCTTCTTCTTCTTCTTCTTCTTCTTCTTCTTCTTCTTCTTCTTCTTCTTCTTCTTCTTCTTCTTCTTCTTCTTCTTCTTCTTCTTCTTCTTCTTCTTCTTCTTCTTCTTCTTCTTCTTCTTCTTCTTCTTCTTCTTCTTCAACTTTTAATTATGATGTAGTAAATAGGGAAAAGAAAATTTTTCATTTAGTAAATTTATTAGATATCAATTCCAGTTCCAGATATTTCCATGCTACATTATCTGCACAATTTTCTGCTTTGAAATAATACTGAGTATTAACTTTTTCTCTTTTCTTTTTTTTTTTTTTTTTTTTTAGCATGAGTGCTGCTCATTTTAGCAGCTAATTAGTTTGTGCCACTGCTGCTATTACTGTTATGACTTCTTTTTTTTTTTTTTTTTTTTTTTTTAAAGATGGAGAAAGATATACTGGAATGAGGATAGATGAATTGTAATTACCATTGGTACTTCATTAGTTTGTGGTTGTTAGAGTGGGATATAAATGCTTCTCAAAAAAAAAAAGTGATAAGCTGACTGGGTAATTAACATGTTTTACAGGCAGGTTTTTACATGCAAACAGCCACTGAAAGAATTAAATGGAGAAAAAGAAACAAGAGACAAGGTTGTGTATGTTTTTTTAGGGGTGGGCAACCAATAAAATTTTTAATCGCAATTAATCGCATTATTTTCCTGATCATGATAATCATGATAAATTGCATTGTATACGCAGAATCAAATAATGAATTCAAAAGTAGTAATGCACTTTTATTTAAATGTTCTGCTGCCATATGAACTAAAGTGTCATAATATTTGTTGTTCAAACACTTTTAACATCAGCACTTGTCAGTAACACATATTTAGTGTAAATCTCATCTTAAAATATGGAAAATAAAATAAAGCTTATTGTCACTGCCAGGACATTAATGTCATCTTGTTTTTATAAAAAATAAAAAAAAGTCTACAAACAAAATCCAACAAAATGATTGTGGCTCAGAACAATCAGAACATTAAAACAGGTCATTTCTGAGGTAACAGCAGAAACTTTCAACGGGGAGTTCAACTTGGTAGTTGTTACAAATAACCTTGTTTCTGTCAAATCCTCTGTCTGGGAGAAACTTTAAAATGAAAATGTCTGTTAAAAGTTCAGTAACTTTACCAATCCGTGTGTCATTCATTCTTTCCATTTTCAATTTTCAAACTGAATTTGTTTTATAATCGAGGACTGGACTTTCTGTTGTCATTACACATCTGTGCCACTAGATGGAGCCACACTGAAGTAACCAGTAAGAGAATAGCACGACAGTGAACACATGGAGCAGATCTGATGTAACATGGAGGAATGATACGAAAGTTTTGTTGCAGTCCAGAATTTTTTTTTTTTTTTTTTTTTTTAGACAAAATTGTTAATATTGCTACCTGAGTTGCTTCCCGAACTGTAAATTTCATGGATTTTTACCATTCTCCATGTCTGTTTTAGCTTTTCTTTAAGTTTACCTGCATATTGTCTTTCGGTTCCACAGCAGCCAGTAACAGACTTTTAAAAACAAAAGCATGTGAGCAACATGCATTAACGTGCGATAAAATTAATGTCGGCGTTAAATGAATGAATGCGTTAACACAATAATAACACGTTAAAGGTGGGGTAGGTGTTGTTTTTTTGCTACACTTTTTATAATATTGCCCGAAAACCTTTTCACATTCCCATTGCACCCACTGAAATAAAATGTTTGCAAAAAAAAACTAAACATTTTGGTCCAGTCTAGAGGGTATAATCAGAGAAAAACTCTGACCAATCAAAATAGTGATCATCACTACTTTGATTGGCTGCATAATACCGTCCATCAAATATCAATGCACTCCCACCCACCCCTCCCTCCCTCCCTGCGGTTCATGTAGTCGTGAATCGTGTGAAGGCATGGTTTCGAGGGGTGAGCTGAGGAGGAGGAGGCGGAGCCTTTGGGAGGAGGGAGGGAGTCTATATTTTCAAAATCTCACTTGAGTTGGATTGCTGGAACCAATTTTCAAACAACATCTACCCCACCTTTAACTTGTCCTGCCCTAGTTTTTTTTTTTTTTAAGTATCTACTGGCATTACAGTCTTAAAGGAGCTCTCTGTTTCTCAAAAGAAATCTATAAAAGTGGCATGAGTCTGCCGAGTAAGGGCCTGGGCACACTTACTTCAGTGTCCGTGTGAAAAGGTTAGGGCAGCCGACATAGCTTTTGTGAAATGTGAGTTTGAAGCTTCAAGCTTTGGTTATCCATCAGTTTTAGAATGGAAACATTTTTTCACATGCAGAGGTTACAAAAGAAAATAAAGATGGTGGCGCAAGATTACATAACTCAAACTGTTCACAATGATGTCAAAACATAAAAATGTATTAAACCTTTTGAAAAAACAGGGGCTCCTCCCATGGTCCAAAGGCATACATGTTACGTTAATTGTTGGTTCCAAATTGCCCGTAGGAGTGATTGTGAGTGAAAAAAAAAAATATATATATATATATATATATATATATATATATATATATATAATATATATATAAAGGGGAGTAGGGAAGAGTGAAGTAATGTGAGATGGTTTTTACTTCTCCCCCCCCCCAGTAAAGTATCGTTCAAAAAAGGATTTCAGGGATGATGGTGTTGAAGGCCGAGCTGAAATCCACAAACAAGACCCTCGCGTATGTCCCTGGGGAGTCGAGGTGATGCAGGATGTAGTGCAGTCCCATGTTGACTGCATCGTCCACCGACCTGTTTGCCCTGTAGGCAAACTGCAGGGGGTCCAGCAGGGGTCCTGTAATGTCCTTCAGGTGGCTCAACACCAGTCTCTCAAAGGATTTCATGACCACAGATGTCAGAGCAACAGGCCTGTAGTCATTTAATCCTGTGATGGAGGGCTTCTTGGGCACAGGGATGATGATGGAGCGCTTGAAGCAGGAGGGCACTTCACACAGCTCCAGAGATCGGTTAAAGATCTGGGTGAAGATGGGTGCCAGCTGGTCAGCACAGACTCTCAGGCAGGAGGGGGACACACCATCAGGTCCTGGAGCCTTCCTGATCTTCTGTTTCTGATAAAGCCGACACACATCCACCTCACAGATCCTTAGTGCAGGCGGTGGGTCTGGGTGGAGGGGGTGAGGAGAGGGTGTTGCAGGTAGTCCTTTTGTGTGGTTGAGAGGTGTGAATGGGGGATTCTCAAACCTGCAGTAGAAGCCGTTCAGGTCTTCTGCCAGTCTGAGGTTTTTCACCGGGTGGGGGGATGGTCTCCTGTAGTTGGTGATGTGTTGCAGGCCTCTCCAAACTGACGTAGGGTCGTGGCTGAGAGGCTGTTTTTAAGCTTTTAAGCTGGAGCAGACAGTGGTCAGAGAGTCCTAAAGCTGCACGGGGGACAGCGCGATAAGCGTCCTTTAACACTGTGTAGCAGTGGTCCAGTGTGTTTGTGTCCTTGGTGGGACACTTAAAATGCCGCCGGTATTTTGGGAGTTCCTGGGTGAGGTTTGCACTGTTGAAATCCCCTAGAACAATGATGAGGGAGTCCGGGTGATTTTTCTCTACGTCTGTTATCTGGTCAGCTAGCTGTTGTAATGCCTCTGTTACACAGGCCTGGGGTGGGATGTAAACACCGACCAAAACAAACGAAGAGAACTCCCGCGGTGAATAAAATGGTCTGCAGTTGATGATAAGTGTCTCTAAGTGAGGGCTACATGACTTCTTCAACACTGTGACATCCGTACACCAACCTTCATTCAAGTAGAAGCAGACACCTCCACCTCCCTTCGTTTTCCCCGAGAGCTCTGCGCTGCGGTCCGCTCGGAAAAAGTGGAAGCCCGGCAGCCGCAGCGCGGTGTCCGGGATATGTTCACTGAGCCAGGTTTCAGTGAAACACAGGGCAGCGGATCTGCTAAAGTCCGAGTTCTTTGAGTTGAGAAGCAGCAGTTCATCCATCTTATTTGCCAGGGACCGGACGTTTGCCAGGTGTATAGACGGGAGTGGAGCACGGAGTCCCCGCTGCCTTAGTTTAACTAGCGCTCCCGCGCGTTTCCCCCGTCGGCGTCTCCGGCAAATCCCATAGAGAGCAGCTGCACCTCCAACTAAGATCTCCGCGAAACTTTCTGGTTAGGTGAAAACCGGAGAAAAAGTTCCCGGAGAGAACACTCTGATGTTTAAGAGTTCCTCTCTGGTGAAAGTGATCCCAGAGGGGCAACAGAAAACTAAATAAACGCACAAAAACACGCAAAGTACTAGAGAGCGAAGCACCGAGGCAGACTCTGTCAACCTGGGACTGCACTACATCCTGCAGCACCTCGACACCCCAGGCAGCTACGCCAGGATCCTGTTTGTGGACTTCAGTTCGGCGTTCAATACCATCATCCCTGAAATCCTCTCCTACAAGCTCTCACACCTCAATGTGTCTCTGCCCATCTGTCAGTGGATCACCAGCTTCCTGACAAACAGAAGCCAGCAGGTGAAGCTGGGAGATGTCACCTCAGCGACCCAGATCGTCAGCACTGGCGCCCTCCAGGGGTGTGTCCTGTCCCCACTGCTCTTCTCCCTCTACACCAACGACTGCACCTCCACACACCCAGCTGTCAAACTCCTGAAGTTTGCAGACGACACCACCGTCATCGGCCTGATCCAGGACGGGGACGAGTCTGCATCATACCGACGAGAGAGATCGAGCGGCTGGTGCTCTGGTGCAGTCAGCACAATCTGGAGCTGAACACGCTCAAGACTGTGGAGATGACAGTGGACTTCAGGAGACAGCCCTCGCCACTGCTCCCCCTCACCATCAGCAGCAGCCCTGTGTCAGCCGTCCAGACCTTCAAGTTCCTGGGGACCACCATCTCCCAGGACCTGAAGTGGGAGAAGAACATCCACTGCATCCTGAAGAAGGCCCAGCAGAGGATGTTCTTCCTGCACCAGCTGAAGAGACACGGCCTGTCTCAGGAGCTGCTGATCCAGTTCTACACAGCTGTCATCCAGTCTGTCCTGTGCTCCTCCATCACCGTGTGGTTCGGAGCAGCCACACAGCAGGACAGGAACAGACTGCAGCGCACAGTTAGAACTGCTGAAAAAATCACTGGGGCCCCCCTGCCCTCCATCCAGGAACTGTACTGCTCCAGAACCAGGAAGAGGGCAGCCAACATCATCAAAGACCCCGCCCACCCGGGAAACAACCTGTTCTCCCTCCTCCCCTCCGGCAGGCGCTACAGAGCCCTGCGCACCAAAACCACACGACTCAAAAACAGTTTCTACTGCACTGCCATCACTTTAATGAACAGCTCATAAATGGTTTCAACCAATCATTTGCACTAACCAAAAACCACTATCATTTACACTATCTTGTGTACTTTGCACCACCCTTGTACATACTATTTTACTTACTTATTTATTTTATTTTATTCTATTTTTTAACTTACTTTTTTACTTTTGTATATAGATGTACATATCCTGTTTTTTCTTATTACATATTCCTTTTTTGTTCTTTATCACTTGTACCTTATTCTGAGAGTGTTACCACCTGCCGGAACAGAATTCCTTGTATGTGCGAACGTACTTGGCGATTAAAAACGATTCTGATTCTGATTACATCATGCAATAATTCATGCTAAGCGGAGAGTTAATCAATCCATTTATTTTTATCTATTTAACTTAAATCTGTTTTCTCGAGTGCAAAAATGCAAGTGTGTTATAATAAAGGCTCTAAATTTGTAATAACACTGTATTATTGGATTGGTTTTTAAACAGCAGCCTTCACATGACATGTTTTCAAACCCCAGAAATGTGTTTTTTAATTTTATTTTTTTATTTCAAAACGAACCACCCAGTTTACTCAGTTAACCTTAAATGCTGTATATTTATTTAAATGGGTAATATTAACAATGTATTTTCAATAACTGGATATGAGTTAAATGGAATTGAAATTGACAAAATATGAGAAAATATTGGGTCTAATTGAGAACAAACTAAACTGTTGCCTTACATTCAGCAGCTTGATGCCATCAGCGATCATCTCCCACCTTCTAACCAATGTTTTTATGAAAAAAGTCGGAAAGTCAGAGTTTAGCAAAATGTAAAATGACAAAATAATTTTCTCATGTTTAAAGATCAGTTTCCAGTTTCATTTGATCAAATATTGGCTTACTTTTAGGAAGAGTTGTCTAGCTCTTTCCATCTCACATCCCTGCTGTCAGCAAAAATCAGCCAGTAACTTTAGACTTTCATCCTGGTGGTCTCTTGTGACAACTGAATATTGCTTCACATCACTAATGATGCAACTGGCTCAGAGAGCTCAACCATCAAAGCAGGGGTGATAAAGAGATTAAGACACTGAAGCTGAATGAGTAAATATGGGTGAGTAAGAAACTAAATAAGACCAAAGAAAAGTAATATTACGGAATGTCATGAAGCAACCTTGACAACTATTGAGTTAAAAATGACAAAGGTTCCTGTGAATGTATGTGTAATTCTTTAATTAACTGCTGTAAAGTTTATAATAATTTCTAGGGTCATTGATATTTACTTGATTAAGTCATATGTAGATGCACAAGTACATCTACATAACAAAATAGTTTTTTTTTTCCTTTGCAGTGTGTTAATATTCTAGGCAGCTGAACTTTCAATGAACTGGAAAACTTTGTCACCGAGGCACGACAGAATATAGGAAGACTTTCCTGGCAGTTCACTCCTCTGACACACATCCCAAATGACTCTGACACCCAGTCGTTTCTTGAACTGTGAAAACGTAAAGGCAACAAAAAGAAATTATAAAAAGCACCCCCTGTCAGCCTAAAGAGCCACTTAGGGATTCAAAAAAAGCCTGCGTTTGAACAGTCACAACAACCAGTCGGCACATCCTTTCGTCTGTAGTCTTCACCAAAATGAATCATAACCATTTTTCTTTGACCCTCTGTATGTGTAAACTGACCAGGTAGAGATAATGTCAAAGGTTAAAAAGTAAAACAGGTATACACTAAGATTTAACTGATTAAAAAAAGACAAGGTCAGGTGTACGGTGAAAAAAGATATTAAGATTTTAGTGTGTGGCTCAACTCTGAAAACCCTCCTTTTCTGTAGGAGATTGCAGCAGAAGAGGCGAGCTACCAACTAGGCCTTTAGAGATTGAATAAATGAATTTGTGTACATGCACAAGCCATATTTTCTACATATCTACGTATGCATGGCTACTGTGTGTGTGTGTCTCGATACTGCACATGTGTTTATCTGTGTGTGCAAGTGAAAGCATCCATACAGGAAATTGTTGCTCATATCAGTGGGCAGCCAGTAGCACTGGTGAAGGACAAGGGCAGGGTATGGTGAGGAGCGATGCATGGTTGCTTTGCTGTTCCCTTAGCTGTGAATTTTGGCAGCCCATTAAAAGTGGAGCAGATAAGACCCGACACATGCTTCACATTTGAACCTGTGCTGTTCAGGGACAGATGTTCTGGCCTGGAGGGGGAACACTGCTCTTTCCATCTCCACTATTTCTCTAATTCCAGCAGCAAGGAAGCTGATCAACACAACAGTAGCAGCATCTAATTTGTATGACTAATGAATCTCTCCTATTTCCTATCACTACCAAGTTTTTGTTGTTCTAATAAATACTGCAGAGGAAAAGAAATTAAGCTCAGACAAAGACAGCAAGGGTAAATCACACACGTAGCCCAGAGGTAGAAAATGGATGTGCCACAGACTCTCTGCCATTAAAATTGAATGGCTTTAATTACTTACTTATAATTGTAAAAGTGTGGGGCCATCTATTTTGTGACAAATGTTAAAATTAATGAAGTATTGTCTTAGATGGGAAATTCAGTCTTATCAAAATTTGCTTGCTCTGACTTAGAAGAATTACATCCTATTTAATTTTATGTTTGCTTACCAGTTATAAGAAATCAAATCTCTTCTCTGTGCCACGATTCAAAAAAGCTCCTTATTTGGCTTCATGTCATTCATTGCATAATGTTTTTCCTGCATTTTTGGTGCCTCTTTGGCCTCATTTAGAATGGTGGTGAATTTGCATTTAGGAAGGAAACTAACCAGCTGGTTACTTGGTGCCGTTACTACACCCTAAAGATGAACATGTTCAGCCCTCACCACACTGAACTGCACTGCAGCTACTGTGGAGACTGTGGGGGAAGTGGAGCCCAGGCTCCTGGGCATCACCATCTCAAAGGGCCTGAAGTGGGAGATCTGCACTGACTACATTCTGCTACATCCAGAAAAAAGCCCTGCTGAGACTGTTCTGGCTTCTGCCAACTGTGGAACTTCAACCTGCCACATGAGCTGTTGATCCAGTTCTACTCAGCAGACGCCGAGTCTGTCCTGCGCACTTCTAACTGTTTGATCAGCTCAGCCACCAGAGCACATTAGTTGACTGCAAAAGAACAGTCCACTCTGCTCAGAGGCTTACTGGTGTTGTGCTGCCCATTCTCCAAGACGTGTACTCTACCCAGATGAGGAAAAGGTGAAGGAAAAAAATCATGTCAGACCCCATTCATCCAGGTCACTATTTGTTTGACTGAGCTGTCAGAGCTAAAACATCCAGGCACAGTAACAGCTTTTTTCCCACAGGCCATCTCGCTGATGAAGAATTATTCCACACCTCAAGGACAACTTATGTACAACATCAGCTAAGTGCAGTGTCTACAGTACATGCAGTGTTGTCACAATACTGTATGACACTGTTATCATGTAACATTACAACACTGCATTTTATCACTCTTCTACATATAGCTGTGTATTCCATTCACATTTCTTTTCAATTTATATATCAGAAATTCAATTCAATTCATAAATATTAAATTAACAATAGACCTGAACGTATAAATAAAAAGCATATTTACTTCTGTCACAAAGTACACTATTTAGTTATTTGTTTACTGTAAATATCTGCTGACAGCACTTTCTTTTAGGTGTGGACGATGACCTAGCCTATTGGATGTTGTGTTTCTATTTATTGTATACTTAAGATAGGATGTTTTTATAAATTAAATAATTTTGTCATCATAAATGTTCCTCTTATATTGTTGTATGTTAGTACACAAGGTGAGGTCACCAAGATATATTCTTTTTCTGAGTGAGCAGACTTGGCAATAAAGCTTTTCTGATTCTGATGAAGCTTAGGTTGGACACTAAAAATAAAAAATAATGCTAAAATAGAAAACGCTAATAAAAAAATGGAAAAAACAGCAACAACAAAAAACAAAACAAAAAAACAATAGTCGTTTATACTTTAACTGTTATTTCTGTACAGACAATACTGCCGCTAAATATTTCATGCTTTTACTCATCCAAGCTTTTACCAGTCTGTAATTCCTTCTAGAAACATATAAACTGAGTTCTGGCATTGAAGACACGAAGCGATTAAATGTTTTCATTGTTGTTTTTTTTTTCCCCCATTCTACCTGGAAAAAAGAAAAAAATCCAATATCTATATCTAATATCTATCTATCTATCTATCTATCTATCTATCTATCTATCTATCTATCTATCTATCTATCTATCTATCTATCTATCTATCCATACTATATGTATACACACAGAAGGGTCTTAGTTATCACATTTTAATGATAAATTTAAAGGACTGACTTATTCCTATTTTGTTTGCAACTAACATATTTGAAGCTTAACATGATATTAGGAGAATTACTGTGAAACATTTCCTTGGTGAAGTGGCTCAGAATCATTGTCCTCCAGTGTGATAGCCAGTCATAAATACAAAACTGAAACTATGTCTTGCATTTTCCTCTTATCAATTTCATACAGACCTGTTAGTTTCAGAATTCATCTGTTATGAAAAAAAAAAAAGACAATAATTTGTTTTGAAGGTGTCAAACTATACGCATGTGGATTGTCAAAGTAAGAGCCCAGTCATTATTGATGCTGCTTTTTCCCCAGGGGAACTGAAAGATAATGATTTGCTGCAGAGGAAATGTTAGGAGCTGAACTGGATGTTGACTGACAAAATTGTCCTTGACATTATTCTGATCTGAGTGTTATTTACTACAAAGTGCCCCCCCCCCCAACCTTTTTGAATCAGTGGGTTTTACAGCCCTTTTATTGTTTTGGTTTAGCCAGCAGTTATTGCTGTCTCTGTGACATTTAATTACTGCCTAATTATTATTCTGGATTAATTAGCCATCTTGTTAACTGTAACCTCTAAATATTATGATAAAGTTGCTAAGCAATTAAATGAAATGGGTTAGCGGCTGCAGAGCTGCAATGTAATAGAGGGCAAAGTGTAGGCTGTCCCCGGTGGGGGGGAAGATGCCACACGGTGCAGGTCAGATATGGACCAGTGTCTCTGAGCTATTTTGCAATGTAAGAGCAAACAAAAAAGGAAAAAAAAGAAAAATAATTTGCTAGTAGACCTGAAATTATTCCTGTGAGTGCAGTTCTTTTCCTAAAATTATCTAGAGATCTTGTTCAAATACTCTACCAGACTTCACAACATTCTTACTCCCAGCACTGATTCTTGGGCGAGCTTGATTTTCACATTGAAAATCATTTGTCAATGTTCATCATTTGTCTACATCTACTAATTGCTGGGTTGCTGGTCTATTAAAAGCCAACAAAGTTCACAATCAAAGCAAACACCAGGCCCTAAATCCTACCTGTCATTCCACATGGAGGTTCTTATACAGTGACAAGAAAAATAGGTTTTCTGCACTAGTTTGCTCTAAAATGATTTCCATCTAAAACACAAAAATAGACTAAAACAATTTGCTTAGGCTGGTAACAGCCTTTCCTGTATCCTTTATGCTTGAATTTTTTTGAAGTGTCTTTAATCAATCAATATAGTTTTAAACCAATGAATCTGTGGAACTTTTTACTCCATCACTGTGAATGTTTAATGTGTGTTTAATAAAGGACTAAGGAAATTATAATTGTTTGTGTGGTAATAGTTTAACCACAATGTGTTTGTTATTGGGACTTAGATGAAGATCAGTCCAAATCTTATGGAACATTAATGAAAGAAACCAGTTAATTGAAGGGGTTCACATACTTTTTCTTGAACTGGCGCCTCACGAGGCATCACTTGTAATAATTGTGGAGTATGGCTACTTTTTAACCTAGAAGCTTTTTTTTTTTTGATTTATGAAAATCAATTGTTCTGTATCCTACAGGACAGTTTTGTCATTTTTCAAGAAAGCCACCTTTATCTGTAAGCACAGTTTTAAAGAAGGTCAATGAGATGCACTGACTTTTTCAAATAGCCGCTTACTTCCAAAGATCAGGGGAGGATTTGAGCCTCTGGTTGTTCTGGCACTGGTTACTGTGACCTAAATCTATGAAGACTGAAGCTGATTAATTTCAGTGTGCAGAGGAGGTATTTTCTGTGTTTACTGAAACACACTGTTTATTGGACATTAGGCATTCCATATTTGCAAAAGTCCTGAACTACATACCTTCGATATCATACTATCATTTAGAAACTGAAACCCCCGCGAGTGTTTGCAGCTCACCATTACAGTTACACTGAGGCTTTAAATGCACAAACTGAAGGTCAGATTTTCAAAGTCCGATTTGGATAACAAGAGCCAGTCGGCCAGTAAATCAGGTCAATGGATTTAATCCAATATAATCTACTCTAATCTCAGAGAGCACTCATAGCGGGAGATTACCTTAGTGATTTATTTTAATTGCTATGTTAAAATCCTTATTTGGTTGTGCAAGATTTATAACACTGGCATAAACAGACTGGGGGTGTGTCCTTGAAACTGTATTATCAACTGTGTGACTTTATTCTGTTTAGGTTTCCTTATAAATCCGTAAACCAACAAAACCAAACTGTTTAGAACCAAAATGATACAGTTAGAGTCTTTCTTTTGCCATTAAAAGCATGGCTTTACTTTTCTTCTTTTCTAACTGATTGATTCATTGCAAAGAGATCGTAAGGATGCATATTGACAAGTCAAACCGCCAATTGGGAGCAGTTAAATGACCAATTAATGAGAAGCAGATAGATCTTTGCAAATTAACAACAAATCGAAAGAAAGGAAAAACCATTTTGTCCACAGGAGTCTGTGTTCACCACAGTGAGAGTTCTCAGTCCACCACACAAACAGCACGCTGGTAGCAGAAAAGCAATCATTACTTTAAAATGTTTTTTTTTAATATATGTACTCATGTGAAGATAAAATACACCCTTTTTCAATATACCAGGTTTTCTCTGACAAATCATTTAGTTCTTATCCAGTCTTATTCATTTTCTTCTACTGTTTTATCCTGTTCAGCGTACCCTGTTTGGTTGGAGCCTAACCCAGCTGTCACAGGGACAGAGGTGGGGTACATTCTGAGCAGGCTGCTGGTACAGCCAAGGTCATACAGAGAAAAAGAAGAAAATTGATCATTAACCATGCACACTACCAATTAGATCTATGGCCAGTTTAGAATCACCAGTTAAACTAATATGATCAATTTTAGACTGTGGTGGAAGTCAGAATACCTGATTAAAAACCACACAGGCACATGTATGTAAAGCCCCAGATTAAATGAGAACCAAGGCAACACAATCCGTGTATCTTTCGTTCTTTACATTTTCAGTTGCCAATCAAAAATACAAAAATGAATAAAAAAGTGACATTTTGTTTTTCATTTTCAAATCAATTTAAAAAAAAATTGAAATTAAATATGAAATTAAAAAACAGGCCACAGGACTAAATTTTTTTTAATATATCCTGTTTACGTGACCAGGAAGTGGTTTGGGTAGCAATACTAACAGTTCAGTCTTTAAAAAAAAAAAAAAAAAACTGGGCTGCATCAAAACTTTCAAGCTTTTTTGCTCAAGTCTGTCACGTGGTTACTTCATTTATCATTAGATCTGCTCCATCCGTTCACTATGATGCTCCATTCACCAACTTTTTACGTCGGTACAGCGCCATCCAGTGGCACAGATGTGTAATGACAATAGAAAAGTTTAGACCTGGATTATCAAACAATCTCCTTTTTGAAATATGATTTGCGTTTTTGTGCACACCAGCATCTTCTGTACCTATGTGAAAGACCAGAGAGGTTGTGTCAAAAAAGGAATCGTTTAAAACCTGTTGAGAGACTGTTACTAATTAACAAAAATGACTAAAGTTTTCCCTGTCCTGTTCATCATTGTTCAAGTTACACAAACATATTCAGTTTCATCTTCCTAGTTCAACCAGCACTTTCACTGTCCTCTGCCTGTTCAGGCCCATGCTATTCTCCTAAAGTGAAAAAAAATTACTTATTAATTACTTATTATCCATTATTACACAACTTTCCATATAATATGAGACTTCCATACTGGGAAACTTTACACACACAGAATACATCCATGGCATATTTTATCATACACATATGTGATAATGTATGTAGAGAATTTATTTGGCCATGCATTTTTTGTAATTCATAGTTATTGACGTTCTTTGTAATTCATAATCATTCCCAAGGGCCATGACAGACAAATATTCAATGCACCACAACCAGCTGTGGTTTAGATCCAGCTGCCTGTGATTATAAATCTGTCCAGTAGGTGGTGTCGTGTGTAGATTAAGCTTCTAGTAATGAACCCTTTCTGGAACCGATCGGCTCAAATGGATCGATGCCTTATGAGGCTTCATCTCACCACCACTACAGGATACCCATCTGCTGCAACGTGCAGGAAATTACGGCATGTGTCAAACCGCTGCTGAATAAGTCCTTGATCAAACTAGTATTTGATTCTAGCGCCGCCATGTTACCGGAACTGCTGCGCACAAAGCCCTTTCCGGGTCACGTAAACCGGACCAATTAAATATTAAAAACAAATTCAGTCCTGTGGCCCGTTTTTTCATTTCGGATTTTTGATCCAAGTCTATAATTAAAATATGAAAAACCAGGCCTTTTTTCATTTTTTGTGTTAGATTAAAAAATGAAAAACAAAATAAAATGTCACTTTTTCATTTTTTAAGTTTTGTTTGACAATTTAAAAATGGAAAGAATGAATGATACACGGATTAAACACTTTTCATGTGGCAGGTTCAGGGTGTCAGCATATAGGAGAGAATGGGGTATTGTAAGACAACCCCTGTATCTAAGCAAGTGGTCCATTTGAGTGGCTGATTGTCAACGCCTGTCCATTTCACCTTGGCCATGAGCGTGACTCCGTTGTGCTGTGGTAAGCATGTGTTTTGCACAAAAATACATTTTTGGGATGTAAAAGTCAATTTTTGGTTTTTCAACATAATCAACTCTGGTTGCTAAAAGTAATTGATTGTAGCGGACAAACTCATATCCCATATATTGTCGAACTATATAATCTCTAAATTCTTTGATAATCTGGCAGTAGTCATGGTCAGGTGGGAGAATTAATTCCTCCAATGCATGTGTTTTATTCTGGTTTTCTTCTCTAAAATTAAGTAGTTTGGATTCCCTTTTTCCTAATCTTTAACAGACATAAATTCCCCCCCACACATGCTTTTTAATGTGGATGAAACAGGTGTCTAAACAAAGGCCTCAGCAGGTAAGATACACGATACACACACAAGGCGGACGTGTAGCTTGAAAAAATGTAATAAACATGCCGGCAGGACCTCGAGCAAGCAAGGCCGAGAATTCCACTCTGAAATTGGATAGGCTCTGGCTCTCATCCAGAGCATCCAGTGCTGGGTTGTGAAGTGTGAGGGGGTGTTGTGTAGTGGATTGTATTGTGACAGCAAACAAACTTAAAAGATAATATGTAAGAAGCAGAAACTGCTAACAAGAAGACTGGATGAACACCTTTTACCAAGCTATAGACCTGTATATGGAGAATTGATGTAAACATTATCGATCGATTGTGTTGACAGTAGAGGGGTGGTGTAAAGCATAAATGTGTCCATGCTCGTATACACTCACATGTACCAAGGAAACTGTCATCACCATTACCATCACCACTCTCCTTATTTTATTCCGTCTCAAATCCTCCCACGGGTGAGAAGACGCCAGCTACGCCCAACACACAGGACCAGACTGGCTCGAAAGGACCCTTGTCCCCCGACCCAAGAGGTCAAGGGGCAAACACCCCCGAGGCGTACGTCCACTGACAGGGGGGTCAGGCAGGGCACCTAGAAGACCAGAACCAGTACGAGGCCCGCCCACCCCCAGGCCCCCCACACCCACCAGGCCCCAGCCCACAGCAGTAGCGCCACAGAAAATGCAGCCCCAGTAGCCGTCACCCCATGCAGCCCAGGGACAGCCGAGATCCCCCGCCCCCACCAACCACCGACAGAGAGCGGAAGGGGGAGACAGGCGAGACAGACAGAGGGAAGGAGGTGGAAACCAGGGGGGCGCGACCTCCCCAGGTGACCCAGAACAGCCATCACCCCCCGCCCACCCCCAGCACAACAGCGCGGAAGCAGCCCACACTAAAAGGCTGCGCCAGGACGGCCGTACGGCACCCCTCCATGCCACTGCGCACCTGCCCGCAGCAAGCCAACAACCACCCCCCCCCCACCCCCTCCCCCCAAGACCCCCCTCCCCCCAGGGGCCACACCGGCACCCAGCCCACCAACAGGGGCACACCCGGGCCCATGCACAGGTGCAGGGTGGCTCCCACCGGTGGAGGGCCCCCGAAAAGCAGGGACACGCCCCAGTGGCCAGGACTCACGACCACACCCCAAATCCCCCACAGGGCAAGGAAGGATAAAAAAAAAAAAAAAAGAGGCAATACGCCCAGTCCAGCCCCCCATCCTCCCCCCCGACATGAATTTATATACCTTTTTGTTGTTTGTTTTTATTTATTTATTCATTTTTTTCTTTGCTCCCTGTCGCCTCACCGTTCCACTTGGATCCCGCCTATTCATGCACGTTCTCTCTTGCTGTGGCTAAACTTCATTAATCTCCTTTCCAGGCCATACCTCCACCTCTCTAGCTTTTCCTCCATCTGCTCCCTGCTCTCACTACAGATCACAATGTCTTCTGCAAACATTATAGTCAGACTCAGATTCCTGTCTAACCTCATTTGTCAGTCTGTTCATCACCATAGCAAACAAGAAGGGGCTCAGAGCTGATCCTTGATGCAATCTCACCTCCACCTTAAACTCATCTTTCACACCTAAAGAACACCTCATCACTGCCTTACATCTGTCTGCTACTCCAGACTTCCCAATACAATATCATTGTGCCTGTCTTGGCACCCTGTCATATGCTTTCTCAAGGTTTATGAAGACACAATGCATCTCCCTCTGACCTTCTCTGTACTCCTCTATCAGCATCCTCAAAGCAAATATTGCATCTGTAGTACTTTTTTTTTGGCAATAAACCATACTGCTGTTCACAAATGGTCCTTAGTTTAGCTTCCACTACTCTTTCCCATAACTTCATTGTATGGCTTATCAACTTAATTCCTCTGTAGTTGCCACAACTTTGCACGTCTTCTTTGTTATTAAAAATTAGCACCAGCACACTTCTCCTCCTTTCTTCAGGCACCCTTTCACTCTCTAAGATCTCATTGAATTTCTGAGTCAAAAACTCCACTGCCACCTCTCCTAGACACTTCCATACCTCCTCAGGTATATCATCGGACTAACTGCCTTTCCATTCTTCAATCCTTTTCAATGCCCTCCTTGATTTAGCCTAAATAACCTCCTGGTCCACAATAGTCACCAATTTCACTCTTCATTTCTTTCAATTTCCTCATTCATCAGTTCAAAGTACTTTTTTCCCTTCATTAGCTCCTCCCTTTAAAGTACTTATAGACAGTATGTCACTGAAAGACACCCTAATCTATATTACATAACAACAGGTAATGAACATAGTATCTTCTAAACAGAGATGTTCTGGTGTAGTCTTTGTAGTTGTAGTTTGTTGTCCTTACCACTTTCATACTCATTACACTTTCATACAATTTTACTCTGGGTAAAACACGCATGGGAGGATTTGAGGTGTTGAGATCAATTACATAATATGTTGCAATTTTAGCATTAAAAACATGTCAATATGTTGTGTGCACCACTGGATCTGCCTCTTGGCAAGCCTGCTTTCAACCAGTAAAAAAAATATTTGAGCAAAATCTTTTTTAGATGAGGAGCGTCTTCTTGTAATTCTTGATCTTTGCTTCTTTAAGATAAGATAAGACATTCCTTTATTCGTCCCACAATGGGGAAATTTACATCATTACAGCAGCAAGTGGAACTCCAATAAAAAAGAAAATGGAAAACAATAAAAAAACAAACAATAACCACAAAAGAGAATATATAATGAATAATAACTCTGACTTTATTTACAAGGGATATGTTGGTAGTTTATTTATTACTATACCTGAGATAAGTTATTGCACATGTCAATGGATATATATATGTATATTGCACACAATAGAAATGAGTCACATTGTCCATTGGGAGGGGGGTTGCTGAGAGAGGTGCTGATTATACAGTCTCACAGCAGCAGGGAGGAAGGACCTGCGATATCTCTCCTTCACACATCTGGGGTGAAGGAGTCTGTCGCTGAAGGAGCTCTCCAGTGCAGTCAGGGTGTCCTTCAGAGGATGGGAGACACTGTTCATCAGAGAGGACAGCTTCGCCATCATTCTCCTCTCTCCCACCACTTCCACCGGGTCAAGGGGGCATCCCAGGACGGAGCTGGCCTTCTTAATAAGTTTGTCCAGTCTCTTCCTGTCCACCGCTGAGATGCTGCTTCCTGCTTATTATTATTAATAACGGCGATGAGTCTGTCTACAGGAGGGAGGTGGCCCGGCTGGTGTCATGGTGCGGCCACAACAACCTGCAGCTGAACGCTCAGAAGACAGTGGAGATGATTGTGGACTTTAGGAAAGTCACTGCCCCTCTGCCCCCCCCTTGTCCTCACAGACTCCCCCATCACCACTGTGGACTGCTTCCGCTTCCTGGGCACCACCATCACCCAGGACCCTAAGTGGGAGCCAACCATCAGCTCCCTCATTAAGAAGGCCCAGCAGAGGATGTTCTTCCTGCGGCAGTTGAAGAAGCTCAAGCTGCCCCCCAAGATGTTGGTGCAGTTCTACACGGCCATCATCGAGTCCATCCTCTCCACCTCCATCATCGTGTGGTACGCTGGAGCCACCGCCAGAGACAGACTGAGGCTGCAGCGCGTCGTGCGCGCCGCAGAGAAGGTGACTGGCTGCAGGCTTCCATCCATCCAGGACCTGTACACCTCTAGGACCCAGAGGCGTGCAGGTTGGATCACAGCCGACTCTTCTCACCCCGGACATGCACTGTTTGCCCCCCTCCCCTCAGGCAGGAGACTACGGTCCATTCGGACCAAAACCTCCCGCTACATGAACAGTTTCTTCCCCTCTGCCATCAGGCTGCTGAACACTAAGTGACTTTATTGGACCCTCAAGCGCCATGTTCAGCAGCCTTAGTCGGACTCACAGACAATTCAAGCCAACCACTGTTTTTGCACTAATCTGCACTGATTTGCACAGAGAATTGCTGCTCTTTTCATAACACTGTTAAATTGTACATTACTTACTTTTTGTTTTTTATTTTATTCTGTGCATGCACAGTATTTTTATCTTATTTTTACTCTGTGTTGAATGTTGCAGCGTTACACCGAGACAAATTCCTAGTTTGTGTAATACTGTGTACTACATGGACAATGGCAATAAACCCCCATTCTGATTCTGATTCTGATCCTGCTTTACTGTTCTGAAATACAATAACTAGAGGATTTTGGAGTTATGCTAGGTGCAAAGCTAAGTTAATTATCTGCCAACCATTTATTGATGTCTGTCAAACTTTTAATCAAAACTGACAAATTATGACATTTAGAACTTTAAAGCAACCGTACAGCTGAATATCATCAGCATAAAATTGACCAAAGGTTTTGCCGAAATGATTTCTTAGCAATTTTAGGTAATAAAGAGATAGTGAAAACAGAATGGGGCCTGGGACAGGACCCAAAGAACATCGATGACAGATGAGTAGTATTTGACATTGACTTATTTATACAAACTCTAAAACTCGTCTGAAGACAACTCTCAGAAGACCAGTGTCAGTGAAGTGAAATGTGTGAATAACTGACTGAAATTTATTATCAATGTTGTATTGCTTCAGAAAATAATAATAATTTAAAACAAATCCAAAATCTAAGAAATGGAAGGTTATGTAGATATTTGCACTCTATGGTTGGTGGAAATATATGCATTCAACAGTACACATCTGGTCATTTATCTGCTTTACTAACTAATTTAAGGCAATTCATCTCTCATGAGGGCACATTTTCTTCAGATGATCTTAAATAATATAAAATCAAAGAAACAAAAGTATAAAAAATCATTTCAGCTGAGTTTGTGCTTATGACATGAGTCATTTGGCCTCAAAATCAAAACAGAATCAAAAGCAAATTTTGAGCAGTCAATTTTATTTCATTCTGTCAGTCCATGTTTTATCTCGATCAAGGTGACGATCTTCCCACACCAATCATTTTCCTGAATGAACTATTGGCCCTCTGGGTTGATCAGGTATGTGTGGTGCAAAACGAAGACATTCCAAGCTAATGATGGAAATGATCACTGAGAGAAACCTCAGCCACAGGGTCAAAGTCAGTATATGGATCGGTTATAGAGCACCTCAGTATTCATGAGTCATTTAGAGCAGGTGGCATGAGCCATATTGTGGAACTGAAGGGTTACAGCTATGCCGCACACAAATTGTTACAGTGTAGGAGAGAGGGATATATAGAGAAAAAAAAGGGAAAACCTTTTTGGGAGGTGAATTTAGACTGAAGATTTAACTGGTGGTTGCCCTGTTTTTTTTTTTTCTGGAAGAAAATGTTGCCTAGTTGTCAAGTGTTTTTTCAAAATGTTCTCTAATAGGAGGATTCAATCTTCTTAGGCCAGTCGAAGCTTTTAAAAAACATGTTCTTGTTATCTGAAAAATCTTTTACCTCTTGTTTTGCTTGAGTGACTGAGACAACACAATGTAAATGGTATCATATACAGTACACACATTTTTGATAGGATGATTGAAATGGGTCCTCAGTCAAATCTCATGTTGTGCAAACACACTACATGCCTAAACTACAACAAAGTTGGAAAATCAAACAGGGACCCACAAACATTTTCACTTATGATTACACTTAGAATGTTTTATTGATATCAATATATACTTATCAATTGAATTATCGGGTTTGGACCTTTACATTTTTCACCTTCAAAGCTTTACAATTTTTCACCTTAGAATGAAAAAGTTGGACAATGAAACTGAAACACCTGGTTTTAGAGCACAACAGTTTATTAGTATGGTGTAGGGCCTCCTTTTGCGGCCAATAAAGCGTCAATTCATCTTGGGAATGACATATACAAGTCCTGCACAGTAATCAGAGGAATTTTAAGCCACTCTTCTTGCAGGACAGTGGCCAGGTCACTGCATGATGCTGAGGGAGGAAAACGTTTCCTGAGTCCTGTCAGGAAACGTTTTCCTCCACCAGCTTGTCCATGTTCGTCCATGTTAACGACGTTTCTTCTACACGGACTAGGGTCTGCTATGGCGTCCCACAGGGACAAGTTCTGGGACCAGTCCTTTTCACTTTATACATGCTGTCCTTGGTAAAAATTATCCAGAGCCATGGCATAAACTTTAATTGCTACGTTGATTATACGCAGCTGTACTTATCTATGAAACCAGAGGGAAAAAAAAACATGACTTTGTGCTGTGAAAAAAAAAAAAGGGAAAGAAACCAGAAGAAACAAAACCTTTGGCTAAACTTCAAGGATCCGGGTAGAAGAAGACAACTTTAGGGAAGAAAATGAAGTTTTATTCAACGCTAGACAACTTTTAACATGAGCAACTATGGGCTGTATTGTCTTGGTTCTATTCGGGTCGGGTCGGTTCAGAGTCCGGGCCCAAATCTCGTGGGTCCATTTGTGTTCAGAACCCAGACTTATGATAATTGCTCGGGTCGGGTCGGTCACTGGTCCATTCGGGTTCGGGTCCATGAAAGTGGACCCGTGAAGACCTCTAGTCCACAGGCAAGTCTTGTTGGATGTGGTTCGTCCTTCTTGGTGGTATGCTGACATTACACTGGATACAGCACAAAGACTTGCTGTCTTAGTCACAGATGCGCCAGCAAGACGTGCACCTAACAGTTTGTCCTCTTTTGAACTCTGATATGTCACCCATGATGTTGTGTGTATTGCAATATTTTAAGCAAAACTGTGCTCTTACCCTGTTAGCTGAACCTTCACACTCTGCTCTTACTGGTGCTATGCGAATTAATGAAGATTGGCCACCAGTCATGAAACCTCCCACACTACAATGACAGGTGTTTCAGTTTCATTGTCCAACCCCTGTAAGTTTACTGTTTTTTGAACTAAGTTAAAGATTTATATTTCAGGACCCCCCAAAAAAGGTTAAGAACGGTCTTAACCTTACTTATCAGAGAATGGGGGAAAGATGGAGAGAGCTTGGACAGTAATTGCTTACATAAGAAAAAAATATTTATTTATTTATTTTTTTTACTTTTGTAACAATGCCATTTTTTGCAATCCTTTTGAATTGCATCCTGGCAGTGTTTAGTAATGAGAAGCCATTTAACCATCGTAAACCATAATCAGAGGGAACATTTGCCATCTTCAGTGTGCGTTATACTCATTGAGGGTGTACATTTTTGGAATTAATAAGAGCAACTAGACAAAAGTATTTAATTTCTCCAGTGAACAAGTTAAGCATTTCGGTTTTGCTTTTGCAGTATTTACTTGACGGTAAAGCAGCATGTTGTGGAATCATGCTGCCAAACATCCCTCAACATTATATCTGCTCAGTCTCCACACACTCCCAACCACCCCGGCGAAACAGTGAAGACAGTGATATATATGAAAAAAAAAAATCACTGAAGTGAACAGAGACAAGTGTGGCACCCATTATTATTTATTTATTTATTTATTTATTTTTCTGTTTAACAGAAGTTATGAAAAAAAGAGGAAAGATGGGAAAAGCTGGCAGCTAATAATCGCCCACATCCAAAAAATTTGAATTAGACTGGGCAGCCTACGTATTTACCTTGTCTTTTGGTTTACCATTGGTTTTACTGTGCAATTTGTTTGTGCAATTTCTGTCAGTGTGTGCTATTTGCAGTGTCTTTACTGTTGCATTTCCAAGTTTCTCAATACAAAGTGCACGACATTTGGACTTGCATACTTGACACAGGACTGCACATTACCCCAATACCCACTGGGGTGTGATTGCACAAACACAGCACCACTACATATAGAATACATATATAATAGGAAATGCTGTATGACTGTTTCTTTAAATGAAAAAGCACACCGTAGAACCTGGGCAAGGCTTTTTTTTTTTTTTTTTTTTTTGGTTTTGTTTGTGTATAACAGTCACAATGACATTACATGGACAAAAAAAGCCTGCTTCAATAAGTAATTACCAACAACATGCTCATAATTTAAGAATAAAGAAGTCTTGTTTTAATTTTAATTACATATAAATCAAATCATATTCGAATCCAGCGAATTTCTGGAAGGCAGTGAATTCCCTGAACCGCAAGTCCTCCATCTCGTTTCCTCCTCTTACCACTGAAAATGGGTCTTCTATATCAGACCACAAGGAGATTTGTATGGCTCTTAATGAACATTTTGCATCAGCAGCTAACCTGTTTGATGAAACTTATACAGGACCCCCGCTGTCTGCTGTCGATCCCATCACCCATGTCATGCCAACTCCTTGTTTCTCATTGCGGCCCTTCTCTATTGGTGAAGTGGCCAATGCACTTCTGTCTATAGATTCTAAAAAGTCTCTGGGTGAGGACAAACTTGACCCCTACTTTTTAAAGCTTGCCGCACCAATTGTGGCCAGCTACATTGCACATATTTTTAACCTCACAGTTTTAAATGGCACGGTCCCTAAGGTTTGGAAGGTCGCTCGTGTAACACCATTACACAAAGGTGGTGGAACAGACAACTGTAATAATTACAGACCTATTTCTAAACTATCATGTTTAGCAAAAATATTGGAATCTCTTGTTAACACGCAGCTAAAATCATTCCTCTCAACATATGACATTCTCAGTAGGCATCAGTCAGGTTTTAGGGAAAGACACAGCACTATTACTGCTGTCACTCTTGTTTTAAATGATATTTTTTAACAGCTTTAGACAAAAAAAAAACACTGTGCAGCTCTTTTTATTGATCTTTCCAAAGCATTTGATACAGTGGATCATACATTGCTCTTAAAAAGGCTTCAGAGTCTTGGATTTGATGACTTATCTTTTAAATGGTTTGAGAGTTACCTTAGCGACAGGCAGCAGTGTGTTGCTATTGGTGATGTTAAATCTGAATATGTCCAATTAGCAAAAGGTGTGCCACAAGGCTCAATTTTAGGGCCTATTCTGTTCTCAATTTACATCAATGATATTACCTCAGCTGTCACTGGGTGTAATATTCATCTCTATGCAGATGACACCATTTTGTTTTGTATTGCCAATGATGTACACTCAGCCATAAATTCCCTCCAACACTGCTTTTCTGATCTCCAAGTTGCACTCAATAATCATAAACTGGTACTCAATGCAGGCAAAACTAAATTCATGTTGTTCACCAGATCAAAAAATAGTATACACATGATCTCATCATTTTCTACCAATTATGGTACAAATATTGAAAGGGTCACTGAATACAAGTACCTTGGTATCTGGTTAGATAATAAATTAAACTTTAAACATCATGTTTCTAAGCTGGTGACGTCTTTAAGAAATAAAATTGGTTTCTTTTATATAGAAACAGGCTCTCATTTCCGCCACATTGCAGGGAAGATGCTTGTTGAGGTAACTTTTTTATCAGTGTTGGATTATGGTGATATTTTGTACATGCATGCCTCTGCTGCGACTCTTAAACCCCTGGACTCTGTTTACCACTCTGCATTAAGATTCATCACTGGAGACAGCTATGACACCCATCACTGTGACTTGTACTCTAATGTTGGGTGGCCCTCTCTTTCTGTAAGACGTGAAAGACACTGGGTTTTATTTATTTATAAAGCTCTTAATGGTCTTTTACCTCCTTACATTAGTTCCATGCTTTCTTTTAATGAGGGCTCTTATCAAACTCGGTCTCGTGATTGGATTACGCTGCAGGTGCCAGCTGTTTTTAGTGAACTTGGAAAATCCAGTTTTTCATATTGTGCACCTGCAACTTGGAAATAACATGCAGAAACTATTTCAAGCTTTCATCATTTTTATCCATAGGGCAATTTAAATCTTTAACTGTATCACATTTACTTCTAGCTGTTTCCTGTTTTTACCTGATTATTGTTCTACATTTTAACTACATTTTTAACTTATTTAAATTAAATTTTAATTATTCATGTTTCTATTTATTTTTTAAATTTTAATTGTAATTTTACTGTGTTTTTAAATTCTTGTCGTTACTTTTATGTAAGTTTCTCTTTGGCATTTTTTTTGTGTCTAAGTGCCTTAATTGTTGTTATTGTTGTTTCACTCGGCTGCATTGTAAATGAGGTCTCTACCTCAATGTATCTCCGAGTTTAAATAAAGGTAATAATAATAATAATAAAATAAACAAGCAACATAATGTTTTTTAAAATTTATATTGACGTTCAAAGTCTAAGTTGTAAACTTAAACTGGTTTCTAGGTGACAGCAGCAGGCAGTTGCCAGATTGTATGAGCCCAGCTCTGTAGGAACTTTTCCTTTTGCAAGAAACTATTGTGCAGAGTCAGTGGTCCATACATAGTGCTCAGCACCTCTCTGTGCGCCCAATTACACAAGGAGGATTACAGTAATTGCAATTTACTATCAAATGACTAGATAATCTTGACAAGTGAGAATTTGACCCAGGTCTTCAGTATCACTGTATTGCCTAGACGAATTGAAGAATTTTGGCAGGTTATTCTCTGGGACCAAATTTTAGAGGATAAGTTCATCTTCCCAGTGTAACTTCCGTGTTACTTCACGTAATGAAATATTTCTCTGATATAAAATCTTGACTGAGTGGAACACTCAAAAGTCAAGATAGCTGTGCATCATGCAGTGTTACTTGAAAAGTTGACACTTTAATGAGACAAGTGAGCCCAGGGGAACATACACGAACATATCGATATTCCATATAGCTCAGTGACTTCCCTAAATACTGTATAGGGACTATCTGTGTTAAAATAAAACATGCTTCTAACAATATCTAAAGCTCTTTGACACTGTAGAAGTGACAGAGTTTTTGGTGGAAATAGATTTTTTTTTTTAAATGACAAAAAGGTTAAAGTTTAGAAGGTAAGCTCTGTGTCCTAAAATATATCCATGTAGGCTCCATGAAACTGAATTTCAATTTCAAATGAGAGACAGCAAAGAAAGTTATAACAGCTTTTTTGTCCAGCGTGTTTATAAATGTACTGTCATTTTGAATAGAATCATGTCTCCTTAAA
This sequence comes from Hirundichthys speculiger, assembly GCA_018398805.1. NCBI lineage: Eukaryota > Metazoa > Chordata > Actinopteri > Beloniformes > Exocoetidae > Hirundichthys > Hirundichthys speculiger. The sequence goes on along the minus strand of JAGFBZ010000741.1, from coordinate 105,769 downwards.
TTTACATGACGAACATGATGCCATCTGGCATACTGCCCCTTACAGACTGGGTTGCTTTCATGCTGAAACCTGAAATCATTTGGCAAAGCAAAGATGCCCCCACTGGAGTCCTGTGGTTCATCAGTATTTCCCATTTTAGAACAGCAAGCAGTCTCTTGTGCATGCGCTTTACAGTCATGTGAAAAAAAAAGTTCCAGCTCCTTTATGTCTGCAATCTTTTCAATTCTTTTGTACATCAAATTTTACTAAAAAAATATTTTGCTCCTTAATAATGGTCTTTAAATGAGGAAAACAAAATTCTTTTTTTTTCACAGTCATTTTTTTTTCTCCAAACTTCAGTATAGATTGAAATGCCAGCTAAACAAAATACCTATAAAGTAGTTTTTTGTAAGACAGTTTCTGAATCTGATGGATCAATGTCATCTTCCAGAGATCTGACTTTGATGAAAATTGCAAAAGGAACTTGTACATTGTTCTATGACTTATGCAGTGCAATTGATTTTATTAAAAAAAAAAAAAAAAAAATTTCCTCTGCAGTGAAGCTTGTTACAGGGGTGACAGTGTTGCCCTACTCTCAGTCTGCATGCAGAGGTGCTTAATTTATACACCTGTGGCCCTGGAGGTGATTGGAACACCTGATTCTGATCATTTGGATGGGTGAGCAAATACTTTTGGCAATATAGTGTAAGTAGCAGGCAGGTGCTAATAATCAAGTACACTTAAATAAGTGATAACCAGCAAGTGTGACTCTATATAAAAGTAAAAGTTTAGACAGTTTGCTTGTTTGGAGCCTTCAGGTGTATATTACCGTAAATCAAGGGTGTAACTTTGAGTTGACCATTGGGGGTCGAGTGACACAGGCTGCATGAGCCGCTCAGGTAGAGAGACAGATCAATAGTGAACAATATAGCATAAATCACATTTACAACTAGGTTAGGTTTAGGTTTAGGTTTATTTGTCCAAAGAACACACAGAATAATAAAGTATCAAAGGTTTTAACCATAAACCTCAACTTTACAATACAACACACCTTACAATCCAACAGGATTGAATATATTTTTAACTTGCTAACTAAATTTTATATTTTGCATTCTTTGCTTTACTGATGTGGGTTTTATCTCACTACCCACCAGCACCAAAAGCACCAAAAGTTTGCTTACGCCTCTGGCATGTAAAATAGGCTACATTCACTCAGGCACGTAATGCAGGTGTAACATCCAATTATGTCCGCACTCCGAACCTGGACGGATTATGAAGAACACGCCGCCGTCAGTTCGCCGTAAACACACTAGATCGTAGGATTTCCAGAACACCATGAGTGTTGCAAACTTTCTGGTAAAATCAGATGACTGTCCAAACCCTCTGGACACTTGGGGGGGGGGGGGGGGCATCCATCCCCCCATAAATTACGCCTATGCCGTAAGTAAATCAGCAACGATTTCAGAGAATCCCTTGTTATTGTTGGGGAGAAAAAATGTAATTTTAATAAAATGTCTTGGTCGACAAATAATTAAACAAATCTTAATCAGATCTTCATATCACCATGGAAACTCAGATAATGTAGAAGTGAAACAAAGAAGAACGCATTTTGATAACTGAGCTGTAGCAGGACATCTTCCCACTAAGCTCTTGCAGGCTCAGAGAGATAAGTGTACACCTGCTAAATAGAAGTATAAAGATGCAAAAACTAGCAAAGACAGGTCATGTAAAGTTAAAATTCAAATTGATTTCACACTGTCCAGCAATCTGGAAAGTTTTATAAGGCCATCAGACAGCTGTTGGATCGGAACTGTGTATGCGCAAAAATAGAAAAGTAAGCCTCTGATCAGTGAAATATGGTACACTGTTTCTTAATCCAATAACACTTTTTCCTTAAATGATTTGGGTACTTTACTGTATCAAGTGCTTTAGACAAATCAATACAAACAAAACAGGAAAAGCAGGGTGAACAGGGTATGCCATTTCATAACAAAATGGGTTGTGTACAGACTAGTTTTTCATCTTAGCTAGAACAGTCAATAGTTGGGTGTCACTAATCAATAAATAGTATATTTATCAAAAATATTCTGTAAATGTCAGTTCTAATTGCAGCAGACAAGCAGGAGGCTTTCCTGAGTGAACTTTTAGTTTCATTTTATTTTATTTTTTTAACAAAAACTCTAAGTGTGTCTCTCTGGGGTTTCAACAAAATGTCTCTAATCTTTTTAAGCTGTTAACATTACACTGTTATCTCAAATACCATGAAAATTGAATTTCTTATTCTATTTGCCACTTCCCAAAACAGAAATGTAAAGACAAACTCAAGCCAGTATTAGTATTTAATGGAGATGTACTTTAACCTTTACACTTGAAAGTTCAGAACTGAATTTCTTTCCTACAAGAGTTGACTAACAATATGATTCGCTTTTTTTTGAAGCAGCTGTCTGCATATATATTAATGTTTAGTGCCACAATTTTGCAAAACCTTTTTAAACTCATTTATATATTCATTTTGATCTTGCAGCAGATGTTACTTTTCTTGTGCGTGTGTCAGTGAAAGTGAATGTGTCCTTCACCAGCCCTTTTTTACAGTCTAATCTTACATATTTTATTAACACCTGAGCCCCTGATTCTGTCAGAGAGGACTAAAATCACCAACAGTGAAACATAAGAGGACAGGACAGACAAAGAGACTAGACAGTGATGGTGAGGTATGTGCAGCATGGTGATTCCTGCAGTGTGGTGTGGTGTATGTAAATGAATGCATGGTGGATTGTGATGTAATATAAGGACAGACATGCAAATGTCATGAATAAATGTTAATGGATATTATAAAATGTAAATATACAAATACCTGTGCCTGTCATATACACACCTATACATGTACATTGTGACAGACATACATATTATGTATTGACCCTAACCCAATGAACATACATACATGCACAAAACACAGTGCTGCATAAAACATGAAAAAGAATAAATGGAGACTGGTATCTGGTTATGATTGCTCTGTTGTAGAGGTCTTCACGGGTCCATTTTCATGGACCCGAACCCGAATGGACCCATGAAAATTCGACCCAAAACCGACCCGACCAGACCTATTATCATAAGTTCGGGAGTCCGAACCTGAATGGACTCGCAATATTTGGACCCGGAACCGACCCGACCCGAGTCTTTAGTTTCCGACCACGAACCGAACTGAATTACCTGAATAGAACCGAGACAACACAGCCTATAGTTGCTCATTTTAAAAGTTGTCTAGCATTGAATAAAACTTGATTTTCTTACCTAAAGTTGTCTTATTCTACCCGGTTCAGTTGCTACATAGGCTATGTGATGTAAACAACAATAAATCCACATTGTTATTTTCTTTGTGGATACAGATGCTATTGGTAGCAACTGCTAACACTGATAGCCTACACCAGTCAGGACGTGTGGTGAATATGTTCTCTCATCCACGTTGTCATATTGGCGATCCGTTGTGCTTTACAGCTGCCGGGCAAACCGCTAATAACATGCTACGGCAACACGATTGTTTCATGACAAATACACCCCGTTAATGAATAATTAATTCAACTGCCCCGAGTCCTGACATTGGCTGCCACCGCCAGTATCTTTAACTCTCTCGAGTAAACGTGGACCCAGCCTGTCAGAGAGCACCGACCGGACCTGAGATTTAACTGTACCGATTCCGACCCGAACCCGGAGTCACATCTTTTGAATGGACCCGAGACCCGATTCGGGTCGGGTCGGAACCTCGGGTTTTTGGGTTGTCATGTTGTTCCAAAGACCTCTACTCTGTTGGTAAAGACACTGATTAATTACAGGTACATTGTCAACTCAGTGTTGTGATGATTATGAATGAATGATAAATACTGTACTCATACTCCCAATGAAGACAAGCAAGCATATAAACACCTATACACATATATACAGTTTTATGAATAGAACCTTTAAATATATACCAGTGATATAATATGCTGTAAAAGACATAACAATTCACTGATGAAGATAGCACAATTTTTTTCTGTTATATTGAGTAAATATATGTACATACACACCCACACACTAATGGACGTACGTACGTGTATATATGCACATACGCAAGGGCCAAAACAGCCAGCCCCCTTCCACCCCAGTGTAGATTCAATGTGGACAACACTATGATTCCAATGTGAACGCAACTACGACTGAGAGAAGTTTTGCAAAATATCAGGTAAATGTCATAAGCAATCTCTGTATAGCCCGCTCCTCTGCAAACCTTTGAGACATACATGACAGAAATGGTAATAAAGTACTTGTTTAATTCAGCTGTGAACCCTCAACAATGCTGCTAATGGGTTCTTTCAGAGATTAAATTTTAAACAGCATTTGCTTTACTAACAGACATGCGAGCCATTTCCCTGTTACAGTATATGAAGGTGCCTCCATCGGCTGTTTTTCTTTGAATGTTTGTTTTCTTCATTTTTGTTTCCCAGGGCCCTGAACCTATGGAGAGAGCGACTTTTCTAATTTTTCACAGAAGCAGTGTGCATTTAATTAGACAGGTCACCTTCAGTTTAGAAAAGGATACCTGAATATCAAGGATTTTTCCTGTTCTTAACCTCGTTAACAGCATTAACTATATTTGCTACTGATGCAAATCATTCATGCTCCAATGAACGGACTTTCTGTTTTCTCAGAGTGGAAAAGGTGTTTATGTTTTATATATGACGTATGCAAACTTACAATATCCAGCAAGATAATAAAGGTTTGATTGGTGCTTATATTCCTCAGTTTCATCACACTAAGGTTTTGTAAGTTAGAAAAAAAAAAAAATAACAAAAGAAAACAGATGTCCAATAATGAGCTTGTCTCTGCCAAGACTCCACTGCTTCTCCTCCTGTTCAGTTTTTTTCCCTTTGTTTTTTTTATTCTCCCACATCTCATGGGGTTTCGTCTGTGTGGCTGTATTCACCCTGTGTGCTCAGCTAAACCCAGCCACCTGCCTCGATGTCTATTCTCATCTTCACTCACATTCGCCTACTTACCCTCCCCACTGACCACAATCACTTCAGAGCTCCAGCCTACCTGCTCACACTGCTGACACCCCAGGGTTTTTTTTTTCTCTGCTTCTTAGCCAGTTGATCACACACTCTCTCCTCCACACTGCTCACTGCCGCTCTGCCTGCTCTTGTAACTCTTCATGCTCTGCTTTTGGCTCTTCTTGTTTCTGACCCTAATAAACAACTGTTCCACTGATAAAAAAATAAATAAATTGAAGCTCAGATGTTTTTGTTTTGTTTTAATGGCTATCATGGTTTGTATTTACAATGAAGAGGAGACAGGCACGCAGCAAAGGGCCACAGACCAGGAGTTGAACCTGCGACCGCTGAGAAACACGATCTAATGGCCCGTCTGTTCATACCACTGAGCTATGCAGCAGCTCGGAACATGAGTGTTTTTTGATTAGCTGAATTTGTGGAGGGCAGCACGGCAGCTTAGTGTTGCCTCACAGCTAGAAGGTTCCTGGTTCAAACCTCCGCAGGGATCTTTCTGTGTGGAATTTGCATGTTCTCCCTGTGCTTGCGTGGGTTTCCTCCAGGTACTCCAGCTTCCTCCCACAGTCCAAAGACATGCATGTCAGGTTAACTGGTGGTTCTAAATTGCCTGTAAGAGTGATTGTGAGTATGTGTGGTTGTTTGTCTAAATGTGGCCCTGCGATGGACTGGCGACCTGTCCAGGGTGGACCCCTGCCTTTCGCCCGAGGAGAGCTGGGATATGACTCCAGTAGATCCCCGTGACTCTGCAGAGGATTAAACGGGTGTAGATAATGGATGGATGGATGGATGGATGAATTTGTGGAGGCTTAACAAAGGAAATAACTAAAGCCTCATGAACAGGTTAAACTCCTGTTGCTGGTCACACACATTTACAACATAGGAACATGTAATCAACACAGCAGGATGTCCTGTCACTGAACAAGTTTTGACAATATAGTTGCCAACAATTAGGCCTGTCTTGGTGAGATAATCGGTGAAATGTATTGCTTTTTTTTGCATGAGATGCATTGAAGGGAATGTATTTGTTTTGTTTTTTCTCTTTCTAGTGTGAGATAGTTTTATGCTATAGCTATGATCATTGTATCCATGATTTTTACACTAAAATGCACACACACTTGCTTTGTTGCTGACAAAGGGAAACAAACTTTCCCTCACACCCAAAAACATTTGTTTGGAGACATCCTGGAAACAAAAGCATAGAGCTATTCAGAAAAAGGAATGAGTCAAAGCACAGACCTTTTCAACCAGCAGCTGTTACAAAGATGTGCAATATAACCAGAAACAATCTCTCATTTGAATATATCATAATTTATATACACAAGTATTACTGAATGAGGGCAGCATGGTGGCTTAGTGGTCAGCACTGTTGCCTAACAGCTAGAAGGTTCCTGGTTCGGACCTCAGCAGGGGCCTTTCTGTGTGGAGTTTGCATGTTGTCCCCGTGCTTGCGTCGGTTTCCTCCCGGTACTCCCGCTTCCTCCCACAGTCCAAAGACATGCATGTTAGGTTGATTGGTGGTTCTAAATTGCCCGTAGGAGTGAGTGTGAGTGTGAGTGGTTGTTTGTCTACATGTGGCCCTGCGATGGACTGGCGACCTGTCAAGGGGGTTCCCCTGCGTTTGCCCGTAGATGGCTGGAATAGGCTCTAGCAGATTCCCGTGACCCTGCAGAGGATAAAATGGGTATAGATAATGGATGGATTGATTACTGAATGAATGTATAAATGTCTGTGGAACAAGATGGCTTCCAACCCACATGGTGATGATGGACCACAAATATGGCGGGTGACACCACATAGGTGATTGTGTTACACCTTGAGAAGCTAAGCGCCAAATAGAACAAAGTCTTACTTTGGCTGAAGGAGAGATGCTGCGGCGTTGATGTAGCAACACCAGCTTGGCTGTCTTCCTTTCCATGTTGCCGTGAACCCCTTCAGGCATCGGGGTGTGGATGGGAGCCATTACTGCGCCTCGGTGCTTCCATAAATACATCGCTGCGTAGATGCGTAGCAGCCGGACAAGACATTTGGTTGTACTTGGCAACCAAATCTTCAGACGTGGTGACTGGAATGCAGACCTTTGGCTGGTAACTCTAAGGAGGAATTGGGACAGAGGAGATGCCAGAGTTGCTGTACCTTCACCGTTCACAGTTCACAGAGGGCTGAAGGGCTGTGTATACTCTTGTGACAATGTGTCGCAGTTATCTAACAGGCCAGTTTTAACTAAATTGACAGCCCTCAAGAGGGAAGAAAGCACAGGTGAAAATTGTAGAGTTTGTTGTGTTTTTATCACCTTGTTTTAATCTTTTGGAGACTGCTCTTTCTTTTTAGAAAGTGGAAAAAAAGGCCTATTTGTATTATAAGTGCCTACTTGCATTCTAATAGTAGTTCCATCATTTGAAAACCCTGACTGACTGTGTAACATCTGTTGATGCTTGTTAATGTTTATTCTGTTATTCCGTTTGTTCCCTGTCCGTGGAGCGTAAAGCTGTGTCGTGGGAGAACATATTTTTCTGTCTCTTTCATTTCCTTAGATCTAACAACCTTAGTACACCTACTGTTTTTTTGTTTGTTTGTTTTTTCCCTGAGAAAACTCATTTTCTTGACTGGTCCTTAAGCAAATTAGATCTGAAATGCAATTCCAATTAATGTCTTTTTCCCAGTGAGTGCTGTGGCTTTAAACATGAAAAACAGCAAGTATAAAACTAATTGAGGGAAAAATTCAACATAAACAAATAAATATAGCCACTGGTTTTCCAGACAGTACAATTCATTGTTAACAGCTATTTAAATTACATTACCAGACACTCTGTTTGTACATCCTGCCAAGTACGCAGTATAACTCTAGTCCTGGATATATTGTACAGACACGTATTCATTTATATGTGGGATGCCAGGAGCAGCACAATGTCCTTATAATAAGTCTTGTTTAATGAATTCTCTGAATTTTCTGAAATTGCAGGGTCGACCTTCAGCTGAGAAAGGGAGGTTGGCTGAAGTGGTGCCAGAGAGGCTTGCCAGAGTCATGCCTGTTTTCTGATCACTCCCACTGGGTTTGCTTCGTTGACTCATTTGACTTTGCTTTCTTTTGCTGCTGATTGCAGTCACTGAACTGATGAATTGTTGTAATGTCATTGTGAGGTGATGTGGCTATTATTTGGAGCCATATCACCCATCGTCCATCACAGTCCTCCAGTGTAGTGCATGATGGATTGAGCAGATGGTACAAATCTCCAATAACAAGTGTTATAAATGATGGCAGAAAAAAAAACCCTGAAACACCTGAGACTACAGGGTCATGCTACAGGAAGAAATGGTCCTAAGAAAAGATCAGTCTGTGTTGTTTCCAGCAGAGCTTCACTCAGGCTTCCGTCTTCTTTGAAGATTTTGGTCAGGCTGCATGGATCTCAGACACAGTTAATCACATTAAATTAAAATAAAAAAAAAAAAATCAAATAAGGACCAGATTAAATTTCATTTCATTTCAGTTCATGGGCCCTCCCGACACGGGAGGACCTGTGATTGGCTGCTATGACGGGCATTACTGTGCCGTCGGTTGTCTGTATGCTGATTGGCTGACATGCGTCCCCGCGTCTTCCATCTCTTGCTCTCATCAGTTACGCACAGAGGAGAGATCGTCAAAGTAAGTGTACCTTCCGTAGATTTTGCGTACGCGCGTACATGTATACTGTATGTCCATATACATGAACATGTACATCCACATCGCAGTTTTCACCATTCGTGGGGGGGCCACAGTCCCCATTAAACGCAAAGTGTGGGGGATTACTGTATTTGTGATGGTTCATTTGCAATAGAGTCAGATGGATGACTGAGAGAGAAAAACATAATCCTTTAACCTAGGAACATCATCTCCATGTCATCATTGTATGTTAGATGGTAGTTTTTGTTTTCTTTACCCAACAAAACACTGTAACTCCTTTTAGAATGACATTTTTCTAAACTTATTTCATTTTCCCATACAAGCACATATCAAACTAAGAAACATGCTAGACTTCATTATGTAAAATGACAGTAGATGGGAGCAAAGAAAAAACAAACAAAAAAAAACAAACATTGTATATACACAACATTGTAGGGGTACTCGTGTGACTTTATTAATATTTTAATAATTACCTAGGGTGCCACCGGCTTTTGTTAAAAAGACGGAAAACTTAAGAACAAATGAGTCACAAGTTATAGTGGGTTCTTGACGAATTGGATTGGCCATGGAAAATCAATCATCAGAGTCGCTAATACGTTGTACAACATTTATTTAGACACAGACAAGAACACAAAACATATAAGACATTCATATATATATATATCTAAACAGGCACATCAACATCGCGAATTCTTCATATTTGGCTATAGCGCATGACAGGAAGTGACGATAGAGAGAAGAAGGAAGGAAGAGAGTCATAACAAAAAAGATGGCGGGTACGAACGGGTTGCTAACAGCTAATCTGTTATCAAAGTGAACAAATTAATAAAGAGGGGCAATTCTCGAACTAATTAGCTGCCGAATAATGGGGAAGTGTGGTCCGGACGTGGTCCGTGACGCACGGACCGGTCGGACCCGTCAACACTGGGAGACCACCAAATCTTATTCTCTGTCAGCCTTACCCTGGGCGAGTCTGGCGGCTTACTGTCGTAGGCGCATCGGTTTGGCACGGTTAGCAGTGGCGTCCTCCGGAAACCGTGTCTGGTCGATGGCTCTCTTTGAAGTCCCTGGAGTCAGGTCTCCGGACGTAGCGCGTGACTCGGCGGGTCGTACCGCTTTCTCCCGTCTGGCAGGCGGGTTGGTCCCGTGGCCTCTGACTTCGGTCGACGGAACCGGCAGTTAAAAGTTCGATTGTGCACGTTAAAGTTGACGTGCGGCCCCAAAAGAAAAGACGGGCACAAAAATCAAAAGTTGTTACACTAATGCCAAACTCTGGGGTTTCGGCAAAAGTTCTAGGCGGGCTTTCGGGTGTCACGTCGCGTTTGGACACTGCAGCCGCAAAAAGGTTACAAAAGTTATCAAGACTTGCAACTAACTTCGTTAGTTGAGACCATTCAGCGATTGCTCTATAAAAAGGTCAATGCTGCACGACTGTTGAGCTTCTGCAAAAATGAGGGCTGGAAGAAAAACCGCAGAAGAAAAGTAACTTAAGAAAAATAAGGTTAAGCAACAAAAAATGATTTCAGAGTCTTTATCGTACCACAAAGTTTCAAAGAAAATAAAATAAAGAAAAAAAGGAGGGAAAGTTTCAGAATTAAAAGAGGAAGAAGCACGGTGTCGGAGAGAAAAAAAAAGGGTAAGAGAGAGGACAAAAGGACTGATCCGGCTTTAATACTCCCCGAATATTTCATGAGCGTTTATGCAAATAAATGGGGTAGGATCCATATTGTCCAATCAGAAGATGGGGAATTTTCCCGCCGGAATCAGGCGCACTGAATTCTGGGAGACGGAGTCTTCATCCTCTGTCTCACAAAGTTTAAACAACATTTAAACCGTTAGTAACTTAATTATCAGGATGAAATAAAACATCACAAACACAAATATCAGTTATGTCACACAGAATAATAACTTTTAACCTTTCATTTAACAAACTGTCCTGTGGAAACAGAAAGCTTGTGGTGCCATGGAATGTCACAAATACAAAATAATTTCACGGCTTAACTGACAGTCTTCGTTATATGATCTTGAGTTATAACATTTTAAGGAAATCAGTGATAGTTTTGTTTGTTCTGTAAGAAAATTGATCTGGATATATATTGAACTTCAATTGTCTTCTCTCCTCCTGAGTGAGATTTCTGGGTGCGCTTCTCCTGCACCAGCACGTCTGATAGATACCAGACCTCCTTTAGGGGTTGGTGTTTGCAAAATACCAACTGTCATGAAATGATGTTTAATGGCTTCTTAAGGTGGTCTCAGGGGAGAGTCACCATGGCAACCTGGACATTCCTGAGTTTTATGGCTTACGGTGCTCGGGTCCGATTGGTACTAGATAAGCTGGGACGCTCATCTGCTGGGCTGTTTTCTCCAGGTTTGTAAGAATTTAGGTGAGAGTTCACAACTGCAGGGCGGCTTTACTTTAATGAAATAAAGGGTCCGAAGAGGGATCCTACAACATATATATATAACTACATACTGTCTCCCCTTCCTCCCCTGCAAGTCAATTTATAGTGATCCTTATGTTGCTCTTGTGTTTGCTCACCTTATATCAGTGCCCAGAGGTTTTTGGGTTGTTAAGTAACCCAGCGGTGGCAGCACATTTTGGTAAATAAAATAATTTATTTTAGCTTCTTCTGCCTTACTGATCTGTATTTGTATTTTTGTCCAACTCAACACCACCTTTGATAAGCTGCAGCTTCAACAATGTCAATCTGATGGATGTCGATGTACAAAACAAATGTGTTTTTTCCTGTCCAGAATAACATTCCTCTATAACAGTGTGTGCCAGTATTTCAATGTTTTATGACCTTATTCCAGATCCTTTTTAAGAAACTATCCCCCAACACACCATATGTTCATCTGCCCCAGTTGTTAAAGCACAGCAGTGGTGATAGGGATGCCAAAGTAAAGCAAGTTATCCACAAGTTTAGCTTATTCAACCTTTAAGAGGTAATGTTCAGAAATCTTTTTCACCGGTAACAATTCCTTAAAAGTTTTTGCCATTGTTTAATTTTGAAACTGAGAGCTGAGAGCTAAGTTGAAATGGCAGATTCAAAAACAAATGAGCCATTGAAATTTACATTTTCAAACTTAGAAGAAAACAATTATTGACTTTTTTTTCTTTTTTTCCCCACTTCATCTGAAAAAGATTAACCATTGATTGCAACAAAATTATTTGTAGGCATGTTTAACACAGCCAGAATGTTCAAGTTAAATAAATCTTTTTGTTTGTTGTTTTTTTTTTTGTGTGTGTGTGTCAGATCTGAATTCTCACATGTATTGCCACTTATGCTGTCAATCACTTATTGTTTAGTTAGGTTTAAGCACCAAACATAAAATTATGCAAATGTAAAATACAAAATTCATCTTACTGATTTTATTTCCCTTCATTTACTTGGTTATCATGCAACACATCCCTCAATAGTGATGTCACAATCAAAGACAATTTGACTACAGTCTTAATGTCTGTTTCAGACTTTTAGAAACTTGTGTTATATTAAATGTGACTAACCTACTTTGGAAAATGTGTAAATTAGTCAGTGGATACTGTGTTGAAAACAACATGTGTTTTGAGCAGAGAGTCCAGCTTGATTTATGCTTCTACATAACAACTACACATGTAGTCTTTGTACACAATTTGCACAGTGGTTGGTATTTACACTTATTCATTGTCATTTGTGTCACTCTGTTACTATACCACCAAATGCCAGATGTTGTGGGTCCTTTTCTGCAGCACTTCCAATGTTGAGCTTCTTGTTGCTCACTTCTTTTATGTACGTCAGCCCATCCAACAACAGATAAGGAATATATTATATGAGTTCTGTCTGATAAATGCTGAGCAACAGTAACTTTTACTAAGCATACAGCAACCTATCTTTTTGTTTAGCTTGAAAATGAAAAAAAAAGAAGAAGCAGTGGCAGGAAATATGTAGAAGGAAATAGGAAATACTACCAAGCAGATGAGTCACATTTGTTGCCCTCTGCATCAACCTGAGATGTGGTCACATTTCTGTGACTGTGAAGTACAAGCCATGGCAGACTCACGAATTGTTGGTTTGACACAGCAGCAAAAATCACCCATAAGGATGGGTAGGATAGTGTGATTCCAAATAAGCAGAGTGAGTGGGAGGAAGCAGGAGATGAAGGAGGGAAAAGGGCATGAGGTCACAAGGCATGTTTAGTCAGCATACTGTTTCTACTATGTGACTTTGATGTTAATTAACTTTTGTAGCTACACATCACTTCATGTTATACAACTGGAGCCTTTGCTTTTATGTGTTGTTCTCTATAATTGGTCACCCAAGGGGTAGATATTCAATTATTTCTGTAACACACACATTAAATAAGCAATAAAAGTATATAAACCACTCTGTAACTCATGCAGTTGTGTTCTTCTGCTCTTATTGGTCTGGGAGACAGGCCTGAAGAGACATGAGGCTGAGGAGGCTGATCAGACTCTGAGAAGATCCACAGTGACAGGACATCAGTACCAGCCTCTCCTCCGACAGCCTCTGTCATTACAACACTCCCACTCTCTAAATGTGCAGACATGCATGCAAGGAAAACAGGCATGAACCTACCCGAGAAAATGCATCCACGCACACTGAGAACTGTTCTTAATGGAGATTGACTATATAGGGCAGCCTCTCACTACTGTACAGCAGTGACATTGACACATGTAACAGAGGAGACCCTTTTTTTTACTGAGTTGGCAAGAGATTTATTTTCAAGTCAGGAAGTTTCATGGAGTAGACCAGCTAGATGTCAATTCCTAAAGTGGGTGGAGGTGTGAGTGTGCATGTTTTTGACATCTTCTTAACCCTTAGCCCTTAGTCGAAGCATTGCATGACAAAAATTGCACAATTCTGCCAAAACCTATTGCTATAAATACTTGCTATTGTACAAAAATCCCAAAATTCACTCTTATTTTGTACTAGTCACCAAAAATTTAAAATATCCAAATTATGTAACTCAAACTTGTTTCATCATCAAATGCTGGGTTGTGTGGGAATTATAATTGTGCTTGTATATTTAGACACTTATATAAAGAGTAAAATTAAAGTTGCTAAAAGATCTGTAGGTCACAGGCTGAGCTAGAGTCATAAAGTTGCAGGCAATAAAAAGACAACTGGGCTGTGTCGGGGTGATGTGTTCTTGTTGGGGGAAGGAACTGTTCAGGGGGACAATGGGGGAGTTGCCTTTAACTAACAGAATGTGTCAATAAAACTAGCCTGTGAGCTGCAGAGTCAGAGATCAGCTAGAACCTGGACAGAAAGGACAGACCAGGGTCTGTCAGCTGGTCTCTCCCTCTGCAGAGGCAAAAATATAAAAAGTGTCATGACTATTATTGAATTCAAATTAATCTCACTTTGAGTCCACAGATCAGCAGTCCGGGGAAGGTCAGGTTGACCACAACAGTTGTCTTGCTTTGGGTTAAAATAATTTATTATTCTTTAGATTCCTACAGATAACAGATGACAAGAAGACATTTTCTTAAAGATAAAAAGCAGTTATGACTATATGAATACAACTGAAGCAGGTTATAGAAAATGGATGGATGGATGTGTGCAGTACAAATCACAAGTGGATGTGCAGCATTATGGTGAGGTAAACATTCTTGCATAAAATATAAACAGAACTACCAGTTCAACCACAGTCTTCAGGGAAAAGAAAAAAAAATCACAGAAAAAAATCCCTGAGGTGGATGAAAGGTTTGAATGTGTATGTTTTTTGAGAGCTCCGTAACCCTCGACTCCCTGCTGAAGCCTTTTGAAAGCAGATTTTGCTGAAGCATATTAACTTTTGGAAACAGCCTACAACAAGTAAAAAAGCCAGTAAAGTTTTTGCCACTTTGAATTTATTGCCAACAAAAGAAAAAAAACATTATAGCACAAATATACTGTGTGAAGCTTTTCGGCTGTTTTGTTGTCCCATCTTAAGGTGTGCAGAAGTACAGTATTGTTGCTGTTGACTACTTTATTTTTATTTTTTTTAACTCTCCCATATTTTCTTATTAGGACTAGGTCAGGACTGCAACCAAGCCATTCTAGAGGCCAAACCTTTGCAAACATTTGCTTCAGTTTACCTTTGTGTGCAGAATGTGGTTTTGCATTGTATTGTTAATAAATACATGGATATCCTTACAGGAAGAAATGTTGTCTTGAATGCAATATATATTGCTCGAAATTCTCAATGTCCTTTTTTGCATTCATGCTGCCATGATCTTGGCTGCAGGCAGTGATACAACCCACACTATCATCGAGACTGGCTTATGTTGCTGATAACAGTTGATGTGGAGAGAAATATCCCTTGGCAAATTTACAAGCCAGTTTAAGCCATCTCGGAGTTTCCAGTGTTTTCCTAAAAGTTAAATTAAAGCAACAAGCCTATTCATGCTTATTTAAATGTTTAAATAAAGTAAGTGAGAAAACAGGGAGTAAGATAATAAAATCCTTAACTTTATAAATAATAATAATAATAATGATAATAAAAACTTTCCAAACATGTATTAAACCTTGGTGATTGAATAAGCGTTGGAATATTATCAAGTGAACAGCACAAGCACAGATGTCCCATTCACTTAAATCCAAACTCCTGACTCAAGTTTCAATTATGTCAGTAGGCAGTTCTACAATGCATTTACAGATCTTGGGAAGATCATAATATACTGCTCAAAAAAATAAAATGAACACAAAAATAAGACATCCCAGATCTGAATGAATGAAATACTTATATTAAATACTTTGTTTTTCCATTTTGATTTTGAGTGTGACTCCAAATCCAGACCTCCATAGGTTACTAAATTTGATTTCCATTGATAATATTTGTGTAATTTTGTTGTCAGTTGCCTTCAAGTACACTCAAAAAAGCCAACTTGGGTGTCTGCTACAGTAATCTAAGTGTAACATGTAGCTTCCACCCTATATAGTCATGTTTTGGGGTTGAACATCATTAAATAATGTTATTTTAGCATGATATGCAATAACTTAATATTTATGAAATTCCTTTATGTTGACGGAACATAATGCTCTTTGGGTAAGATAGCAAATTGCATGTACAACTCCAGAGCAGAAGGTGGCAGTAGTGTGCAAGCAGGAAGGCTTAAAAACTTTACTTTAGAAAGCGCCAAAACTACTGGAAGCACTGGCATTTCACGCAGAGCACACGAGCATCTGGGAGGACAAGAAGACCGCTACATTTGAAAGAGGTAAGTTAAATTCTCTACTTCCCAAGAAACCACAGAAAGGTCACATAACTTGTTACTGCCCGCTCCATGACTTTGAACGATTCATATTCAAGGATGCAAACAACTTGCTTTCCAGTAAGTAAGCTTTTTTTCACGGGAGCTTCAGAATCAGAATGAGAATCGCTTTATTTGTCATTGAGCCAGCATCCCAGCACAACGAAATCATATCCAGTACATCATCCAAGAAACATACAGAAAAACCAACAACATTTAGGACAGGGGTCGGCGATCCCTGGGGCTGCAGCCACTGCGCGCTGCCAATTTATTAGATGAAAATTAGATCACATGGGGAGGGGGGGACGAAAAAAAGTATCTCTCACAACGTGTCCCGTAAGGACACGTTGTGAGAGATACAACGAGGAAATCCCGTCTGTAGTTAATAAGCCAGTGACTCCTGTCCCAGTTCAGTCCAGGGCATTCATCCACAGATGTTGTTTGGAAAAGGGAGGGGTGGGGGAAGAGCGTCAAGAACAGCATAACATCCAGGAGAGTTTAGATAGAAGCCAGCCTATTCCAAGGCCAACTTTGCTTCAGGGGAGCCAGATTTAGATAAGAGAAGATTGTTAGGTCAGACTGACATGTGATTTCGTCTGCCTTGAGTCCTTGCTGGTTTCGTCTCAGTGGTAATAAATCCAACTACCTGAATTCCAGGTCAGTTCTCCCTGAACAACGCATCTAGTTTCCCCAAGTTGGAATCAATTTTCCCAATGAGTTCAAAAATCATCACTTGTCTGTGCTCTGACAAGCTCTGAATCACATCCAGTTTCCGATTCAGCTCACCAAGCATAGAAGTCTGGGCGTTCACAGCGCGGCTCACCCCCACACACACGGCAGGCAGGCTGGTGTCCAGAATAGCAGCCACCGTGCGATTAATTTTTCGATACAGCAGGTATCCGCCGACTCCAAACAGCCGAAATCCCGTGATCATGAATCCAAATAGGTAGACATCTTCAGCGACCTCGATGAACAGGGGAACCAGACATTCCAGTCTAAATGTATCCCATGAATCCTGGACGTATCCAGCTGCGTGTGTTCCCTCAAGACAGGAGGGCTCTCCTCTGCCCCCTCTTCTCACGCACGCATGCACATTCCCGCCAATTCTCTAAAACAATGGACTTCAAAGATGTTGTAGAGCTTGTGGTTGCTCCAACACACACTGAGGAATACATTGCTTACCCTGAGTGCAAGATTTCAGAGCATCGCAAAAGATACCAAGAACTCTTTCCTCATATGCAGCTTCTACCAAAGCATCATTACTTTGAGCACTATCCTTTACTCATCAGGAAGTTTGGTCCTCTTGTTAGTCTCTGGACCATGTGATTCAAGGCCAAGCATAGCTACTTTAAGCAGATCATTCAACATTCAAACAGCTTCAAAAATGTGTCCCTCTCATTGGCTGTCAAGCACCAGCTCATGATCTCATATCACATGAGACCATCAAGTTTTGAAAAACCTGCTTTTGAGATCACAGGTGTCTCAACTGTTCCTGCTGATGTTCTAAAAAGAGAAATAGTGGAGAACTTTGAGCATGTATTTCCTGGCACAAGAGAGGCACACATGACTACATCTGTATTAATCAATGGTGTACGTTTCAGAAAGGGCATGATTGTAGCTCATGGGTCCACAAGTTGTCTACCCAACTTTGGACAGATTGATCACATTTTTGTCATACAAGAAAGACTTGTATTTGTGGTTAAGATACTTTCTGGGTGCTATAGTGAGCATCACAGAGCCTTTGAGCTCATGGCATGTCCATCCAAAGAGTCAAATCTGATTGAGTTTAGTCATCTGGCAGATGACTACCCTCTGGCCAACTACTTTGTTGGATCTCTGAGAATGGTGACACTGGATAGATACATAAGTATTTAAGGTATGGTAACATTAAAATATACATATCAACGAATAAAACAATGTATATGTACTGATATGTAATATTCATATTCTTTTAAAATTTAAATTTACATGAAATTCATAAACAAGCTAGAACTGAATTTAAGAAAAGAGAATAAGATTTTCCATTCAAGGGCAATCTGCTTTTCCATTTGCATCTCAGTTCTCAAGCTGTAATTCCTTCACCTTAAAAAATGTCAAACCTTGAAATATTTCTTGGGAAATAGGTTTTAAGAAATTAGAAAAAATCTGAAAAACACACCCAACTATGACCCACTGATTTTTCTGATTTTCAGAGTCATGTGAAATGGCTGTTTTAGTGAAGTTGAGGATTATACTTGGGGAAAACAATGCCCAGAGACTGATTTTAAAGGATGGGTTACCAGCGACTGTTCCTGAACTTGTTGAGCATATTAAGCGGCAGTTTGGAGTACAGTCTGATTTCAGACATCAGTTCATGGATACTGATTTTGGCAATGAATTTACCAACTTGACTTCTATATCAGAGATCGAGGACAAAAGTACCCTAAAGCTCATCTTTGATTCAGCTTCCTCTGGCCTACCAAGTGGAATTTCACCCTCTCCTTGCTCAACTCATCATACATCACACTGTAGTGATGACTCATCACTTTCGTGTGGCTCATTTGACAGAGACATTTTATCATCTCCTGATTCTCCTGCCTCAAGATCGTCAGGATGGCCACTTATTTTTGTTGTTCCCCGATTCCCATACGATTGTGAGCTGCAGCTGGAAAAAGCCAATGCTGCATTCAAAGCAACTGGAAATTTGCTTGACCCTGACATCAGACTTAAAACTGCTATTCTTGACAGTTTAGCTGAAGCAATTGTGCAGCACAAAGTATACCCGACTGATTGTGAGTTTGAAGAGGTAGCAAAAGCTCTTGTGTCATCACATCCATGTTTGGGAGAACCAGGCTCTGCTACCGGATATGGTGGCTGGAAAGTTAGTTTGAAATATAAACTTGCCAACTACAGAAGGAAGCTCCAACAACTTGGATGCCCAGAGGTTGAATTGAATTACTTAACAAATAAACCTGTAGACAAGAGCAGTCCAGCTTACAGTGTGAAGAAGCCCAGAAAAGCTGAGGTGAATTACTGCCCCTCCTACCCAATCAGGTGAATCTGCCGAGACACTTGAGAAAAAAAAAAGAGAGACCATTATCTCAGAACCAAAGAAAAAGAACGAGGACACAGTGGCAGCGAGTGATGACCAAGACCTTTGCTCATAGAAGGCAAGAAGTTATTGAGATGCACCCATGATTGCAGGTTTTAAATCCAGATGCGGTGGCATGGGGGGTGCCCATGCGGCCGTCCTGGTGCGGGCTGCTTCCTCTCATTTGTCGGCGCTGTTGTGCTGCGGGTGGGCGGCGGGCAGGGGGTTGTGGCTGTCTCGGTTCACCTGGGGGGGGGGGTTGTATCTCTCTGGTTTCCCCCTCCCTCCCGCTCTCTGAGCCCGGCTGTCCTTGGGCTGTCCTTGGGCTGCATGGGGTGAAGGCTACCAGGCTGCATTTTCTGTGGCGCTGCTGCTGTGGGCTGGGGCATGGTGGGTGTGGGGGCCGGGGGTGGGCGAGCCTCATCGTGGTTTTGCCCTTCTGGGGCCCAGCCTGGCCCCCATGTCAGTGGACGTATGCCTGGGGGGTCTTTGCCCCATGACCTCTCGGGCCAGTCTGGCCCTGGGGTGATGAGAGTTAGGTGGCGTTTTCTCACCTGCTGGAAGATTTGAGATGGATTAAGATAAGGAGAGTGGTGATGGTAATGGTGATGACAGTTTCCTTGGTACATGTGAGTGTGTATGAGCATGGACACATTTATGCTTTACACCCCTCCCACAACCCCTCTACTGTCAACACAATCAATTGATAATGTTTACATCAATTCTCCATATACAGGTCTATAGCTTGGTAAAAGGTGTTCATCCAGTCTTCTTGTTAGTAGTTTCTGCTTCTTACATATCTTTTTAAGTTTGTTCTGTATTACAACACAATCCACGACACAACACCCCCCCATACTTCACAACTTAGCACACACCACACCCTCACTGTCGTGTCTCTTAAATCGTCTTGTCTTCAAATGTTTCACTACTGGTGTTTTTTTTTTTTTTTTAGTCCTGACGAAATCAGGATGTTAATAAAAGATGTTAGAATTTACTGCCAGAGAGGACTGGTGAAGGACACATTCACCCTTCACATTGCCACAAAAAAAAGTCTGCTATAAGATTAAATTGCATATACATACTAGATGGTTTGGCTAGATGATGGCCCTAACCATGAATGTAAATGCAGACAAAAAAAAAAAAAAAAAATCACAACCATTTAACCCTCCTGTTATGTTTGTTTCCCAGGAACAGTAATTATGTTCCCAGGTCAATTTGACCCTAGAAATGTTTGATAATCCAAGTGTCTAAAAACTAAACACTCCCAATAAACACTGTTTATATCTTATCATTAACTCCTTCAATAACTATTTCAATCAATATTTAGTGCATTGTTACTCTTTATCTCTCACAGATCATGGTTCAATGAAAATAATTAACTCTTTTTTTTAAATGAATGTTAAAAGATTTTTAAATGTGCATTGAAAAGACCTATCTATAAAATACAATACTTCAATCTGACATTGACTTTTTTTTTGTTATTTTTCTATATTTTTAAATTTTCTTTTTGGAGTGATGTTGATAAATTATCACAAGAAAAGCTCATCTTCAAGGTCAAATTGAGCAGCTGAATTAAAATCAAAATCTACTGGATTTACAATGAAAGAAAATTTAAGAATTGTTTTTGAACTAGAAATTAATAAAAATAAAAATAAAAAAAACAGATTAACAATATGAACATGGTGTGTGTTTATATGTGTGTTTGTGAGTCTCTACAGCACACAAAGCAACTTCATCCCATTGTGACAATAAATACAACGCAATGCGTAAAACCAGAAATCCATGCATCCATTATCTAACCCACTAATTCCTGTGCAGGATCATGGGGGTCTGCTGGAGAGCTTAGACAGAAGATGTTCTCCTTGCAGAGCTTTGATGTGTTCTACTCTGGAAAGATCTCCTTCCAAATGACAAATGTGTTGTAGGCTGATCTATCAGTCATGTTATAAAAGATGACCAGCGGCCAGCTTGCAGTCATTTGTTTGGTGCTTTTAGAGACCATGACTTTGTCTAGATTATCCCCCCCCCCCCAACACACACACACACACACACACACACTTTGGTGACATTGTAGGGATCATACTTGGTTTCTGATCTTCTCTTGAGCTGATTTCAGAATTTTTATCCAAAATGCTCATTGACATTTTGACAACATTTCCCCCCTTTTTGGGGGCAGTGAGGCTCTTGAGCTGTGGTGTCTGTGAAGGCAGACATGGAGGACTCAGGGGTCCTGTTCTTGGTTACCAGCAGCTCAGCAGAGTTCACACTGTTCCAACCATCGTGAGTTTTCTCTGTAGAAGACTCCTGACCCAAGTTGTAGCTTGTGAAAAAAATTGTCACAGGCTTATATTCTGCCCTCTGAAACCATGTGTCATGTCAAGCACAACCCAACGGAGAGGGTGTGTGTGTGGGTGTGCAGATGGGGAGAAATGGGAGTCACAGTTGCAAAAAAAACCTTATATTTTTAGACACTTATAACCCCTTTTAGTCTCTATTTTGGCCGCCGGGTCAAATCTATGTAACATAAACATAGAGGGGGTGTTGCATGAATAATTTTCATTTTATATGTTGATTACAATACTTAAGCCAAGCAGAAGGAGTTTTATCCTGAAAAACAACTTTTAACTATTTGTTTTAGATTTTTAATTTTCAAAACGGGTCAATTTGACCCACAACATAATAGGAGGGTTAAGTAAAAAGACAAATGTATTCATTTGTGTTAAATGTTTTCACTGTGAGAGGTTGCTCCAGCTCTGTGCGTGTTGTGCTACCATAAAATGCCACCATATCAAGCGCTGAATTACTGAATATGGAAAACATTCACTCTTCATGTCAAGGAAAACACGGGTTGTGGGGAAATTATCCATCAGTACTTGACAATCTCATGGTGGTTAGAATTTTCAAACATAACAGGACTGCTGGAGACCTTTTCTAATTTAATCTGAAACTATAAAAAAAAAAAGTGGATAAATAATGTGTATAGTCATAAAATATGGGTTTGTGCAGTATTTAAAATAAATGCACCACTAATAGCACTGTGCTCAGCTGTTCTCAGACATCCTGCTGCTCTGCTACATCAATAATGCTCCTGAATCGGCCAGCTTGCAGAACAACTGCAACAAATTAGATTCTTACAAAGAACAGCATAGATCATTAAAGACTTGGCACAGCCAGTGGAGTGTGACACATCACTCTGAGGGCCGTTATTTAACCATCTTGGACTACAAGAAGGCATTGTTTGTGTTTGTTTGAGAAGGGTGCTTTTTTTTTTTTGTTTTGTTGTTTTTATCTGATATTGAATCAGAAATTAGACCAGACCAAGAGCTTGCCATGTATGTATTTGCATGTGTATAGAGCTACTGGATGTGACACATAATAAAACAAAGAAAACAGGGAATTTTAACTGGAGTATAGACAGGATGCTTAAGTGTATGTAGTGTTGTGCTTGTAGTAGATACAATGGTGAAAGTGTACTCTGTGATTGATAATGTCGTAGCTATTGTTCAGATCTTGTCCAAGAGCAGAGCTACACAATGCACCAAAGTTGCAGAGTACTCCAGCAATTTTCTACCAGATGACAGGTAAATTGTCCTTTGAGCTGAAAAAAGACTAGTCTGGTTTCCAGACCCAATTTAGCTGTTTAATCAGCTAAATAAAACAAAGAATGGCATTACTGTTTGTTACCTTTCCCTGCTAGGATTTAAAGTAAATAAAAAGGTAGTAGAAATAAAGTCCTCCAAATGGTGGAGTCAAGATTGAAATGGAAGCTATTATTATTCAGACCAAAGTTACAATTAGCTGGTTGTTGGTTGATAAATTGCATCAGGTCACTATGACCTGTTTCTTAGTATCTAATGTAGAATATTTAATCCTGGACTCCAGCGCCATGGCTCAAGGCTCAAATGTACTGTTAAGAAGTGGTTAAATGACTGCGTTTCCTTAATTCATCGTATTGTGCTGGCAAAGGTTGTCTTGTACACTGCTGTGAGAACCTGACCATCTCTACTGTATACACTGGAGATTAAAATCCACTTGCACCCTCTGTCCGATTGCCCAGTCAAAGTGCTTTGTTAAGTGCTGTACAATTGTCTCACCAGAACTCACTTATTATTGGTAAACTATTATACATTAATAGTAAAGTTTAACACTTGTTTTTAAGTTACCAGTACATACAACAGACCTTTGTGATGGCACATTGGATTAAATGCAATGGTCTGTTGCCATGTAACGTACAAATAAAAACAATTTAAATGTTTAAAGTGTATTTTGTGACTGGTAGTCAAAAATGAGGGTTCTTATGAAGGACATACTGTTGAAATTGACAGCTCAACGAAAATTTAAGCCTATCAAGACAGAGATGGAAAAAATGAAATTAACTCATAAGCAGTTATTCAGGCATCTTAAAAAAAAAAAAAACCTTTTCCAGTCTGGTTATAATATGTTGATCTATCAATCTGTAAGTCTCAAAATAAAGAATAACGGATAAAATTCAAGTGTCCCACAATCAATGTTACAAATCCATCCATGAAACATGAAAACAACACCACTTGGTCTAGCCCCCTTGGTCTTAATCATTTCAACACCTCACTTATGTTTCACAGGGAGAAAAATTGCTTTCACAAGTGAGAAAAATTACTTCCCAAATACACAATGCTGTGCTCAGAATGCCTCCTAAAGCACCCTGAGAGTGCTCAAAACTCAAAATTTTCTTCAAAAGCCCCAGCTGTTGATTGAGTGCTTTGCGAACCACTTCAGTTTTTCCCAATTTCCTGTTGACATCCCTGTTTTATTTATGTACTAACTTTAATATGTAGGCTGCAAAAAAATAAAAAATAAAAAAATAATCCCCAAATGTAGAACTCAAAATAGACACCCAAATATATTAAAGTATGTTGGAAAAAAATTGGGTGATACATGAAGAAGAAACATGGCCGTGAAAATCAGTGTTGCGAAAGTAAAATATTTTATTTTATTAATGTTTTTAGTTTTTTTCATGTTTCATGTGAGTTTTGTATTTTAAGTTTTTATTTCATCATTTATTCTGTTCAGCACTTTGGTCTTGTAAATATAGTTGGCTTGGTGAAGTATATGATCATTGTTGTGGTTCACCTGACCTTCCCCGGACTGCTGATCTGTGGACTCAAAGTGAGATTAATTTAAATTCAATAATAGTCATGACACTTTTTATATTTTTGCCTCTGCAGAGGGAGAGATCAGCTGACAGACCCTGGTCTGTCCTTTCTGTCCAGGTTCTAGCTGATCTCTGACTCTGCAGCTCACAGGCTAGTTTTATTGACACATTCTGTTAGTTAAAGGCAACTCCCCCATTGTCCCCCGTTCCTTCCCCCAACAAGAACACATCACCCCGACACAGCCCAGTTGTCTTTTTATTGCCTACAACTTTATGACTCTAGCTCAGCCTGTGACCTACAGATCTTTTAGCAACTTTAATTTTACTCTTAATATATGTGTCCAAATATGCAAGCACAATTTTAATTCCACAATTCCCCCTTTTGAACTCTTTTAAGAGTTCAACACATCAAAAGACATATATCACATCATAATCAAACAATCACATAAACATACTTCACAGACACAAATTAAAAGTTCTCTTTGAGAGTGGGAGGGAAACTCAACCACTCTGTTGCTCCTTCTTCTCCTTTATTCTTCGACCTTGAGGGTAGACTACCTCAAAGGTTGTGCTCACCACCTTGGGGATTATTCTGCCCCTTGTTGCTTGATGGTGAGAGTGAGCGTGGGGGTCGACTTCCCCACACTCACTGGCTCAGACTGGGGGTTATTCTACCCCTTCATGAGTCTGGCTCTGTTACTTTCTCAGGTGGAATGGTTCCTTCAGGTCTGCCTTGACCTGTGAGAAAGATCTATGTGGCTCTGCTGCTGCTGCACACTGACTCCAATGGAACCAGGTGTCTCCTTTCCTCTCAATCTCACAGCGTGCGACGTTATTTTGATGATCCGGACCGGTCCTGTCCACCTGGGTTCAGACCACTTACTCTTGATGACCTTCAGGAGGATCCAATCTGTTTCTGGATCGGAGCCCTCTGTTGTTCCCTCAGGTCGCTGTGAAATCTGTTAGGAGAAAGCTGAAACCAGACTGTAAATGTTCTTATAATATGCTTTATGGGATTGTTCCCGATTCAGGGGCTCTAAACCTGGTAACCTGGTGCTCGTCCTGGGAATGGTCTCCCTGTCTGCAGTTCATGTGGGGTAAATCCTGCTGTCTGAATCACCGAGCTTCTTATGGACAGGAGAGCTAGTGGTAATACTTCAACCCAATTTGTTTGATTCTGTGCACAGATTTTGCCCAATTTTAATTTGAAGTTTTGATTCATTCTTTTCTACCTTTCCCTGGGATTGCGGGTGGTAGACGGTGCCGAAAGACTGTTTGAGGCCCACCATGGCCTCGACCTGCTGTAGGTCCTGATTCTTAAAATGTGTTCCGTTGTCAGATCTTATTTTCATCGGAAAACCGTGTCTAGGGATGTAATGGTTGATCAGACATTTGATAACTGTTTGGCTGTCCTCCTTTTTTGCAGGCCATGCTTCTGGCCAGCCTGTAAAGGCATCTACGCATACTAGTAAATATCTGTAACCATTTACTCTTTCAATCATGTCAGTGTAGTCGATGATGATTTCTCTTCCTGCCACTGCTTCCGAAGGAAACCTTCCTAGTCCTGGTTTAAGAGTCGGTCTCAAGTTGTACACCTGACATACCTTACATCCATTCACCCAATCGCCTATCATCTATTTCATGTAAGGATGTCACCAATTATTCAGGTTTCTCATCATTTGTCCTATCCTTCCTACACTGTGTGCTTCTTCTCATGCATTTTCTGATTCCTAAGGGTAAAATGAGTCTACCATCTGGGGTTCTCCATAAACCTTCTCCATCTTGTCTACCTCTTCTTGTCTACCATACTGTCTTTTCCTCAGGTGAGGCCCCCTTTTGGAGTTTCACTACCTCTTCTAATCTTGACTCTGGAGAACATTCACTCTCTGAACTCATCATGATCAACTTTACCTGATATCCTGCACATTTCTTAGCTGCCTGGTCTGCTGCATTGTTTCCTCTGCATATCTTGAACCTACTTTCATCACATCCTTTACACAAAAATGCCTCTACCTACTCCTGCATTTACTGCTCCCGCTGCATAGGCTGAGTCTGTGTAGATGTTTACTTGCAACCCTTCTGTCTCATGTCGGTAACAACATCCATCAGTGTACAGATCTACTGCTTCCTCTAGTGGTGCGCTCTGTAAGTCGGGTCTGACTTTCTCTTCCTTCATCACCTGTTCCTAAGGTGTTCATTCTGTCTGCCATGTGAGTATCCTGAGCGGATGTCCCATCACCACATGTGCTGTTTTTAATTATTTTGGCTACCGCTGCTGCATGCTTTGTGCATTCGTGGTGCCTTTTTTCAAGGTTATCTAACATTATACTGATATACATCAGTACTTGTCTCTCACCCCCTTTTTTCTGGAACAGAACTGCATTTGCTGTATGTGATGTTCCAGAAACATCCAAAATAAAAAGTAACTGGTGTAATCAGGGGAGACCAGCTCTATAGCGGTGGCTAAGGCTTGTTTGAGTTTCATGAAAGCTTCTTTTGCCTCTATGTTCCAGTCTGGAGGAGCCTCCAGATTTCACATGCCTATATGTTTGACCATGAGTCTGAGTAGCTGGGTGAGGTCAGTGCGCTCTCTACCATGATGCCTATCTCTCTGTACATGTTCTAAAGTGGCCTCATCAACTGCTTCCCAAGATATTCTGTCTGTATGCGTACCTGGCGAGAAGGACACTCTTGGAGTCTCTGTGGGGATCCAGTCCTTCTGGGTAAGGGAGAGTTCTAACACACCACCTAATTTTCTAGCCTGATGTCCCAGATGCAGAGTCAAAGATACGTGGGGAACACTGTCCTCATTCATCTTAAACCAGCTGTACTGTGTTGGGGTCAACAGGGTGTGTGCTACCACCCCCTCTGGGGCAGCGTAAACATTACTAGTTACAATCTCATATTTCTGACCTACTAACTCATCCTCAAATTCCAAATGAAAATATCACTCTGGTGTCTATCGTAGAACACTGTCACATGCAAAGGGTCTGGAGGAGACACATAAAGGTGGAGACCAGAGAACCAGGGCTTCCAAGCCAGCAAACAGAGAGGATACCTCGGTGCTTTAGTGCTTCTGGGTCAATCAGAGCCCAGCATAGGTCCATTAAGCTCCTGGAGTGGTTGCAGGAGATACTGGTGTTTCCCACCAGGGGCTGCGTTTTGACAGTTCAGTGCAGTGCCATCAGGGAGGCAAACCCTGAGGCCCTCAGGTCCACAAAGGATGGAAGCTCCAAGTTTGATCAGCAAGTCTCTTCCCAGCAGGTTAGCAAGTACCGCTGATGAATACAAAACAGCTGTGAGTGAGAGCCTGTGGCCCTATCAGGGCGGTCAAGAGTTTGATAAACGGTAGAGTCTGTCTTTCCCCCAGAAATCCAACAGCAGAAGTGAAATGGGCAGATAATTGTTGTCTGACCCCTCTGTGTCCCTGGTCCATGCCAGCCGTTGCCTGCATATAGTCTCTTTTCGTATGAGCAGTCCCATGCTCAGTGTCCTCATTTTCACAATCAGCACCCCCCCTGCTTTCTTAAAGGTCCCCCTGAATAACTCCGGCCCCCGAGCCCTCACGGCCTCCATAAAGACCCATCTGCATGTGTTCTGTGTTCCCCTTTCACTGGCCTCCTCCTTCTCCAGGAGGGCCTCCAACTGCACCTTCATACATAATTGTCTGTAGCTCCGCCTCTTTTTTCTTCTTATCTATTCCTTTTTATCTGGCCTCCGCCAGCTGCATCTTTAACAGTTGTGTTTATAAGTCCTTGAGGGCCCCTTCCTCTTTACGGAGTTCCTCTTTTGCAGAGGTCAAATGGTGGACTAAGTGCATCTCCCACTTAGTGCTGTCTGCACCTGGCAAATCAGGATTGCTAGTCATGGCTGTTCTGACTGCAGCAGGTACTCCTTCAAGAGTAGCATTTCTGTACCAAACCCTCTGGGTGGCACTGTTATTGGGGTTACATCCTGTCTGACCTTTCCAAATGGTCCTGCATTCCTCCAAATTTTGACGTGGGTTCACAGTAGGATCCCAGTCTAATTTGGGGATCACTCCCTCCATGGGCGTGGGGCAGCGTTCTCTGATCACTTAACCTAAATTAACACTGTGGAAGCGGAAAGGTTCATCATCTCTCGCTCCTGTCACTCCCCAGTTAGCCTCGATTTCTCTACAAGCCGTGGCTGTCATGCAGCGTGAAGCCACTGCCCTGTAGTCTCCTAATGCTAAAGTGTAACCTGCAGTCTGAGCATGCAGAGCCTGTAGCCAAAGGTTACCTCCACCATGAATGGGAGGCAATTTATTACATAATGAAGTTATATCCCCTATCCCATATGGTTTATATCTAATGCCTCCTGCTCCAGTGGCTAGTACTGGCATGTTATATTACTTCCGGGCGATGTTTCTCAGGTCATAATGTTCGCCTCCTCTATTTGCTAGGCTATCTTCACTACCTAACTCAGTGCTAAGGGGAGTGTGTTTGCTGAGTAATGTGGTAAGGAAGCTATTTATAGCTTCCCCCGTCATCCTCTCTTGCTACTGACTTAAAGTCAATCAAATTAGGGGATGAGCCTGGGTGGGGCCTCACAACTTAATGACAAGACTCACCGGAGCTTGTGCAACCCTGATACAACCCAACTCCTTCAGTGTCTATCTCACTATCTTTTCTCCATGCCCCTGTCACAGCCATTGTGACACTGCCCGCACTGGGGGGGAGGAGCGTGGGAGAAAACCACGTGTGTCAGTCTGGTTTCCTACGGGCCGTGCGAAGTGGGGGTTAATGGAGCCTGCACTGGTATTTTTATGACAGGATTAGTGGGTCTTCCCTCTCTGTGAGCTCTAATCTCCCAATCATCACATTGTTTCTGGACTGTGTCTGGTGTGACTGATTTTACAACACTGAATGGGGGGTTGGACACAAGCGCCCCTGATACTGATACGTGTTTGACCGTATCTGCTCCCCCCGTCCCTGGGAAAATGTTCTCTAAGCCTGTCGCCTTCAGTTTGCCTGAGTCATATGTAACACTGGGTACATTCCTCCAGGTGATGAATTACCTTCTGGGGGAGCGCTGGGGACATATGGTGGGGGTTTTCTCCTTTTTCCTGTTCTGGCCCTTTTCTTATCAGTGTCTTCTGTTCTTTGACTAGTTTATAGGGGCTGCCTGGGTCCCAGCAGTCATCATCTACGTCTTCTCTGTCCATGTCATCAGTCTTCCTGTTCTTTATTATACCAGAATAAAAACTGTTTCTTACCACGTGGCTGTTTAAAAATTAGTCCAAATAATGTCAAGTCCTAGTTATGTATTCACTATCGTTACGGTTGCTCACTTATTTTCCAAATTTATTACACTCAAATTCCTTAATCCAGTAAAGTTAAACGTATATCAACAAATCACAGCCGTTATGTTAACACCGCCAGGTTTCAAGGCTGTGCTGCTGCTATGGTATAACTTCCACTAGCATTCATACACATTCAACATTTATGCATTACCCGTGTGTGTGTGTAATTCTATTTCCTCACTCATTTAGGGACATGCTTGAACTCACAGGACTTAAACTCTGGTCTTGTTATCTCAGGGTCCAAAAAGAGATAACTCACAGTTATTTTATTTACTCTAAGGATTCTAACCTAAGTTCTGGCCGACTGAGAGATATGACACGCTATTGTTCCGAGTTCTCAGTCCATGTGGTTCAGAATTAATTCTTCACCACGACACCAAAACTTTATATATCTGTAATTTGGATTTCCATTCACTTACTCCAACAACAACCTAAAAAGTGCTATTGCTGTTTCAGTTTCAAGTCATCCAACATTCACACCTTGTGTTTTGCCTGGTCTTGTCCTAAATTTAATAGAATTAGGGGGTTCCTCAGGTCCCCCGGGCCTCTAACCCAGCTAAGCCAGCCCCTCGTCAGAGCACTGGTGGAGTTGCCAAACTCTAGGAGTCCCTTTTTCCCTTATTACTCTCAATCTTCTCTTATATCTCTAATTTCTCTTCTTAATCTTTATATCCTTATTTCTTCCCTTATAATCTCATTATTTTACGGACCAGATACTACTTAGACTTAGGACACGAGTAATTTTAGAAGTACTCAATGCAGATTCGATTAAACAGGTTCTGCTTACCTTATTTTGGCCGGCCCGTGTCCTTCGTCCGTTCGTACCTGCTCCTCATGTTCAATCGTTGTCCTGATCAGCAGTAATTTCGCAATCCCGGACGAGCCCCCAATTTGTTGTGGTTCACCTGACCTTCCCCGGACTGCTGATCTGTGGACTCAAAGTGAGATTAATTTAAATTCAATAATAGTCATGACACTTTTTATATTTTTGCCTCTGCAGAGGGAGAGATCAGCTGACAGACCCTGGTCTGTCCTTTCTGTCCAGGTTCTAGCTGATCTCTGACTCTGCAGCTCACAGGCTAGTTTTATTGACACATTCTGTTAGTTAAAGGCAACTCCCCCATTGTCCCCCGTTCCTTCCCCCAACAAGAACACATCACCCCGACACAGCCCAGTTGTCTTTTTATTGCCTACAACTTTATGACTCTAGCTCAGCCTGTGACCTACAGATCTTTTAGCAACTTTAATTTTACTCTTAATATATGTGTCCAAATATGCAAGCACAATTTTAATTCCACATCATCTTTACATTTTTTCTGGATTATCATAAATGTTGCATAGCAGAAGATTGGACATTATATATATATATATATATATATATATTATATATATATATATATATATATATATATATATATATATATATATATTAGGGCTGGGCAATGATTAAATAACGATCAAATAACTTTTAACATCAACACTTGTCAGTAACACATAATCAGTGTAAATCTCATCTCATCTTAAAAAATGTAAAATAAAATAAAGCTTATTGCCACTGCCAAGGCATTAATGTCATCCTGTTTTTATAAAAATTTAAAAAAAGTCTACGAACAAAATCCAACAAAATGATTGTGGCTCAGCACAATCAGAACATTAAAACAGGAAATTTCTGCGGTAACAGCAGAAACTTTTAATGGGGAGTTCAACTTGGCAGCTGTTACAAATAACCTTGCTTCTGTTGAATCCTCCATCAGGGAGAACTTTAAAATGAAATTGTCCATGTTAAAGTTCAGTAACTTTACCAATCCATTATTCATTCTTTCCATTTTCAATTGTCAATCAAAAAAAAATTTTTAATTAAAAAGTGACATTTTATGACGTTTTTTTCGTCTTTTAACACAAAAAAAAGAAAAAAAAAAGCCTGGTCACACCTGGTCACATGTAGTCATGCACAAACGACTCTACCTCTTGAATTAATTCTTATATAAAAAACATGATTTGGCCTCAGTTGAACCCCTGAAAAAATAGCAGAGATCGTCTTAAACGGCTTGCTTGCCAGTTAAACCATAGACGACCAGTGTGTTTACTGGGAGTGCACCGACTATCTGGGACTTTCAGGTTGCCGATAGGAATTGTCAGTGTAAAAATATTTTTATTTATATATCAGTGCAGAGGAGGAGGAGGAGGAAAGAAGGGGAGGAAGCTCTACAGCAGAGTCCCAGATGAGCTGCGCACAAGAGCTGCTGCAATCTGAATGAAAAGACGCTCCAAAACGGTTTCCGGGTAGCACAACCTGCTCTTAAAGGCAATGGCTACTGATGCACTGATTGGTTTAACAGGTGGAACGCCCTAACCACTCCTATGCATAATATAGCGGGTAACGCAAGCGGGATAGCGGGTTTAGGAAGGGTGGAAGCTTGTGTTCTTTGCATGGGAATGCCCCTCTCGCTACCCGCTACCCCTTAATAGCGGCTTTAGGAGATCTGGCGGAAGATCGGGCCCTTAGTCTGCAACGTAGTTCAGTTTCCGTCAGACTAAGATGTTCATGTGTATTTTGAAACAAATTCATTTTTTTTCTAATATCTTGTGGACATGCTGAATGTAAATGACAGCATGGCTTACGTGTACATCTAAAGCACTAGATGCTGAAAGTCGGCAGTATATTTTGTATATGCAGCAATGTGGTGAATAAAACAATAATTTATGTAAAAAAAAAAAAAAGTATTTCCTGGACACCACTGACACAAGAAGCCACCCTAGTACTAGGATTCAATTCCTTAAAGTTTGGGGTTTGGGTCTCTGCTACAAGTGCAATCTTCTCCCACAAAGGCAGATTACACAGCTCCAGCCTGAGAGTTTAACTATGATAAACCATGGTGTCCACAAAAGCCGATTTCCTGATATCCATATATTAAACTTTTATCACAGTACAAAAAGATCCAAATGAGACAGTTATAAATTCCTTCACTCAGTTAAAGCAGAGAAATGGTATTAAAACCTAAGTGAGTAGTGCTATTTGACCGAAGTAGATTTGTTGAACAAGAGGTAATTCTGTAAAATGACTTTTTCTTCATATTCTCACCCACTGACATCCCCCTCTGGTCATAAACACACCCAAATGGCTTTCAGTTCCAACTGGTAATACAGCATTACTATGTCCACTTAAGCTATAACACCAAGACGATGAAATAGGTATATTATAAAATTGTGCAATTGCGATGCCCACTAAGTGTTATCACACTAGTGTGTGGTTGCGTTATTTGTATTTAATGTTGTGGAATTGTCTTTATTTTATTTACTTTAAAGACCCAATTTGTGATATTCAGTTTTCATCCGTAAATAATAATAAAACTTTGGTCAGTAGGTGGCAGTGCAGGACCGTTTGACCTGTTTCTCTGAGTCCCTTATGCGCATGCGCAGCCCGCTTCCCTCCATAACGAGAGGAACGGTGAAAACGGTCCGCGACTCCACTCTCCTTCCTTTCTAAATTAATTTACCTGTTCTCCAGGTAGGCAACCCTTCACAATCCACACAGAAATAGCAGTAGGTCTTTATGTCGCTTTTGGTAAGGTTTGTGCTTTGATTTGGGTCGGCTTTATATGTAAACAAAGCTTTTAGGAATTTAACAGTTTATGTCATTGTTTTGTATTGTGGCGCGCTAAGATGGCGTCTCCCATTTGTTACTGAGTTTAGCATCACTCCTCCACTTATTCAGTTAACGTTTGAATTCGATTAATGGCTGGCTCCATGTTATTAATTTAGTGAATGGTTTAAATCCATGATTCAGATATACACATGTAAATAGTGTTCATGGGTGATACAGTTACTGCTCTGTATTAAGTCCTGGTGTTAGTAGCATCTTTAAAATAAAACTGCACAGTAATATGCAATAATTTAAATGACCAAAAACGAAATTTGGAAAAGGAGAAATGTTAAAATAGAATTGTGGAGATGACAAAAAGTGTGTTATTGAAAAGTAGTGGTGACCAGATGTTGTTTATTGTATTTTGCTTTATATTCAATGTAATGAGATATTGAATATTGAATGTTCTATGGACACGGAATGTGAATGTCTAGATAGACAGAGGATAGAGACAGTGTTATTTAATGCTGGGTAAAATGAATATAAAGAGGACAATGCAAACAGTTATTAGGCAGTGAGAGAAATGTTTATTGAATGTGAGTAATTGTGAATAAAATAGCTACAGAGGAACGGTGAAAACGGTCCGTGACTCCACTCTCCTTCTTTTCTAAATTCATTTACCTGTTCTCCAGGTATTATATAACTGTTGTTTGGTGCCATATTCTGGTACCTGCAACACAATTATAAAATCATGCACAACCCTCCCAAAGGCACACACTCACCCACATCTATCTAGCACTGACTGCATAAAAAATATTGTCAATTGATCAGAGCAGATGTGCTGATTGTTCCTCAGTTTGTCAAATGGGATTGTTTCATTCTTGTAAAGCTACACATAAAATTAGGCTGGTTTTCTTTGTGTCAGCTGTTTATACCACAGTGCTGTGGCAGGCACTGAAAATAAATGAACCAAGTGTCAGAACAAATACGGTGCTGCTGCCAAGTTGTGAGCAAATAACCAAATACTGTGCAGTCATTTTAGCTCTGCGTTATGCCTCATCAGACTGAATTAGTTGTGCTTCAAAAATCAAACCTGAAGTGATTTTTGGCCCATACCTTCGCCTGCAGTAAAAGGGTGCAGGAGGTGCTGCTCGTGCAGATTATTTTCTGAAAGGAAGTAACCATGTCGGACACGGAAACAAAGCAAGAGAAATAGCAAAAAAAAAAAAAAGAAAGAAACAAATCACCGATAATCTCCATGCTACAATGATAACGACTCATGTATGAGGTGTGTAGTAAACTATAAAGTAAAAACTGCTCAAGGTTAAATTAAATAAAAACAAATAAAGCAAATATACAAGAATACTGGTGTTTTTAGAAGATGTCAGACTAAAAACATATTTTTACTATGTTAGTTGATGTCACATTGGAGTTTACTTTTTTACTTTTAAATATGGAGTAAAAATTAAAGTAGCAGTGTGCAAAATTGTATGACATCTTGTGGGGAAATTGCACATAGCAACCATCTGAAAACACCATGCTTCAACTTGCAAGTTTGTAAGAAAATCTAAAAAAAATGTAAGTAAGTAATAAATAAGTAAATAAATGGAAGAGACTCTCTTTGGTTAATCTGTTATGGACTTCTAAATAGACATGCCATTATAACAAGAGAGGAAAAAACAAAACAAAAAAGAAGATAGATAGATAGATAGATAGATAGATAGATAGATAGATAGATAGATAGAGAGAGATCAAGCAATTCCTTTTACAATTAGAACTTCAATGAGATTGAAATGTGAAAACAGCTATTCTATGCTTGTTTTCTCAAAACTCTGAAGATGATCTGAATCTCCACAGAGAAATAAAAATACATTTTGGGGGACTTATTTGAAGCACAGCAGGTAATAGCCACTCAAGTCAGCTGGCTTCAGACCATTGAGCTGCATTGTGCTGTGTGTTGCCAATAAATCAAAGAGAAATAAAAGAGTCTGGTTAATTCTCTTGGTTCCATGCCATGTTTTACCTTTAGTGCAATTACCTTTACTCTGTGTTGGGAGTTTCATATTATGTTACTGCCCAGCCCATCTATAAAATTTAGCTTGGCAGAAAGCAGTGTACTCATGGATTTTACAGTCCACCCAAAAGAATTACACTTTGTTAATTTGACAAGAAAAATGCATAATGCAGAATAATGTGCTTGTTATTAGACACAATGTGGATTTACATTAAACTGTGCAAAATGGTGACTATAAAAAGCTATCTCAGAGGGTCAGTATCACATGTAATAAATAAATAACTGTAATAAACAGTGATTAGTCAGAGGCAAGAGGTGAAACCTGCTGTTTAGTGTCTGCAGGACTGTATCCTCCCTGAGTGAGTATCAAGGCGTTTCAACTTCCTCTCACAATTCAAAGACATACAGTTCAAGAAATCTCAAAGCCCTCAGCTGCTCATTGTTGTAAATATAATATGTATGTCTATAGATCTATAATCCCCGTCATTGACTGCCAGCCTTCCCAGGGTATACCTCTGGGTGAACAAAAAAAAAAAACAAACACACACACACACACACACACACACACAGCTGGTTTATTTTTTATCACAGTATTTATCACAGTATTTTGAAGAAACTGAAACCTCGAAAAGCATATTGTTTTTTTTTTTTTTATTGAGGAACGTGTCATGTTGGTTTTGATCACGAGATCATTACATTTTTATGAGTAATAGATACTGCCAGCAAGCAAACTCCTCATATGTACATCAGACAGGGTGCAATCTCTTGTGGAGGAGCTTAATGGACAGACAGCATCACTGCCAGATGTCTACAAATGTAAGCACCATGTCTTGTATGCCCAGCTTGCAAACCTGCTTCCCAAGTCCAACCAGTCAGCTCCTGCACTGGCTTAATTGGTTGCTAAAAGACATCATTTATTTAATCATCAGTTATTTAAAATGTCAAAAAAAAATTCAAGTATAGAAGCATTAGGTACAACATTTTTTAATAGATTCAACCAAATGATTTTGCAGTGGTATGAGTAAAAGAAGCTCATAAACACATTTGAACATTAATCAGCAATAGTGCATAATACTGACTACAAACTTGACAAAAGGTTTTTATTGGGGCAACATATACAGCCTTCAACACATTCATCTTAAATACTACAGTAAAAATAAAACCTTTTTTTGGATGGTATGAAAATAATGGAAGACTCATGATTAGAGGGCACCAGAGGACTTCTGAAAAAAGACAGAAAAAACTTTATAAACTTTCCATTATAAACATTTTCCTGCTATGGTGGTATTTTTTCCTAGTTCCAAGAATTTATTTACAAATGTTGTGATGAATTCAAAAATCATACAAGGCGGTGTGGCCTTTCTCTCTGTAGAAAGATCAATTTGATTTAAATTCAGTTTCACAATTCGATCTCAGAAATTCAGCCTCACAGTCCTGAAGATCAACTGAAGAGGTTTCGGTCCCAATGCAACTACAGTATTATAGTTATATTTCCAGGTTATTTCCATTTCCACAAATTAAAATCCATGCATAGACACATGCACATTTTTTTGGCGGGGGGGGTTAAGAGCATCATGGTGGATCAGGGGGGTGTTTGTTGTGAAACCACTGTCCCAGACGGAGGATTTGACAGAAACAAGGTTATTTGTAACCACTGCCAATTTGAACTCCCCGTTAGTTCCTGCTGTTATCTTAGAAATTGACTGTTTTAATGTTATGATTGTGGCTCAGGCTTTTGTTGGTACTCTTTATTTTTCATTAAAAAAAAAAAACAGGATGACAATGTCCTGGCAGTGGCAATAAGCTTTATTTTATTTGACATTTTTAAGATGAGGTTTACACTAAATACAACACGTTATGGTACTTAAGTTGATATGGCAGCAGAAAATTTTAATAAAAGTGCACTTTACATTAGGGCTGGGCCAAAAAATCGATTTTCATATTAATCGCGATTTTTTTCTTGGGATTTTAAAAAATCGATTCTCATACACGAATCGATTTTTGGCTCCGTGGAAATACTCCGCTCGCTGTCTCTTTTGTCATCTACACTTCCGGAAATAGAAGCACGTCTGTCACCATAGTAACCAGAATGCCGGCAAATTCACGCGACAAAATGGCGGAGTGCAGCGAGCGGAGTACTTTCACAGAGTCTGAACTCTTTCCCCCCACCGCCCCACTTCAAATCAAACGTATGGACTTTATTTGGTTTTTATAAAAAGCACGGGGCAGGAGAGCTCGATATGAGGAAAGCCATATGTAAGCGTTGTCGCAGTCAAATCTCTTACTGTGGTAACACCACGAACATGACGGCGCACATCCTTCGCTACCACTCAGAGGTCGGGGCTCTCTGACAGGCTGGGTCCGCGTTTACTCGAGAGTTAAAGATACTGGCGGTGGCAGCTAATGTCAGGCCCCGGGTAGTTTAATTAATTATTCATTAACGTGGCGTGTTTGTCATGAAACAATCGTGTTGCCGTAGCGTGTTATTAGCGGTTTGCCCGGCAGCTGTAAAGCACAACGGATCGCCAACATGACAACGCTGGATGAGAACATATTCACGACACGTCCCGACCGGTGTAGGCTATAAGTGTTAGCAGTTGCTACCAATAGCATCTGTATCCGCAAAGAAAATAACGACGTGGATTTATTGTCGTTTACATCACGTAGCCTATGGAGCAACTGAGCCGGGTAGAGGAAGACAACTTTACGTAAGAAAATCAAGTTTTATTCAACGCTAGACAACTTTTAAAATTAGCAACTATAGGCTGTACTGTCTTGGTTCTATTCGGGTAACTCGGTTCAGTTCGTGGTCGGAAACTAAAGACTCGGGTCGGGTCGTTTACGGGTCCAAAAATTGCGGGTCCATTCAGCTTTGGACTCCCGAACTTATGATAATAGCTCGGGTCGGGTCGGGTCGGGTCGGTTTCGGGTCGAATTTTCATGGCTCCATTCTGGTTCGGGTCCATGAAAGTGGACCCGTGAAGACCTCTAAACCACAGGTCTTCAACCCTGGTCCTCGAGGCACCCTATCCAGCAGGTTTTAGAGGTTTCCCAGCTTCAACACACCTGATTTTAATTAATGGTCATTATCAGGTTGTCCTTAAAGTCTGCACAAGTCTGTTGATGACACAGTCACTTGTATCACGGTGTGAAGAAGAAGGGGAAACATCTAAAACCTGCTGGATAGGGTGCCTGGAGGACCAGGGTTGAACACCTCTGCTCTAAACTCCAGAAATTGCGCATTTTTTAAAAATATTAAAACTTATTTAATCTTTATATTTTTATTTTTATTTCATACTTAAATAATATAATAATAAGAATAAGAATATATTATTATATATAATAATCAATAATTACATATAATAAATATAATATTTATTATTATTATTATTATTATTATTATTATTATTATTATTATTATTATTATTATTATTATTATATTTCAATAATTGAAATATAAAAATCGCAATACTTGGTAAAATCGAAATGCAATACTTGTTTAATCAGAATCGCAATATAAATCGAATCGGGACCCAAAAATCGTAGGAGAATCGAATCGGCACAAAAGTGTATCGGCACAGCCCTACTTTACATTACTTCTGAATTCATTATTTAATCTCCGTATACAATTAATCGTGATTAATAAGGGAAATCATGCGGTTAAAATTTTTAATCGTTGCCCAGCCTAATATATATATATATATATATATATATATATATATATATTATATATATATATATATATATATATATATATATCTATATATATATATATATAGATATATATATATATATATATATATATATATATATATATATATATATGTAAATATAATATATAAATATAACATTTTTGAAGCCTCTTCCCCTTGCATAACTGAATATTTATTCCCAGTCCAGGGATCCAGGGATGAGGCATTGATGGAGATAAAATGAACAGGCGAACCAACACTTAAAATGATGCTGCATTACTAACAAAGGCAAATCAAAGTCACACCTCAGACAGAAAAAGCCTTTCTCTCTTTTGTATCATAGCAACATGGTGATGTACTCCTCTTACATAGCAAACATCAAACACAGCAGATTTCATGCTGCAGTCTTAGTTAGATACCATGGTGCAAAATCTAAAACATAATGGGTCTTCCAGGTGTTAAAAGACTGTAAGTTGACATAAGCAGCCAAACTGATGTTGTTTCATTAGAAGCACATTGCGAAGCAACTGAGGGTGTTGCTCAAATCTGAAAATCTATTTTAAAAACAAGTTATTTTTGGAGAGAAGTGGGGGGAAGCCTCACCTTCATCACATTTAATAATGCAACCCATTAACTGGAAGTGGAAGCAATCGAGTCATGGGGTCACTAGCCCTACAATTACAGTGAAACCTTCTCTGGATGTTAATGGCCATGGCATTGGAGATCTTTGAATGTGTGTGCCTACTGTGAAAGTATAATGCCGAGCTAAAAACAACAGGACTATATTACTCTTGTCATCAGGGTTCAAGGCAGGCTTTTTTTTTTTTTCACTGTAAAATGTCTGTTGCAACACATTGTAAGACTGATCATGTTAGGGAGCCCAGTCTATATAACTGCCTGAAGCCAAAGTGACGCAGCGTAAAAATTTAAATGAAACATTTAGTGAAACCTCTGTGAAATTTATGTTTTATGCTTCCATCAAGAGCAGGGAAGACACTAACTACTCATAAGTATTTAAAGCAGGTTAAATTTGCCCTTTCATGTTAAAATATCTATTGCAATTTCATTTGAAGGAATAT
Organism: Hirundichthys speculiger; assembly: GCA_018398805.1. Classification (NCBI taxonomy): domain Eukaryota; kingdom Metazoa; phylum Chordata; class Actinopteri; order Beloniformes; family Exocoetidae; genus Hirundichthys; species Hirundichthys speculiger. The sequence goes on along the minus strand of JAGFBZ010000741.1, from coordinate 65,958 downwards.
TTGATTTCTTTTAGGAAGCATTGTAAAACTCTTGCAATTCCCCGTGTTTATTATCAGCAGCCAAAATAACTTTGGACATCCTGGTCATTCCTGGACAACTGCATATCCCTTTGCCGTACTATGGGCCCTATCTTGCACCTCCCAATACCCAATACCCAATACCCATTACCTGCAAATCTCAGATTTAGGAGCCTCTGCCAACCGAAATGCAATCTTCCACCTCCCAAAACCTGTTACCCATTTTGCCGTCTCCCTTAAGCACATTGTGGGCGCGGCAATGGGCGTGTCTCCTGCGCTTTCCACGAATTCGGTATCTTGCGGTACTGGTATCTCGCAGATTTTGGGTATTGGGTAATGGGTGGTCAGACCACCCATTACCCAATACCCAAAATCTGCGAGATACCAGTACCGCAAGATACCGAGTTTGTGGAAGGAAAGCGAACTGGCATGTCAGTGCGTAAAGAGCGCGTCCAAATCCTGTCATTGCGCGTCCACCCAGTCACATGTGGGACTGCACAACCGGCTCTTACTGTTCTCGATTATGCATCACTGTATTACTTTCATACGTTATTGTTCTCTTAAGGGCAGATGATTTCTGTACAGCTGTGACATGATCTCATTCAGATGTTTGCTGTGGAGGAAACGAGGAGATCACAGAACTCTGTTGTGAAAAAAGCACCGCTTCCAGCGGCTATGCGTCTTGGCGCAGCTGTGCGTCTTTGCGCAGGGGACGTGTTCGAGATAACTCAAAAAGTTATGGACGGATTTTGATGACATTTTCAGGAGTTGTCCAGAAATGTGAAAAGGAAGAACTGATTTTATTTTGGGTGTGTGATCCGGAAGAAATCCTGGATTCTGGATCACTTTCAAATTTTCGATAACATTGCGCTGTTTAGTTGTTTCTTGAACCCTAAAGCAACCACAATGGAGACAGGAAGGGAGTTCTGGAATTTTAAGAGTTTAATTCTCTCAGATGTAAAAAAGGAGGATTCGAGGGTTGGCAGCCAAACCAACAATCCAGGGGACGATGAAGGCAAGGAGGGTGGCACTGCGAATGGCTGGATCAGGCGTTTCTATGGGAAGATCTGGAGACGAGTCTGGTTGAATGATGACTGAATAGGTACAGGTGTGCAGTGCCACACCTGGGCTGCTCGTCGGATGGGAAGGTGAAACAGAGGTGGATCTGAGTGTCTATGTAGAGGATTGAAGGTGGCGCAGTGGGTTGTGCGCAGGAGCCCCAGAGGTGGAAGGTTGCGGTTCACAACCCGGCTTGAGACCGTAACACGCGCTCAATGGGGCTGGAAATTTTGTTTCTCAACATCTCCGTTAATTATTGCCCACAGCTCATTAAATTTCACTCAGGTATTGACACTGAAAACCTCTATAAAATTTCAGAGGCTGATCCGGATCTGATCCAGAAGGCGGATTTTATTGCAATCTGTAAATCGCTGTATGGGAGAACTGTTGTGCTTGGCGGATGTCTGCGCTCTCTGAGTGCTTTTCTAGTTAAGAAATGTTTTCCTGGAAGTTCACTGGCTCTAGTTTTTTCTGAGCAGTTTGTTGGAACTTCTTGGAGTACAAAAGAAATGATTAAATCATTTGCTCCACATTAGTTAGAGCTAGTTATGTATATATCAGTGCAGAGGAGGAGGGAAAAAGAGGAGGAAGCTCTACAGCAGAGTCCCAGACGAGCTGCCCATGAGAGCTGCTCTGATCTGGGTGAAAAGACGCTCCATAGCAGTTTGCAGGTACCGCAACCTGCTCTTAAAGGCAATGGCTACTGACGCACTGATTGGTTAAACAGGTGGAACGCCCTAACCACTCCCATGCATAATGTGTGCATAATATAGTGTTTTTTGCAGGTAAGATCGTGGGTTTTGGGAGGTGGAAGATTGCGTTCTTTGTGGGGGAACGCCCCTCCCAATACCTAATATCCCTTAATAGCAGGTTTTGGAGGTTTGGCGCAAGATAGGGCCCTATGTCTCACATAGTACATCAAAGGGATATGCAATTCTCAGAACTATGTCTCACATCAACAATGATGTAATTAGCTAACAGAGATAGGGTGGGCATCATGGCAGAGAGACTCAAGAAAGTATGAAGGACTGAACAAATCTCATAGCATTGCAAAACTTCCAGACCTACAAGGGGGAGCTACTGAGTCAAAAATGTTGCTTTAATACAACACTGATTCAAAGAAAAAAGAAAAAAATATTAATAATGTGTCCTGATAATTGTTTTCACCATAGTCGAGTATTTAAAGTAGAACCTCAACAGACTGTAATTATAAACAAAGTTAAAATTCAAATTGAGAGAGCAGAGAGAACAGAGCAGTGTCAAATTCTTCTCCAGTAAATACATCTTGCACAAAGTCTCCCATAAATGCAACAGATGGTGTAATCCTGGACAAGCTACTGGGTCTGAGCATCCCTGTACCTCATACTGTATGTTTAACTGCTCTGAGTTTTTGTTTATGTTGTCACCATGATCTCAGTTGTTAAGCGTAAAGTGACAATCTGAGCATATCATGGACAGTCTTTTCCATGTCTTGTCATTATGATAAAATTAAAATGTTTAATACCATTGCAGGTCTTTAGTCTTATCTCGTGCAAGCTGTTTTGTTGCATGATACAATTTGTGTTGCATGATGCAATTTGTGTTGCTAGCTGACGAGGAGCATTGCTGTTATGATTCCCAATCGTTTTTCTATTTTTTTTGAAAATTTTGTGGCTCTAGGAGTCGTTATTTACAGTGAGAGACAGGAAATCAGGAAAGAGAGAGAACGGAGAAGACATGCAGCAAAGGGTCACAGTCTAGGAGTTTAAACTGCAATTACTGCAGGAGGACTGTAGAATCTGGACTTGGGCTGCCTGCTCACATCACCAAGCTACTGGGCTGCCCAACATTCCCAATCTTAAGTCTCTGTATTTTAAACTCTGGCTTTATATTCTTTACAAGGTGCCATAGTCCTTGTAAAGTTTTTGCAACGTCTTCTAGTGTATGCTTGGCATTAAATTAGACTTGAGTCCAAGTTCCAGACTTCGGCCTCCATTTCTGGCTTCTAGCACTGACTTCTGTCTTCTGACTTTCCTTCTCTTATTCATGTGATCTTCAAGCCCAAATCACCTGATCCTGATAAACAGATTAGCCCCTATATAAACCTGCCATCTGCCATTGTTCTCTGTCATGTCATTTCCACGCATTGATGTGTCATCATGGTTGTTGCTCAGATTTCACAAGCCTCCTCCTGTTGAGCCTCCATGGCAGCATGTCAACCTGCCTGTAAATAACCTGTCAGATGGTCTCTGCCCGTCCTTGTACAAACCCTGAGATTATGGTTTCATATAAAAATAAATAGAATGACGTTAGAGACACGTCTCTCATATTTATGAGTTTTCTTGACACAAATAAATTCTGACGAAACATATCTTAAGTTTTTAATATGAAGGGATAAATACGGACCTTAAATCCATTCAGGTCTGTTCATATCCTTCACAGCAAAGTAATCTTTACCATGACTGGACTTTAACTGGAGATTACTGGTGTGATAAAAGGTAATAGTGTACAGTTCAAAGAGCATTTAACATAAGTAAAATATTCCCTTTCTTTTCTGTATAAACGTAATACATTAATTATCATTAAATAAACATTAAAGATTAAATACACACATTAAATGCACATTGATACTCAGCATTTCTGCTGTCCTGCTGTTTTTCAGTGAACTGAGGGGAAAAGAAAAGAAAACGTGTTGAAGAGAGAAAAAAAGAATCTCATGAAGCCCAATATATTTAGAATCTGGTATTTAAATATCAGATCAAAATGCACTGATTAGATTAAAGGAGCAAAAAGCGAAATCATTTCACCGCTAGGTTTGCTGTTGAGCACTGCCTGTAGACCAAAACAAAGTGTGCCATTAGCCACACCTCCCTCTGCCTCTGCTCGCCACCAACCCCCCCCCCTCCACACACTCCCCCACTACACCCCCGCTCGCTTCGAAGATCTACCTACACCGAGCAAAACATCACCATGGCGAGTAACAAAGTAAGTCATTTATAACATTATAATGTTTATACTGGTTTGTCCGTAAATTAATCTTTATGTCACTAATTTAGTGAGTCACCATTAGCATCAAACGTTATCTATTCGCCGCTAATTGCGTTAGCAGACAGTTCAACGTTAGTAACAATATGACGGCAGTGAATAGCTTTCCTGCAAATACAATCTACCGGTAAATTAGCCGCTAATAGCTGAAAAGTAATTGTGTGGATATCGTAATAGTTGCTAAAACTGTCTAAATAAAATAAAAAAGGCAACGGTTCCGCTGTCTGCCATTTCAGTTCGAAAACGCTGCCGCCGTCACTACTCACTGGCTGTCGCATTTTATAGAGAGGGAGGGGGGAGGAGGGAGGAGGCGAAGTTTCACATGAACGCACATGAACGCGCAGCCGGACCGGCTTGTAAACTTGAGGCTGGAGATCAACACAGAGAGCGGGTGTGTGACGTCATCCTATACTCCAGATGAAATTACACCTCTCGTTCTCCATGTAGCAATTTTTTAATTCCTTCAGTCTTAAATAATGGATTTCCACTTATTGCTCCTTTAACATATAGTCAAAACCAAATTAAATAGCATCTGAATTAAATCAACCATCACCTGCCTAGGTTATACATTTTTCACAATAAGCTTTAAACAACAAAATGTTACTTTCTAAAACAAATAATAATGTAAACATGTCGCTTAAATAAAAAGAAATAATATAACATGCAGATGATGCCACTTTTAAAACTAGTGAAGCCATGGATGGCAATAGAGGAGCACACGTGTGACTGGTCCTGGCTAGATCTTGAGCGAAATGGTGCTTAGCAGGAAGTGACATTCAGACAAGTAACCTAATTTCCTGCTTAGCTGAGGTTAACAAAATAAAAGTACATAAAGTAACCACGAGGGGGCATTAACTGTTTAAAAGAAAATATCTGATTCCATCACACTCCCCACCGGTCATCCCTAGGATTTAAAGCTATATATCACTTGTGTGAGTTCCGTGGCAACAGGAGTATGACTTCAGACACTGGTCTTAAGTACAGTTTTGGTACACGATAATAACGTGTTAACTTGCCCAGCCCTATATATATATATATATATATATATATATAAGGGCTGGGCAAGTTAACACGTTATTATTGTCACATGTAGTTGCTGGGCTTTCTACTCTTTTCAGATTAAGTATTACAAATTGGCCTAGTTAGGAAGGGCCTAAAGTCTGTAATTGTAAAATGTCAGCATCTAAAGCATTAATATACATAGCAATGACTTACCTGGAAAAAAAAAAAAAAAAAACTGTTGATGTCACAACAATTAACCCACCACCATCTTGGTACACATTTTTATTTAACCTCAGTCAGATGGTTCCTTCCCTTAATCCGAAATAATGACAACAAATATTTAACAGCACACTGAATGGCTTCAATACCACTAATTTAACATCTTTATTCTCATCAGGACAGATGTCATGATTTCCTTTGAGGTGTATGACAGCAGAATCTGTCTCAGTGTGTAATACAGTGATATGAAATTATGTCCTAACATATGCATCATGCCTTTACCCAGGGGAAAGAATTGTCAGGGAATGCAGCCAAGAAATGAAAAATGGAAATGAGAAATGAAATACTGCTCTGCATAAGTTAGAAGAGGAGCGCTAATATGCTAATATAAATTGCCTGAAGTCCAGTATTTGCATTGCAATTCTTACCATGCTCCTATGGAATGAGGAGAGAAGTGACTGCATTGTGGCATTCATGTAAATCTCAAGAGAGTGGTTGACCAGGGAACTAACAATGATGCACAGCCGACTTCTGATTAACCCCAACCAGCATCCCGTAGCTGGGTGCACAGTGCAAAGTGAACCGACAAGAGTTAATATTAATGGCATCATATACATACATGGCTGACAATTTGTGAACTATAAACATCTAGTTGTATTCTAGAGGCTCTACTATTCTTCACCAAGTGAGCTGCCTCTTGTAGAGAGGGTACTGATTATTTTGTAGCTTATGATGCTCTGTCAATCATTATAATTGAGTTGATCAAGGGTAAAGGGTTGAATATAAGAGCTGAGTGAGTCTCAAAGATGACCGTCCCTATGATTATTGTAAGAAGTAGCAGACAAAAAAAAAAAAAAATCTATAAACATGAAATCCAAAGAGGTCAAATGAGAAAAAGATTGTTGTATTCTGGTGTCAACATAGGTGAAAAATGTCTGCTTTATGTGTCCACATACAGTTTCCCACATAAGCGCCATGAACGTATTTCTCGTCAAAACTTGTGTACTCTTAGACTCAGCAATACTTGATTTTTTTTTATGTAAAGATACTTTACAGATGTTGGAAATAACTAATTTACAATAAATATTTACTATATGATTAAATTCTGCCATTTAAGCCTTATTGTAAGTCATATCTTTGTACAAGTCACATTTCTTTTATGTTGCAATTTGTTTTTATTCTATTTTTTTCTGTAGAAAACAAAAACCTTTAAACAAAAGAAACTAGCTTTACTGATCCTCGTCTTTCAAGATCCCCAAAGCTTTGTTTGTAAAATAATTTTAAATGTCTCTCATCACAGAATTATTTCAGCATATAAAAGCTATGTGCAAACATTGATTTTTAAATTATAAAGTGTCTTGATGTGATATTGTGCAAGTTCCTACACAGTTGTTGAAGTTTTGCATTAAAAGATGCAGAAATATAGCCTGACTAGCCATACCTGCTCACTGCACAAAGATTCTCCTACCTGATCACAGCCCTTTTGCAAAGGTATGGAACATACCAATCTAGTCACAAGAGGGTGGGTGCTAGTCTAGTTGTCGTACCGCCTATGTCATACGTTTCATTTTCCTGGTTGTTGATATGCCTATCCAAAAGAGTCGACAAGCAGTTTTTTCTGTATCCGACAGTACCGCCCCCTGGAATTGAAAGTTGAATCCAGAGGAACTCTATTGTTTTTGTATTAAGAATGAAAAGAACTGTGATGGCTGGCAGTTTGGATAAAAAATAAATAAAAAAACATTTTTTATAGACAGAATAATGAGAGATAATGAGCGACTGTGGTGGCAGCATCAAATTGTAGTGGGCATTTTGCTGCAGCAGAAACTGGTGCACTTCACAAAACAAACATGATGTAGAAATATTGAGGCAATATCTCAGGACATCACCTAGAAAAGTACCCCTTCTGATCACAGCCATTTACACCAGACCAGAAAATACCTAACCTGTCAGGACAGGTGTGGGAGGAGTGGAAGGAGGACCCAAGTGCAGAAGGTTTCAAAAAACACAAATGGTCATTATTAAACAAAAGTACAAAATCCAAAAACTTCAAAAACCAAAAAATGCAAAATCCAAAAATCCAAACTTAACTTAACTTGGTTTCAGGGTGAAGAGCACAAGGTGAAACGCAGACCGACCTCCAGGGGTAAGGACGACAATGGACGGCAAACAGAAAGGCAGTGACAGGACTTATAAACGAACAGGAACAAACGAGAGGCAGGTGTGAACAATCAGGCTGACAAGGGGGAGGAAGAAAAGCTTGAAGACCACGAAGACTAGACAGACCTTCAAAGTAAAACAGGAAGCACTAGACATGGAGAGATACCAACTTGACAAAACAAGTTGGTATCTTAGTCATGGCTGACCCAGGCCATGACATAACCAATCACAAGAGGGTTGGGGTGGACTTTATGCCATGACACATACAGGAGTGTCCAGGAGCCACAATTTCTAACAAGCAGGATGGCTGCAGAATTGCTAAACACCTTGGATCAATATTTTTTTTTTCCTGCATCAGTGTTTCTATTCCACTGGACACCATTGTTGATGCTAGTCTGGTTGTCACTGCCTATGTCATATACTTCATTACCCTGATTGGTTGTATGCCTATCCAGTAGCGTCAACAAGCACTTTCTTTCTCTGTCCAATGGTACTCTCCCCTGGAAATGAAAGCTGAATACAGAGTAAACTGTCTTTGTGTTGAGATGGAAAATAATTTTAATGGCTGACAAGGCTGACAGAAATATGTGTGAGCTGGGTATCTCAGTGGTATAAGCAGGCGGTGCATATACAGGGGGTACAGTCCTCCTTCAGAAATCACACTCTTTGTTGCATGTCTTCCCCACTCTTTCTCTTCAGCAATTTTCTGAATCTCTACATTGTATATAAAGGTTACTAATGCCAAAAAAAAAAAATCTTTAAAAAAAGAAATATGTAGGAGCTACAGCTTTTCTGTGCTTCTCCCACACACAGCCAGAATACAGATACCTACCAAGTTTTTCTCTTTCATTTTATAACATGTTTAATAGTTTCTCACCTACAATTCAGTATTCTTGAACACTAAATGGAAATGCTTATTGCATTTCTGAAATGCAAGAATTATTAGGTAACTCTTGCATTTCTGAAATGTCTCGACTATAAAACTTTGTCTCAGTCGAGTGGGGCTATCTGTCCACAATTTCTCCACTTTCATCTTTGTTCTTGTACCTCATCATACTCTGAAGTGACAACTGTTTTAAACATTTTGTATATGTGGTGTTGCCACAATGTCTGACTATTTTGTCACATATACCGCATTTCAAATAATTATTGTTTATTGTGTCAAAATAACTCCATGTTAGCGTTTATACTCTGCCATTGAAGACAGTTACGTCCATGTGCCACATTACGGCTGCTCTTTGTAACAGAGTGAGTAAGTGGAAGGAAAAGTAGTTTCTATCCAAACAAAGCATTCAAAAAAAATTTAATGTTAAAAATAATCGATAGCTGGTAATGCTTTAAGTGAGGATCAATCCTTAAAACTGAACCATCAGGCCTGAAGTATTCATATTTTGGTATCGATCCACCCATCCTTTTTGACACTCACTTCAGAATTGCAACTGCGAAAAGAAAAAGCGCAATTGAGAAAGACAGTTCAAAAAGGGAGTTAGTTTTAGAACTGATAGTGAGAAAAAAGTTTACCAAGAAAGATGATTTCACTCTCAGTTACAGATTCTGAGTTTTGGTTCTCAGATTTTGGGTTTTGATTCACAGTGTATATATATATATATATATATATATATATATATATATATATATATATATATATATATATATATATATATATATATATATATACATATTAGGGGTGCAACGGTACAGGTGGCTCACGCTACGGTCCGTACCTCGGTTTTTGTGTCATGGTTTCGGTATGGATTCGGTAGTTTCTGACCACCGAGTTTGTGGAAAGCGCATTTCGCATGTCAGTGCGTAAAAGAGCGCGTCCAAATGGAATAAATGTGCATCCACCTGATCACATGTGGACCTGCACAAACTGCTCTACCTCTTCGATTATGCATCACCGTATTACTTGCATACGTTTTTATTCGCTTGAGGTCAGAGGATGTCTGGTCAGCAGTTGTGGTGGATGTGGGAATAGTCACGGCCAGACATGTCAGTCTGTACAGCTGTGGCAGCTCTTATTCAGATGTCTGCTGTGTAGGAAACCAAGGAGATCTTTGTCTCTGGTGTCAAGCTGGTGTCAAGTTGGATGCGGGAATTTATTTCCGATAAATGGAGGGTTACTGGTGCATTGCTGTGATGTCACTGACCTTCCCTGTACTGACTGTCACCTTGGGGGGCGAAGTTTTGCCATCATGCATGCGACGAATCCCACAACTTCGCCCTTGTGAGGGCCAAAGACACACTGTCTTCACCAGGGTGTTGCTTGTGGGTGGTTTCTGACCAGTCCCTAATCTACATTGGTCCAAGGGGGTGGAGTCTGACCTCCATGCCACTATTGATACTATTAATAGACCATATCAGGTACTATGTAGCTTGACCTCTTCTATATTATCTATAAATACATCACATACAGTAAAACAGTTATGATCAATACTTCAGTCAACTTGCTTATAAATAAAGGAAAGCAGGCCTTCAGTACTATTGATATTTATTGCATGGAATTGATTTCACACAGGAGCTTGATTGTGGGATTTGTGTTGTGGGTGGCGTGGTAGCGAAACCCCGCCCCCTTTGATCAAGGGTGGTTGTGGGACAGTAAGGTGCACTCAGGGCTGTCCCTGTTGACCCCCTGGTGCATGCATCATGTCTCTAGCACACACAGGGGCTGGGATGTAGGATTCCTGTTGCATAATGGTGTGGTAGCGAAGCCCCGCCCCCTTGGGTCAAGTTTGATTGGGAAAAATATATCCCCCACTTCACCCCCTGTTCAGGTATCCTAGTCTCTGGTAGAAGGAAGGCAAGTAAAGGTATGCAACAATCTATATGGTCCTATTCCAATGTTCACACTAAAGCTGTAGAGTAGACTACTGCCCTATTGTTTTACATTGGGGTCCTTTGGACCCAAACACCCTCTGTGTGATGTAAATGTGAAGGGGGGGTGTAGAGTGGGAGCTCCCCCCAAAAAAGTTATCCTCCATGCCCCTCACATAAAATAAGCCAAGGACAATGAGTTACAAGTTTAAAAAAAAGTATTACTTGTATGATTTTTATTTTAGTAAAGATTGAAAATGGGTCCAAAAGACCCTAACACCACACAAGATCCTGCTACGACACAGAGGAGATTGTTGATGACACAGATATCGGAGGAGCCACTCCAGGCTCCATTTAGATGAACTGTGAGTGACTTATTGATGCCCAGGTACATCACGCAGTTATATCTACTGTTTGAGTATGTTTGTATTAACCAGGGCATAAAGAAGTGAAATAATTATGATACTATTACATTTGTTCCCTTTAAAAAGGAAGATACAACAAAAATAGTAGGCTTTATTTTGGAGTAGTTCGGTCACAATTTGTGACCTACCTCCTCCCCCCTTTTTTTCTTTATTTATTTCTTTTAGATGGTAGATAATCCTAAGTGAAGGACTCTGAATTCCTGCTCTTTATATGACAGGTTTTGGACTCATACAGTTGGTTAAACTTAATACATGCTGAGATACATTCAGATAAAATAATTTTGGTTTGTTTTTATGAAAGTGGAGGGGAAGGTGTGTGGTTGGCCAGGACTTGGGGCTTCAGGGACGTATTATTCCGTTGTTTTGGTTTGAAGGTTTATGGAGAAGTATCCTGTTCTCTCAAGGTTCTCAAGGGGATTTTCAGTTTTGTGTTTTTTTTTTCTTTTTTTTCTTTTTTCTTCTTTGTTTCATACAGATACACATTTTTATCACAGGGAGACATCAAACCCATGTCATTCTTCACATGATACCACCTTCTTTATCATATATTTTGGTACTTGACAGGATGGTTAAAGTGAAAATAGCAGAAGTGTTATATTAGTATGGCAGGCATGCTTAAATTTTTATCATGGAATATCAAAGGGGCAAATCTTGCAATTAAGAGGAAGAAACTCCTTCTACATCTAAAACAAAAGAAAGTAGACATCTGCCTTTTACAGGAAACTTAAATAACGAGGAATCAACCAAGTTATGAAGGGATTGGGTTGGTAAAATATTCTATAGTGCTTTCTCATCTAACTAGCGAGGCGTCTTATTAATTCGTAAAAATCTAAACATCACTATTCAAAAGCAACTCTCGGACAAAGAAGGCAGATGGGTTGCCATCAGTATAGACCTACATGGTAGAAGATGCTCCCTTATTAATATCTATGCTCCAAATATAGATACCCCAGATTTCTTTGCAAAAGTATGTAAGGTGGTGAAACAAATGGGGAATTCATCTGTTATCATTGGGGGAGATTTTAATCAGGTTAGAGACCCGACCCTAGATAAGTCAATAATGCTAATGCGAGCGTAGTACATAAATCCCAAATAGAGGTTGAGGTTCTAGAAGAGGAGCTGGGTCTGGTTGACATCTGGAGGACTCTACATCCACAAGACAGAGAGTACACCTTCTACTCCAATCCTCATTCTTCATACTCTCGGATAGATTATTTTCTAATATCTAAACAATTGGTGAGTTGTACTGTCACTACCTCGATTGGTAATATTGTGTTATCCGATCATGCTCCAGTTGAAATGTTAAGTTCTGGATCCTCATCTGAAACCCGTAGAGGTCGATGGAGACTCAACACCTCTCTACTTCGAAACAAAAAAATCCCGCAATTTTATAAAAAAGGAAATTTTGGAGTATTGGGAGTTCAATGAGGGAGCAACTTCTAACCCAGGTATAGAATGGGATGCATTTAAAGCCTGCATGAGGGGTCGTTTAATACAACACAGTTCCTATTTGAAAAAAACAAACCACTATCAGACTCTTCTCTCAAAGCTCTTCATTGGAAATCATGGGTGGAAGCTGGGATTATCTTTATTGGAGATGTTTTTGAGGGAGATGATCTTATGTCTTTTACACAAATTGTAATGAAATGCAGTATTCCTAAACAAGACTTTTGGAAATATTTACAACTAAGAAGCTGTATATTGTCTGCACAATAAAAATCTTCCCTATTACCTCAAACTGAATTACAAAAACTAATACAGCACAACCAAGGGGCTGGGGGGGTGCATCAAAATTCTATAGCCTTATGAGACAATCTCACCCACCAAAACTTGCTCATAAGAGAGCATGTGACGAGGATCTACAGTGTGAGATACCTAGGGAGCAATGGGAGGAAATAAGCAGATCCTGGTATAAGACGTCTAGAGAAATACAGACCCGTCTCATTACATATAAAATAATACACAGACTTTATTGGCCTCCCTGTAAAATGGCGAGATTAAAGCTTTGTGAATCTGAACTGTGCTGGAGATGTGAGAGAAGTAGGGGAACACTCCTACACATGTTATATGAATGAAATAAATCCTATTTTATAATCTGAATCGCTCCTGAGTTTATGGATAATTTTCCAAACACATCCATTTTTGTTTACTAAAATTTGTTACCAAATGAGTTTCATGTAAGTGAAACCTGGACCTGATTCTGAATAGCGGCCCCCATATAACACATGAACTTTGGTCAAAATTGGGCAAAGTATGTTGGATGTTCAACAGCATGTTCTGTAATGGGAAAATATAGCACTTCATGATCTTGGCACACCCATGTGCTGTGGTGTAACATCAATATATTCATGAAACATCATTATCAATATCTTAATACCAGAATATAAGAATATAACAACAATATTATTAAAAATATATGAGCAGTACACCCAAGTTCTAAAACCTGTTCTTTCCTATTGCCAGTTGTGGTATTGTTACTATACCTGAATACTGGCATATCCATCTTTTCAGGATGAGATTTTCATCATTAATGCCAAGCTGTGGTCATACTGTTCAACTAATGCAAAAGCATCGGAGGGGGATGAACCTCTAATTGCGAGACCGGAGGCCGCCAGTGCAGGAATCCAAGATGGCAGCTTGCTGCTAGAAAATACACGCAAGGCAAAATAATCTTAACTATTTCATGAAAAAAAAAAAAAAAAAAACATCCAGATTTTCAACACATCATTATCTAACGGCTAAATATACCACCCTGGAAGATTTCGACGATTACATCAAAACCTACTTTAACTGATTCTACAGCTGACATCGACACAGTAAGTGGAATGGAGAAAGTTAAATCTACTTCATCCAAATGGAGTCAAGAATCGGACTCCACTCACAGCTCCCAGAAAAACCTACCAGCTCTGAGGTCAGTGACATTTTGATTTCAATTCATGAGAAGCTCTCAGGCTTGGATTTCAGGATTGTGTTGACTGAAATTATGCATAAAGAGTTCCAGCAACTACCACCCCCCCCCCCCCCCCCCCGCAAAAAAAAAAAAAAAGTCTGCTATAAGATTAAATTGCATACTAGATGGTTTTGCTAGACAATGGCACTAACCTGAATGTAAATGCAGACAAAAAATAATAATAATAATGAAAAGCTCACACAAGAAGGCTAACCAAGACTACCTGGATAAGCTAGCCCTGCTGCCCTCCTCCCTGGAGAGAGAAGCTACAGCTGCAGGCCAGTCAGCGTTGGAAAGGAACGGGAGAAAACAGCAACTATAATAGACTGTTTCCACCGGCGACCAAATAGCTGCTGGTCAGTAAATATGCAGGAACACCACACGCGGGGAGATGCATTGATAAATGTTTATTGAGACCGGGATGTATACACGACTGTGTGACTCAATAGCCTTCAAGAAGTTCAGTGCTTCACTTGAACCAAAATTACAACCATAATTTACAAAGTAAAAATAAAACTAACACTGAAACTAATAAAAACTAAACTAAAACTAAGTATTTCAAAACAAAAACGAAAAAAAAAAAAAAAACTAGCAAAACTGCTCTAAAAACGAATTAAAAATAACTGAATTTGGAAAAAATGTTGTTTTTCTTTTTTCTTTTTTGGGGAAAATATGTCGATTTAATATTTTGATTTATTTACAAGAGGTTCTATATGTTTCTAAGTTAGGGTTAGGGTTAGGCACGTGTGCCAGTGTATGTTGAGTTATGCATTATTATATAGTTTATAAATTTATTTATTTTTAGATACATAGATTCATGATAGTGTTAAAATTGTCTATGCTTTAAAAGATTGTTTTGACATGTCTGGAATGAATCAATAAAATGAAATGAAAAAAAAAAAACATCACAAAAGAACAAGATCTCCAAGTTCTGTTTCTCTCAGTTCCCACACATTCTTAAAATAACAAATACTTTATTTTGGCTCTTATTACAGCACCAACAGAGACACGCTACAAAAATAATACTAAAATAAATGTAAAAAAAATCTAGATAGTATGTATCAGACTCCAAAAAGCTCAAAGTCTAAGCTTCCAAAGATGCAACGTGATGATCTTTCATCATGACATGTCTTTATTATAAATGCCCACAAAAAAATTATATGTATCCACCACACATTTGTGTGTGTGATGGTGGTGTTTTGAGCATCACACACTTCAAGTAGTAACATCCAGACACGTGAGAGTTTTTTATAATGGATAATAATACATTGCCAAGGTTTTGACGCTGTGGAGTTGATGTCATGTCTAATATACATTCACAGTGAGTGTGAGAGGAACCTGCAGCTTGTCAGATGCTAAAAGACAGAAATCTTAGCATTTAGAAGCATCGCACTCTGAGTGCAGCAATCTGTGGAAGGGATCATTAAGAAGACTGCATTAAATGCCAAAGCTGTCACATTCATGCAGTAATGTTTAAATTGCATACCTAAATGAGGGTGTCTATTTTCTCATGATAAAACAATTCCAAATATCATTATCAACATGCATGTTCTGACTTTGGCCATTACAACAAGCGTTTCAGAACACAAAAGTTTTTGTTTGCTTTTTTGATTATTGTTTTTGTTGTTTGACTGCAGGACATTTTGTCAATTTTTTCTCTTTAGATTTTATAAAAAACTGCTACGAGCTATATACATGTATGTGTCTGTGTAAAAGCATTTGTTCTTCAAAATCTACAAGACACAGAGAGGTTTATTGTAATGCAGATTTTTTTGACAGTCTAAATTGTGTTATTTTCAGACATTTTGTTAACTGGCAAAATCTTATTTTTCCCCTGTTTTCTAAGTACCAAATAATTTCAGAAGGATAATAAAACTTGATTGCTTAAGTGCTTGTCAGATTCACGCTGCTGCTATCAGTTATAAAGAGAAAATATTGAGAATGTGTCTGAATGGAAAACAAGTTAAAGATGACCTCTGGTGAAAATCAAGTTTGTTTTTCTCTTAACATGTTTGTTTGTTTTTTTTTTTTTCTTGAATACATATCTAGCACCAAGCAGCAGATAGGACAGATGGAGCTAGATATGTATTAGCACATCTCAAAATAAAACAGTGTTATTCCTGCCTACGCCAAGAATCTGTTTCACGCTTATAGTTGGTCCAGACCTCTGCAGCCAGACTTCTTACCAAGACCCCATAGAATTTACATACCACCCCAACTTTAATTCTGAATATAGTTCAAAATCCTTCCATTTGTTTTCAGCAGTCTAGCTTAATAATTCTTCACTATGTAGTGGTATTATTTTCCTGCAAAATATTCAAAATATTTGTTCCAATAGCTCATTTAAGCTTTGGTATTCTTTTTATGGAGAGCAATTTACAAAGGCTTATTGTTCTCAGTGTACCACCAAAAAACAAAAACAAATGTGATGTCATGTATGTTTAAAAATATCTGTTTTCCAATGAATAAAACAACCAAGACAATCTCAATTCTGAACCATACGAACCATATGCTTTTTTTCAAAAAAAATTGTCACTTCTTCCAAATTATCGTCATGGAATTGTAGTCTTTTTTAAACGAGGAAGGACAACCATGTAATGGCCCTGTCGTTTATTTTGGGTTTTATTAGTGTGTTTTTGTTTTGTTTTTTTTGTAAAGTTAGTCTTGGGCCATTTTGGAAACTGCATCCTATACTGCTAGCCAGGGTTCGAATTACACAGTGACCCTTGGGGGAGCCCTATTTTACAGTGTGCACCATGACTTTCCCATGTGCACATGCGCATATCCCAATAACACATTCAGACTGTCTGTCAGCTCAGGAAAGCAGATGCTGTCTTTCCTGCTGCAAGGACTTAGTTTACTTTTATAGCAAGAAAATAAAAACACCACAAAAAGTTTGATTTCTTATTCTGAAACAAATGCATTTTTGTTTAATAATTGAAAAAGTAAACAATTGACCAAATATAAGACCGCATATAAATTTAAGAAATTATTGAATTAAAAAAAAGAATGTTATAACATTTTCTTTTCATAGCATTGATTTCTTCATCTTGGCACAAAACTTTAGGCTATTTAGACCTTTCTGAATATTTAATCCACTTCTACCCTCTCAAGTATCCCAGATAAGTGACTACATTTTAAACGTTACTGTCTAATATGAATTTATTACACAGATATAAATATTTTAAACACGATAACTAGTTCAATAAACTACATTTCAAAAGCGAACTGTAGTTTATTTAACAGGAAAACAAGTGCGTCCGTCAAACATATTAGGGCTGCAGCCATCATAAAAATAATCTGAAAGAGGTACATCTGGCCAAAAGACATCTCTCCATGTCTTTGGTTATCATCACCTTTATGTCAGAATTGCATTAACTCAAAGGAAGTGGGCCACCAGAGTCATTTCCCCACCAATTTGAAACATTCAGGGCCTTTTTCCAAGCTCCAGTCCGCACAATCCTGACAAATGACAATATGGTATGATAGATAGATAGATAGATTCTTTATTGTCTGTCTCGAGTAAAAATAGAAATTCATCTTTAAAACAGGTCAATGAAGCATTAAAACATAATTAAGAACCACAGTCAAGCACATTGACTAAAACTCATTCAACAACAGTAAAAAAGCTTATGTGTTCTTATTAAGGGCAGTTATTTCAGTAAACAACGCACACACATCCAGCAACGCTATGCATGGTGCGGAAACAAGCTCCGACATTCAATTCAATTCAGTTTTATTTGTATAGCGTCTGTTACAATGTCAATTGTCTCTCGGCGCTTTACAGAGACCCAGTGATTTCAAGTGATTTTCAATAAAACAATACCAGCGTCTTAGTTTGGAAACATAAATTATAAAAATACAGTCAGATAAATAGGACCAAAGCCAGACCGACCACTAGCTGAAGTAGTCGGTCCACTTGTACTGTTGTCAGTAGTAACCATGGCTGTTGTCTTCATTTACTTCAAAAATCCAAACTGTCCGAGACTTGGCTGTTTTCGTTTGGACAGTTTCAACATAATTTGAGGATAAGCCAAATATCATTCGCGTTCATTCCTTCAATTTCAAATACAGTATACCACCAAAAATCCCCCCAGTCCACCCATTCACTAATGAGGAGTTCATGTGCGGCTACGTAAATCTAACAATTCTCCTCCAGTATTGCCACGGCCATAACAGGAACATATGGAATTATGTTAACTAGTTGAGGCAAATGTTTAGAAATATTGAACATTAAATAGCACATAAACACACACAGCCTTGACATGTTTATTCTTTTTATTTCAGGAACCTCAATGTAAAGAAAATAAAATATATCTTAAAGTGGACAATTCTTTAGAGCTCCCCCTGGAGGTCTCAGGGCAGGCTCTCGGGGAGCTCATGTCCCTCTCGGGGGAGCCGAGCTCCCCTTAGCTCCCCCGTAATTCGAACCATGCTGCTAGCGTTTACTGCTTTTGTCAAAAATGGGCCAATAGTAGCCAGTACATGAACAATCTGCAGTATACAAGGACTACTTGGAAATGGCCAGTGTGCAACTGATCAGTGTACTTTGCATACTACATACCATAATGCAATGTGCCAATAAGGCAGAAGCTGGTTAGAGCAGTCATGTGAAATAATAATGTGAAATTGTTAAATTGTTGGCATCGTGGCATACTACAGTGAATAAAATATTTTGAAAATGGTCTTAGATTACTTGTGCTCTCTGCTATATTTCTTGTTTTATTTAACAGTGTCTGGCCTTTCTTCCCTGTCGTCCTCCTGTCATTACCTTCCCCTTTTTTTTTTTTTTTTACAACTGTCTGCATATACAGTCATGGAAAAAGTTATTAGACCACCCTTGTTTTCTTCAGTTTCTTGTTCATTTTAATGCCTGGTACAACTAAAGGTACATTTGTTTGGACAAACATAACGATAACCACAAAGATTGCTCATAAGAGTTTTATTTAAGAGCTGATATCTTACCATTTTCCATGGTTTTCTTGATTATAACCTAAATCACTTAAGTTTTTACATCAATAGCTATGGCGTTGTACTGCCAAAAACACTGCTTTTATGCATTCAGTGTTTTCTTTTCTGTCTGTTTTAGTCACATGATGAAGTTTAGTGGTACCAGGTATTAAAATGAACAAGAAAGTGAAGAATAAATGGTGGTCTAATAATTTTTTCCAAGACTGTATATTGATGATTAGTACCACAATCTGGCAAAACCTGGATACATATACACAATTTAATCTTGCAGCAGGTGTCAGTTTTCTTGTGCGTAACTGTGAGTGAGTGTGTCCTTCACCATGCTCTTTGACAGTTGAATCTAACTTTATTTGTTTTATTAACTCCTAAAATCTTGATTCTGTCAGAGAGAACTTAAATCACCGACAGTAGAGTACAAAAGGACAGATAAAGACACTAAACAAAAGACATAAAACAGACAGTGATGATGTGGTGTGTGTAATGTAGTTTATGTGAGTTGTGTGATGTGGTGCATATAGATGAATGTGTGGTGGTTTGAGTTGTGATAGTGTTGTGATAGTTGTTTGTCTCCAGTATCCTCCCCAAAGTTAAAGCAGTCCAGCAGCCAGACACAGGACAGTGAGCACTGATGTTGGCCTCCAACGCCTCTTCAGCACTAACCAGTGACCACAACCACATCAACAGGCTGGACCACAGTTGGTGATGGAGTGTTGGGCCAGTGTCATGCAGCAGACCTCCACTAGTGACCTGGATTTCCCCTCAGCCCCAAAGGACACAAAGGGAAAAGACACACCAAACCCACAGGAAGGGGCCTAGAGCTGGGGCCTCAGTGTGTGCCCGCAGCTATGCCTCCGCCACAGCAACCCACCCCTCGCAACAACCCACCACAAGAACCAGAGGGGGCAGCCCTCACACCACAGTCCACTCGAAAGTCAGCCACCCACGTGCAGCGAGCCAGACTGTGGGGGAAAGCTAAGGGGGAGTACAGGGAGATGGAACAAAACCAGGGACACTGCACCTATCCCCAGTGCCTCCCCGAGCAGGTCCATGCCGTGGTGCCTCAAGACCCTGACCAATACCCTAGTGTGTGTGAGGTGAAGTTTAGGCTGTTTTTTAACTTCCCTATTAGAAAACAGTAGTGATACCAGTAGTGCTGTCTGACCCCCAACTAAGTGAATCCTTACCCTCCCTGGCTGTTTACACCTGTCAATAGGGTCTAAAATGACAACATATAATTAAAGAATAAATTGAGATTTAATCACTCCATGTTTTATAGTTTCTGATAAAGTTGATTACATTGCATTCTGGATATGATGAATGAGTACTTTACAGCCTTTATACACTTGCAGATCACAGAATAAGACAATATGAGTCAGTTTTAATCTATTTCACATTCTGACCCTGGTGAGAGTATTACAATGATGATCATAAATAAAAATTGCTTTTAGAAGTCACACCTTCTGTTTGTCCACTGCACAACAGTCAACTTTGACCTGATAAACATGTGGTTTCTCATTGAAAAAAACATTAATTTTAACAGACATGTAATTTAAAATGTAAAATGTACCAAATTTTGATGTAGCAAATGGATTTGCCGTTTCTTTTAAAATGTATTTTTGCCTGTATATTTTCTTAAATGTAAATTAGTCACCATCTTGCAGTCTTCAGGAAATGCCTTTCAAACTAGATTGGACAAGTTAAGACAATGTTCTCAGTCAATTAAGAGCTAAATGTTATATTGGACTTCCAGTACCTGGCGGGTAATTGAAAATGCAATAAACTCAGACCTGTGGGTGAGTCTGCCATACTGCTCACTTTGAATCCTAATAACTCCTTGTAAATTCTGTCACGACTTCCAAGTCTCCAACCATCCACCCTAACTTCCTGAGATGTGGGTCAGACTCTGCAAGCCATCTGGTTTGCTGTTGCACTGAATCTCAAAAGCAGCTGAGGCATCTGCTGATGAGATGTTCCCACTCATCAGAACAGTTGAGCTTCCAGGGTTTAAAAGTGGAGTGGATTCAGTGTCAACATCTATTAGAGAGCAAGTAATTGAAACTGAAGAGCTAATAGTCTCTTGGAAAAATTGGAAAAACGCTTCAGCAGTTAAAAGTACAGGGTGATTCACAAATAAGGTCCTTTGGAGACACTTTACATTCAGAATACATGCACAGTTAACTTGGAAGTGTCAAGTTATCAACTAGCAACCTATACTGAGGTTTAAATGATCAGGCTCCATATTTTATATAGTATCTAAGTGATGGAAACTATGCAGAAGATATTGCATCCTAGGTAAGGGAGATTTTAGTGTTTCGTTGACATTGTCTTTAGTTTTATCTTCTCATGTACAATATAAGATACAATATAATGTGAGAGGCTTCTTCAGGTCCGTTGCAAGACGGAAAGATACAGAAGATCATTCCTGCCAGCAGCCATCAGCCTCCACAACAAGACATAAACCCTACTATTATTATTATCAATTAATATTATTATTATTGTAATATTATTATTGTTGCTGTCGTTTGTCTATTGTTGGAAAAAAAGAAGAGCTCTTGCTACAGTGTTGAATTTCCCTTCTGGGATGAATAAAGAATTTTTCATTTAATTTCATAAAACTTGTTAATATGGGTTTAAATTTGTTGTGATGGTATTTGCTGATGTCACATGGATAAAACATCATGTCACAGCTTGTGTTTTTCTGAGTTCTCCTGTTTTTAAGTTGTAGTCTTGTTTGGCTTGTGCTCTTTTGTTGCACATGAGCGTGCGTGCCTTTTAGGCAACAAGCCCGCCACTGAATGTTAATGTCCACTCGCCTCCGCTCACTCACAGTGACCAACTTATCACACCTTGGCCGGTTGGCTACAGCTCATAGACCCGCAATCTTACCTGCGTAAGATCTAGTTGTTACCAGTTTGTGCGTCTTGGCACAGCTGATGTGCTTTTTAAAATACTGCAGAACGTATCATTGGATGCACATTTAAGATCATGAACAATCAATGTTCCTGTCCCTCCTCGACCACCAACAGTTTCAGACATATCGGAAATAAATTCCCACATCCAACCTTTTCCAGCTTGACAAAGATCTCCTTGGTTTCCTCCACAGCAGATATCCGAATGAGATCATGCCACAGCTGTACAGACTGACATCTCAGGCTGTGACTATTCCCACATCCACCACAACTGCTGACCAGACATCCTCTGCCCTCAAGAGAATAAACGTATGCAAGTAATACAGTGATGCATAATCGAGAGGCAGAGCCATTTGTGCATGTCCGCATCTGATCAGGTGGACACACAATTATGCCATTTGGACGCGCTCTTTTACGCGTTGACATGCGGGTTGCGCTTTCCGCAAACTTAGTATCTTGCGATCATGGGTAGCAGGTTTAGAATAGCGGGTAGCGGGTGGTCTGACCACCGCTACCCGCTATCCTAAACCCGCGATCGCAAGATACCCAGTTTGTGGAAAGCGCAAATGACAGGCCCATTGCCACACCTACAATGTGAATAAGGGAGTCAGCAAAGTGGATAGCATCTTTAGGGAAGCGGAAGTTTGCATAGCGGTTAGCGGAGGTACCTAAATCCGCGATTTGCGGGTAGCGGCTAGCGAGAGGTGTATGATCGGGCCCAAGGTATCAAATGTTTATCCAAAGCGTTAGAATTTTTGGGGAATAAGTACATGTTGAATAGCTTTCATTCCAAGTATTGCTAATAAACAAATGTTAATCAAACATATGTGATATACATATAGATTTTTTTTTCTTAACTGTAAAATAGCAGTAAAAAAGACAATGTTTATGTTAATTTCTGTCTGATTAGGAGATACAAGTGATGTTTAATCGTTCTTTATATGAGTGTTCTTGAGTTCTTGAATAAACAATCATAAATCATTGTTATGTGTGGGTGTTCTTATGACAATATATCACTATAGCAACCCTCCCTCCTGGTTATTCGTGGGCCTACTTATGGGGGTAAAGGCCAGGGCTGTTTTTTTTTTTTTTGTCCCTGAGAGGAGGGTGTCTGCCTCCAGGACTGTCACACACACATTCACATTACACTGATGCTTCACAACATGGACATCATCACCATGCTGGACACGAATAAGAAATCCCAGACAATGGATCATTTTACTGTGACAGCGCTCACAGCAAGGGCACAAACTTTATTGACTTTGTGACAGACAAGACTTGTTTTGTTTTTTTTTTTAATCTTAAAAAGGGCCCATTTTTATTTCATTGTAACTCATTTGTATTTCATATTGTGTTAATTATAGCCTGCAAATTCACTTCACTAAAAGAACGGTTGCAATTCAACCTATCTTGCTGTGTGTGCTTTCTTGTATGGTTTTAGCGGTTTTCTCCTTAGCTCCTTACAAACCTAGACCATCTGTGTACTTACCAGTGGTGCGTTACAACTGTTTAGGGTGTACCTCTGCCTCTTGCCCAAAGAGAGCATGGATAGATTCTAGGGGTGCTCCGATCAGGGTTTTTGGGGCCGATCACCGATCACTGAAATCAATATCGGCCGATCCGATACCGATCACCGATCGTATTATTTCCCTTGTTTCTTGCTGTCTTAGACCTTTCGACTGAAAATTGTGGACATGCGCCCCCCCCTAGTGGCCCAAGCCATAACTGGAGGGTGCGGTGCTCCACCAACTAACCCAAACACAGCAGCGTGGAGCATCTGTTACGGATAACGCAGTCATGTCTTGGATTGATGATGTTAGGCAGTGGCCTCCAGTTACAGATGAAGGTAGTTTATCGCTGTTTTTAATGATTGGTTATGGAAATAGCATGATCTATTCCCATAACCAAACACTAAAAACTGTGGAACGCTGCAACGCTGGCTATAACTAACGTCAACAAACCATAAAGATTATGCTACTGTAACGTTAACGTTAGCAGTAAATTAGGCTATGTGTTAATGTTATATTTAATTTATTTAATCATTCTTCTAAGTCCTTCATTCATTCATTCATTCATTTATAGGCTTGTGCTAGTGCAGAGGGCTACAGTAGCCTCATTCTGCTGTTCTTTCGGCCAGAATCGTCCGGGACTCTCAGCGAGACTATGAGTAGTACGAGACTGAATGTTAACGAAAACTCACCCGGCTGTATTCATTTGGAACTAAGTCCTTTCTGTTGATATTTTTCACCCACGTCTTCCTAACTTCTTGGTTGTCGGTACGCCCAGGAAATCGGTGCAAACTGTATGGCTGCAAACAAGGCAGTCTTCATGCATACTTTCTTCATCCATTGTTGAATTTTCACGCCATTGTTGGTACAGTTTATGACGGAACATGTATTCCCACTCGACCGACTCGTCATTATAAAAATATCTATTTGTAGAAAGAGAAAAACACTGGTTAATCTGAGAGCCGGTGAGAGTGTCGCTCTGTAGCACAACCCCGCAATGGCGGACGGGGAACTTCCGGGGGGCTGGCCCGAAACGGTTTATAGACAGTGTATGCGCACGAGAATAGAGCGTTTTTGATCGGCTCTTTTGATCGGCTTTAATGACAATTCTGACCGATCCCGATCATATGCATATCGGCCGATCCGATCAGGTCACCGATCGATCGGAGCACCCCTAATAGATTCCAGCAGATCCCCATGATCCTGCACAAGAATAAGTGGCTATGGATAATGGATGGATTTAAGTTATGTAATTTGTTCTGTAATTTCTCCAACATCAACTGTCTTTCCCTAACCACTGAAACCATCTTCTGCAGAAAGCCACGTGACAACAATAAAAGCTCTGATTCAATGAAGAACAGTAGATGGATATCTTCCAATTACTTGCCGTTACTATGGTGAATCACAGTAGCGGAGCTCCATTGATGATGGCTTTTATAGTCGCAGTAACTCAGGGTCAATATACTTAGAACTGATTGATCTAACTTTGAACACCTGTTCTGAAACTAAACCTCAGAGTTTAGTTTCAGAACAGGTGTTCTGAAACTAAACCTCAGAGTTTGTTTAACCTCCTTTCTGAAACAGGGCCCAGATCAAATCATGTTGATGTCACATTTTATACAAAAAACAAAAAGGCATGATTGATGTTAAATTACTAATGATGAATAATTCAACTGTCTTTAAAAGTCACTTTATTAGGAATAAATTTTGGAAATAAAACATTTATTCATTTATTTCAGCACTGAATAGATTAAATAGTTGGTCCAGCAGGGATTTTATTATTAACCTAAAATCAGCACTTTTAACCAGAAAGCCATACTGACTTAATGAGTACTGGGGCAAATTTCCTGCAGAGGGAATGCATCAAATATTTAAACCTGCTGAACACTGTGCTATGCCATCAAATGAGCTTTGCAATTAAACTTGGTGTTTCAAGGTGTACATTCTAAACTGCTGAATGTAATACAGGTTAGAAATTAAAGTTAGTAAATTCAGTCAGTATGAAGGAGTGTGAGAGAGAAGCATGCACTCTGAGAATCAAGTTGAAAGTAGAGCAGTTGCTATGATACACATTGAGAGTCCATTGTTTTTACACTAAAATGAGTGTAGAAACTTAATTTGCAAATGAGATAGCTTGAAAAGAAATAGCTATTTTTACATAGTAGTCCCAAAAAATTCTATCCATGTTCCAAGAGAGATGCAGGTGAAGATGGTGAATGTCTGCAGACACATCAGACTTTTTGAAAACATCCATCTCCTTTAAACCAAGCCTGGAAAATGGAGCCCATTTATAAAAGTAGCAGGTAATTTTCCAGATATTTCACAGCAAGCAAGTAGGTTGATAATGACTCCTGCTTCGTACACTTTGCTTCTGATAATGTTTTCTACTAGTTTGTCAATACTGCATATCCACATAGCATTGAATAATAACAAGGATAAAGAGTGAGAATCCACAGCCATCTCTGACAAACAGCAAACAAAAAGCAGATTTTTCTCAGCCAATTTACTGCGTCATTTCTACCTCTTTATGTTCTACACACTCCACAGTTAATTCTCCAGTGAGTGAAATCAGTTCAGTCTATGGCAGGGGTGGACAAATCCAGTGCTGGAGGGCCACTGTCCTGCATATGTTAGATGTTTCCTGCTGCAGCACATCTGATTCAAATAAATGGGTCGTTATAACAGACCTGTGCAGACCTGGATGACAAGCTGATGATGATCCATTCATTTGAATCAGGTGTGGAAAAAAAAATGTTTTTTCAAAATAACAAGTTTGTGCTTATTAGGGGAAATAGGGTAATTAGGGGAGTGTTTTTCATTGAGTAATAGCTGCATTGCCATCTACGGTGTCAAACAGTGACATTACTTTAGCTACTTAGCACTTTTGCTGAAATTGACGTTCATCTGTGACCTAACTGAACACTATCATCTTAAAGATAATTTGACTTGCTGTGTTGTAGTACTAAAAGCCTATCTACGTGTATCTATCCTATGGGTTTCATTTTTTTCAGGGAGTAAAATTTCATGATAGTAATAATTAATAATAATAAGAAGCGATTTTCTGCCATCGGTTCTGGAGGAAGCGATAACTGCATGGACTGGCCACTCAGGGATGCATAATCATGTTTTCAAAGAGCACCAGCTACATCTGCAATAAAATGTAAGAGCCCATACATGTAACAAGGGTTTTTGATTTGTATGTTGTTGTTTTTTCTACAAGTGCACCGGCGAAACATGACTCTAATTAATCTTAATGATTTAAAGAAAGTAACATTTCAAAGGCATGCTTGCTTCCTTTAAATTGCACAGCTGTTGTAACATATTCAAACCAAAACATGTTTGTGTGGAGTTAAAAATAAAATTAGATACGACATGAAATGCAAGCTCCAGCAATCGCCCCCTCTGGCCACACGTCCCATTGGAATTCCAAACTGACTTTGATGATGTTGGGGTATCATCACGTTTTAAATGGTGGTTCATCAGATAGAGTATAGAGACTATAAAAACACACAGAGGTAAGAGGGACTATTTCACAAAGGAGATCCAACAAAAAACAAACTCCGAGTCAAAAAACTCAGTTAAGAAATGAGTTTTCAGTTTCAGAACAGATGTTCAAAGTTAATTCGATCTACTCTGAGTATGTTGACCCCGAGTGAAAAAGCCATTATCAATAGAACTCTAATACCATGATTCACCATGGCAACGCCAAGTAAACCTATGCTTGCTAGGTGAATTACTGTAGTCACATGAATATCTGCTGAAACGACTGCTGCAGTGGTGAAGGATAGACAGTTGATGTGGTAGAAATTACAGAACAAGTGAATGTGTAATTTCAATATTTAGCAAAAATGATGCTGCAATACCTAGTTGATGAAGCATAAAAATATATTTCAGACAGGTAACAGACTCAGCTGTACTCACTTTAATAACATTTTTTTAACATTAACAAAGAAAAAAAATATTCAAGAAGCATCAGTGGGAATATGCAGTCAGTACATCCAGTCACTCTGGTAATCCTAAAGTTCTTCTTTTCACAGAAGGGAAGGAAGGAGGATACTAAAAAGCTATTTTAAATAATTAATGATATCAACTTTAATCATGTAGGTTACCCAAAACCCTACTATGATTACTTTTTACATTTGTGGCTAATGACAGAAGAAAAAGAGAGGGAAAAAAAAAAGCTCTGCACTTCAGTTTCTAAAGGGGTATGTTCAGTATCCCCTTTGTTACTAGGAAAAATGACATTTTCAAATAAATAACAGCTAATAAAACAAAATAACTCAAGATATTTCATGTGAGGTCTCAGCATACGATGGGTGATATTTGTGATGCACAGAGGAATAAGATCATGTTTGTAAGTGTCTGAAAAACAGTAGATCTAATGTTCTTTTAAAAAATGAATTGGGTATCACAAATAGTGATACTGGCTTGACAGCAGTCAGCTATATCTATCCTCAATATACTTTCCCTACGCAAATGCAATTTGTCATCATTCAAAGGTCTCCAATACACACGCGCAATATGATCAAATGTCTGATGAAATTGAATTCGTTTCAGCTCCATGATGGGGAGGAGACAGAAAATAACTCAAAGTATGTAGAAGTAAACCAGCTCCCCACCAGGTTTAGTTCACAGAGTCAGTTACTGTGGTAACAAACTCAAGAGTATGATGGTTTAACTGAATCCTCTTGCTGGGGTTAAGTCACCTCACTTTGTAAAATGGAAAACTCAGAGTTCCCTGAGTTAAGGTTCAACATAGTCAGAGTTCCTATACAACCTGCTTTCTGAGACGGACCTCAGTAATGTAGAAATGGATTCACAAATACAAACAGACCAAAAGCTTCATGCTAGATGATGATTAAATTGCCAATTTATTAGGAACTGTCAGAAAATCAAACATGGAAAAATAAAAAGAAGATAAAATTCATGGCCTCTAACAGTTAAAAATGTTTTCGACTGATGAAACAATACAGAAAATCTAAGCCAGAAATCTGGTTAAAATAGGGTTTTCTGAGGGGTATCCAAGGAAAAGAAAAATGTCTTATTAGCTTGGTTCAAGAGACATGAAAGACAAATGTTAAAGTCAAACCTGCATCAAAGTAGAATTTATTGTTGCTTATAGCAACAAATAGAATGGCGTGAAAGAATGGCACTGTTCCTCATCACTGAACAGTTGACGTGAGGCTTGAAAAATAAATTTTAAAGAGGAAAAATACTGTTGCATGGCAGCACGTTATGCATCACAAAAATGTTTTAATATTTTCCTTGGTAGTGAAAAAAGATGATATACAACTATGGGAATATACGCAACAATAAGAGTCATACTTTAAGTTGTCTAAGCCAGTGTAAGACTGCTAAATATTTGGGTAAGAAGCCAGTCAGAACAGTAAAGGGCTATTTTAAAATAAACAATTGAAAAAGCCTGAATTCACTTTGCAATTTGTTAATTTTTTTTGCAATAAACACAAACCTGTTTGGTGTGCTCCTCTGAAAGTCTTGACCTTCTTGAGCCTCAAATGATCCCTGGAGTACTCTCTGAGGTGCAACATAAGGGACCAGGTAATGTAAGATGTTTTCATTTGTTTTCCACTGTGTTTGAAGGTGCTGATCAGGACTCATCTCAGGCATGATTTCACATTATGTCAGCCATTCCTCTCATTGCTGATCCGGGGTTCTGCGTTCTCCGCTGTAGATGCTGCTGGTAGATCACATGGTTTCTTTTTCTTCTCATGAAGGAGATCTCAACTGACGAAGGACTGTTGTCACATTATCCATAAGATTCATGTTTTTTTTTTTTTCTAATGATGGTCTCCTTAATTTAGACTGAGATTTCCTTGTAATTCATATTGACAGCAAAACACTTGCCAAATGCCAGCTCAGTATCCGAGATAAACTTCAGGCCTTTTATCTGCTTCATTTCTTTTGAAGTTAGAAGGTAGTGGACCATACCAAAATATGATGCAGACGCTACGGCCAGAATTTGGTAGAAATTGTGAGTTGAGGATTCAACATGCCCTGTATCTTTGATTCAGGATTTTGGTGGTGTAAAGATGAGGAGTATGGTTTCTTGGCACACTTAAGGCCACTCAGTACCAACTGAGCATTGTTACAAACAATTTTTTTAAAGACAAAAAGTGCCTAACCAACCCAGTATTTGAAGGGCGTATCTATGACAGTGGTCAGTGAGTGCATATACTGAAAGACATTTTGAAGATTTTAGAATGACTCAGAGTACTCAAACAAAGGACATCTTAAAATCTATGAGAAGTATTGCGTAAAAGTCTTACCCCTGGGTCTCACCGGGCACGGGGATCCCAGCTGCATAGTGCCAGTTGTTGTGAATCACAGCGACTCTAGTCAAGGAGAGTGCTCCCACCAGAAGCGCAACGACACAATTTACAAGCATCCCAGAAGCCACCATCCTCTCTACTCTGTTAGAGATACACTCCAAGTCTATTTTGGCGTTGGACTGCCGCTAACATGCATCAATTCACACATGGCAGATTAAGCTTAGACAAAGTCGGATATGAAAATGGAATTAAGAATATAGTTTCGTTTTTGGCTGTTTTTTTTTTCTTTTTTTCAAAATAAAACCCTGCGAGCAGGTTTCCTCTTGTACATCGACATTGAGTTAACCTGTGGAGGCTGCCGGTTAATAATTCAGAGGCTGTCAGAGATTTCAACCACATGCTTTAGAAGACTAAAAGCACAATCTGACACCCTCCATACAATTTATGTGGAAGAAATGACAAGATATGCTGATAAATCTCTTTAAGGAAGCAGGTCATTTCCTGATTCTCATGTGATCTCAAAGCTTTTGAGTAAACTCATAATCTCTCAAATCTACCTTAAGAGGCAACAGTTGGAGGCACTGCAACTCTGAAACACTCCTGGTGGATCTGAGGTAATGCTGAGATCAGAGCAAAACTGCTGCTCCCCTGCTCCTGGTGGGATATAGAAGTAAAGCACCCCTTGTTGCTTTATCCAAGTCTAAATGATTGCTCATTTTATTTTTTGGTCACTTTACTATGATACAAACAGAAAATGGAGTGATATTATAGAGTAGACTTATTAAAATGGACCTCATCTTCTATTGATAGACCAAACAGAAGATGATGGTAAAGGTTTAAAAAGAGTGGTATTCTTACATTTTCTCTCTGCAACACAAAGAAACTGTAAATTAAATATGGATGCCATTACAACATTGAATAATAAAAAAAAAAAAAGCTGGCATGCCTCAGACTTTTGCACATTAATTGCATTAAATCACGGCAACAAAATCTTTGGCTGTGATATCAGCCAAAGATTTCTCCAAATTAACTTAATGAGTTGCCCACACGCACATTTTATGAGTTCAAATGACATTTACTTTAAAAAGAGTAACTAATAATATATATATTTGTATGCTTTAGTTCAAGACTCCCCAGCTTGTGTCAGACGCGAAAAAAGAAACCACTAACTGCAAACTATTAAACAAGTGCAACATGCATCCCTCGACTCAGGATGATGCTTCAACAGAAATCCTCTAATTTCTCTCTGATTTTCACAAGGGGTAGATCAGCTCTGACGTTGGAAATGTTGGAATAGATGAGAAAAATTTGTAATCAATTACATACAAGTAGATAATGTCATTCAGCCCCAATAATTGAATTTATCCTTCAACCAATGTGTCAGAGAGCTTTTACAGCACAAACAGTTATTGGAAAATGGGTTTTCTGACTTTGGAAAAATCCAGCATTTGCTTAGTCGCTAATTATGTAAGAATCACAGTCACATCAATATTTCATCAATTCTGCTACTGTCTTTTTTTTTTCTTAACCAATAAATGCAATACAAATTTCTCCAACTGCATATCTGATTTCAATCATTTATAAAAAGAAGAAATTCTATTTTGCTGAAATGCGTTGTCCTCAACATAATGGCCATCCATAATAATGAATTCTGCAGCCCACAATATGCAGATGTTGCCTGTTTACACGGGTAAAATATGTAAACCTACCTTTTACAACTAAAGAATTCTGACTATTTTTTTTTTCCTTTTTTCTCCCAATGATGTTGCTTGTGTAAATATGCAAAAAGGAGAAATCTGGCTCACTAAAATAGGGCTTTCAAAACAATTCTCTCCTTTTAAATCCTCCCTCAAGCAAAAGGTATGTCTCCTACAGATTCTGAAATTCTTTTCTTTCAAAGAAGGGACATGCTGTTTCCAAATTCCAGATTAGCTCAGCGACTTTTCATCCTGTTCGCCCTCATCTAAACTGCTCTAAAAGGGAAGTTCCAGTATAGTCAAGCTATTTTCATATCACCCTTAGCCAAGGAAATGTGCTTAAGCCTCCCTTGTGCCAAAAATCAGTGAGGTTTTAACTAGTGTTTTAAAGAAATGTTCATCCTGTCTTTTGATGGCTAATGTCAACAAACAGAGAAGCTCCTTTCCCTGAGTTTTGCAGTTGATTTGTATTTTCACCCCAAAATAGAACATTAATTAAAAATAATGATTTCACATATGGTTTTTAAAAGTTCTGAATAGTGTGTTCACATGTACGTACTGTGCTAACTTGGCAGCGTGTTAGCAGATGTTTGGCTCTGCATGCGCGCCTGATGAATCTGCTGCTTCTCTGGCAGCGAGGAATGTTGGCTCCTCTCCCTGTCTTATCAAGGGGAAACAGCTCTGACTGAAATTCTGACACTGATAATTCTCCTAGAGGAGAATGTGCAACAGCTTGGCCATAATTAGAATTAATGTGTGGAAGAAAAGTAGGGATATGAACCATCACAACAATGATCAGTTCTAATCACCTCCGCCAAGGAGGTTATGTTTTTACTGGCATTTATCTGTCTGTCTGTCTGTGTACAAGATAACTCAAAAAGTTATGGATGGATTTTGATGAAATTTTCAGGAGTTGTCAGAAATGTGAAAAGGGAGAACTGATTTCATTTTGGGTGTGATCCAGAAGAAATCCTGGATTCTTGGTCACTTTAAAATTTTCAATAACATTGCGGTCAATGGGGCCAAAAATTTTGTTTCTCAATATAATTATTGCCCAAAATTCATGAAATTTCACTCAGGGATTGACATTGGAAACATCTATCAAATTTCAAAGGCTGATCCAGATCTGATCCAGAATGCAGATTTTATCGCAATCTGTAAATCGCTATATGTGAGAACAGTTAACGTCTGCACTCTCCGAGTGCTTTTATCAGTTATCATTTTTAAAATAGGTCAGGGACTGGTTTGGCTTTTTCAAAACTCAAAAAAAAAAGGAGAAAAAAAATTAGAATAGAATTTTTAAATTGTGAATTATTCATGAAAAGAAGCCTATTACATATTGTTCCAGAAAAACACCTCAGATGTATGACTCTAAGCTATTCTGTGTCAGGTTTAAGCTTCCTGCTTGGAATAAATGCTTTTCAAAGCATTGTAAGAAACACTCAATATGTGGAAAAACACATTTGATATCACAGGCAGGCCAGTGGCCCGGGAACCTGTTTTAACATAGCTCCAACAACATGAATTACACACTCTCACGTGTGATGCCAGGTGCTCCCAAAAATATTAAAGATGGATTTTTTTGTTACTCGAATGAGTCTTATAATAGAAGGCAAGACTACTCAAGACTGTGTTCAGGTGCGTGGAAATGAGCTCCGTCCTGTTATCTGCTATTTAACAAAGCTTCTCATTACTTTGTGACTGCTGAGCGGAAACGAAAGCTATCTGCATGGAAATGCATGCTGCTTAGACACAACACCATATTTCATTAACGTTGTTGTGTGTATTCTGCATGCTAAGGGCTTGTTCTCATTGTATCAAAGGGTGTCACTGAAAAGCACAACATCTCATTGCTGCCACTTAGAATAATTTAATTCAAGAGATTTATGTGAAGGGCTTGCATTTCAAATTGTGTCCACAGATACAGTCATCATAACAGGAAATAAAAGACTGTATGCCTCAGCTCAAATGAAGCAGATGAAACCATGGAACAAGGTAAAACACCTTTGCCTTAAAATGGACAAATGTTCTGCTACAAAATAGTAATTATATTACAACCCACATTTTTTTTTTAAATTTGGGCAGTGTAAAATGTGAATAAAATCAATACAATAGAACTCAAAAAATATATTATTAAAGTAGGGAAATGTACCATATTTAGAAAAAAACAAGGTAATTTTTTACCCCCATCCTTCCACCCCACCCCCCATACCGTCAGATATGCATGTTTTTGAACCCATGCAATCCACTGACTTGGGTTTGTATTCTTGTGTAATTCACTTCAATTACCTGAGAGGTCACTGACTTGCTACCTTGTTTTGTTTCTTTTTCTTCTTATTTTATTTTATTTTTTGATGTGACTTGTCTTTTTACTTCTGTTCAAGAACAAGGTACCTGGTTGAGGTTATGAATTGTTTTGGCTCGCAAACTCCTCTTTACCAATGTACATCTAAAATGTTGAAAAATTAGTTGGTACATGAATGGATAGATCTAGAGATAGGTAGGTTATGTTAATGGCTTTGTTTTCTCAATCTTATGCCCATCATGTTCTCTTTTAATCTCTGGAAGTTCTGTTTTCAAATGATAATCTTTTCCTGGAGGGTGTGAGAAAGATTTTAGGAGTGGATTTATTAGATAAACAAAAGAGCAAACCCCAGGAGAAATAAACATGAAATTGATTTAAATAAATCCTATTACTGGAGAATACATTCCAACTCTGAGAAAATGCAGTGGTGGAGGTGATTCAGATCATCTATCAAGTTGCCAGCAGAAATGCTATTTTAGCATAATTCAATAATCTGAATAAAAGCACTTCATAACTATACTCTCCAAAAAATAGGTGGTGACGCACGAATGAATGAATGTGCAAGGTCAGTCACAAATACATCCATGCACTTGGGAATAAACAGAAGTTTTGTGTAGTTTAGCAATCTTACTGTTTTATCATGGGACTGATAAAACAGTCCCTCTGGTTTAGTAATAATAGGTGTTTTACCCTTATATTTTGGAGTTACAAACTGGGTTAGTGTGTTCCAATGTCATTGCAACCTTAAAGAGCATCAACATGCCTGCTTGTTAATTCAGTACTTAATGGAGCATTATGTTTTACAGCATAGCCAACCACACATTGACTGAGCTGAATGGAATAAATGGAATAAATTAATTAAATAAAATAATGGTTACTAATCACTGAATCAAAATGATATTTTTGCTGTAAAAAATATTTTTAAAATAATGGAATATTTTGAATAATACTAAAATAAGATAAATTCCAGCTGAAACTCGAGGAAAGTTACAAGTCCAGCAAAGAAAGTGACTGAGTTGAAATCTCCGGAGATTGCACTGAACATATTTTCCATGTATGTAGCGTAGTGAGCTCACAACAGCATGTGCGGTGTTGGCAAGTAACATGGGTGGCCAGTCTCAGATGGCAATATGGATGAAACTCAAAAAACTGTTCAGTATCTGGGATGCAGATATCCTCTTTCGTAGCAACACGTCCAGGATTACACCATTTATTTTTCAGAAGGACTGCGGTCTTTTCACTTTTGCCACTCTGCCTCTAGTCTTTTTCTGTTTTGAAATACAGTTAAAGAGGTGTTGGAGTCCAGTGTTGGGCCATACCATGTGCTACAGAAGACCGCATGGCTTTCTGAGACAAAGAAAGACAAAGAAAATCATAAAACTCAAGTCCCCAGCATTACTAGCGGTTTTCAGTTTCACACCTAGGTGTGAAACATGACGTCTCCCTCTCTCTCTGTTTCCCACTGGCCGGGGACCCCCGCTCACAGCGGGGTCTCTCAAACGAAGGCGGACCGCAGATCCCCCGTTTAAATACCGGCTACCTCCTCCCATTCCCTCTCTTGCTTCTCCGCTCTCTGACCTGCACACCCAGGACAAGCTGAGCCGCTCCTGTGACCACCCCGGGGCGTAAACCTCTCTTGCTTCTCCGCTCTCTGACCTCCATTACACCCAGAAAAGGTGCTCATCTCTGTGGCCTGCACCAGCAAGGTAAATAGCCAAAGGCCTGTTTCCCTGGCGACCTGTTGCATCCCTCTGGTTGTCGACGACAATCACATGCCTGGTCCGATCGTGACGCGCCACACGGTTGAGCCGCGACGTACGAAGAAACGACGCGTAGGAATCACCCGCGCGCCTCGGACGCGTGAACAGCCTCAGACGAACCGGGACGGACGCCCGGCTGTTGTTGCTGCCCAACGCCGCACCCCTACGTTAATCACGCAGAGAGAGAGAGAGGAGGAGAGCCGCTCTTGACCACCCGTGGAGCGTAATTGATCAGCGGTGCTGCCGCCATCCCAGCCTGATCAATCTCCCAGGACACTACCACGCCACCGATCGCTTCCGGAGCGATCCACGTAAGAGGACTTTGTGTCTGGGCAGAGTTACTTAGTTTAGTTAATATCTCTGTGCTTTCTGTGACAGTGTTTACGGTATTTACCCACGCGATAGCAGGGTTTCCTCACCACCAGCTGACCGCGCTGTGATTTCAGATAAACAATCAGTTGGAGAGTGCGGGAGTCAGCTCCACACTCTCCCTTCTGTGGAAATCCTCGGAGCGATCACGGCACCGGTGGTTAGGAATCATCCTGGCGTTGTTGATTTTACCCTGCCTTTTTTTGTGCACTGCCTTTCCTACTAACCACCTTTGTGAGGACGTCACCACGTGACTTCGTCGGCCTTCTTGTAACGGCCTATCGTGAGAGTCGGCGGCCATCTTGGTTAGGGTGGAACCACAACGTGACTCCATCCGCCATCTTTGGTGCCCTATCACAAGAGCCGGCGGCCATCTTGGACATCCCTCTCACATTACCGCACGCACACACACACACACACACACAGGCACACACACACACCTATAGTTCCCAGCACACATGTATATAAGTTTACACTGGTTTCCATTGAATGTTTAATTTGCTTATGTTTAGTTTAGTCGTCTCTTAGTTAGTAGATATCAGAATCTTAATTCAATTTGTTCTTTGATATTTGTGTTAATAAATTCTGGTATTCTAATGAGAGAAGTTGTTTGTGGTTATTTTACACAGTTTGTAACATTGGCTGGTTGAAGAGGTCTGTGCTCGGACTCACATCTTCTCTGTTGCTCTATAGCGCCACACCTGGTCACGGGCTGGCACGCATAGAACAACAGCCATTTTTGAGACTGATTGTGCCATTTAGTCCTTTTTCCTGATTTATCAGGTGGTGCCCCGTTTCATTTTATTAACTTTCTGGTTATTAGCAACCGCCCCTCAAGACGGTTGATAATAACCCCCTTTTTTGGACTAAACAAGCACTTTATACGCCTTATTGCACAACACCAGAAAAGGGCCTGAAGCCATGGACATCAACCACATGAAACGCATAATACTAAATTCTTGTCATTCCAGTCAGGTCCTTGTCAGCACTACAAGATAATTTGATTTTCCAGTTGTTGTATTAAAAATAGAGTCTTATAATCACCATGAAATTTGCAGGAAAGAAAAGGTTGAAACTTCCTCCTCAATGCTCCTACCCCAAATCCTTAAATTCTCATCTTCAAATTATATGGATTTGGGCTCCTATTGAGGGTATTACTTTGGTTTTGACTGAGAACTGAAAAAGCTTTAACTTTATTTCTTTAGCCACTCCAATGTACACCTGCACGTAGCCTTCAATGTCATATAGGAGACAGAAGCTCCGGGCATAAACCCCCTACATTCAAAAAGTAATTTAGAAGAGGTAATTTTATAATGTGTGTGTGTGGGTGTTGTATTAAAATAGGGTCAGGTCAGCATGGCCTGTTTCTCAGTGATATTAATATCTAATGTAGAATATCTAATCCAGTGTGAGATATTGCTCAGGCGCCATGGCATGATTTTTTGAGACACTAACTGTCGGGGAAAATTTAGCTCAAGGCTCAACGTATTGATAAACAAGTGTTTAAGAATGACTGCATGTCCTTGATTCATTGTCTTGTGCTGACAACAGCTGTTGCCATTCTCTGCTTGTATACAAATGGAGATTAAATCCACTTTCACCCTTGTCTGATTGTCAAGTGCTTTGTAAAGTGTTGTACAATTGCATCACTAGAACTCACTAATTATTGGTAAACTAATGTACATCAATTAGTAATATTTTTACAACAGTGTGTTATATATATATATATATCTTCTGGCAAAAACCACATGAAATATTATTCAAACCACATGCAAAAGTGGTTTCAGTGTGATACATCGAAATCTAAATGACTTTGCGTCATTCACATTGTGAGACAAACAATTGTCTACCAGAGTGATGGAAGTGACAGGAGATTACTCCATTAGGCAGTCTTAGTTGCTCTTTTGCTATTAGCCAACCTACCAGCATCATGATCTCTGCCGTACTGACATTCTGGCAGACAACCACCCAAAATAAAGCCGTTCACAGAGGTGTCCTCCTTCTCTGATTTCCTGTAGTTTATAGAGAATTCGCACCAAAACTCCACTTTGCTACATGTCACAGCAACATAATCAGGCACGACAATCCATTTTGGTTTGTTTATATCCATTTTATGCATGTAGGCTGCCATAGTATCTATGTGGATTCCAGAATGTTATAAAGATCCAGCCAAATCCGATCTCAACACTTGAAAAATACCATGTAGACAGGATTTGGAAAATCGATCTGGGCTGCTCTACTGAAAAATATAATTTCCTGAGGAAGTTATTATTTTAGTTACTATTGTCATTTGATGGAGAAAAAAAATCTGCTTCTAAAGTTATAAAAAGAATAATTCAGTTGAATGTTATATTCTGGAAGCTCTGTTTTGTAATGCTGATTTTCTCAAAGTACTTCCATGCTTATTTTGATGTGACTTTTCTTTTTGCTCACAATTAGACTGGCTGATATAGTGGAACACTGGCCAATGTTCCACTATGAATACTGCATACTGGAGACGATCTCAGAACCTGACAATACATTCACAAACCTAAAACTTTAGATGACTTAGAACCACCCCATTTTACCTAGAATTCTTTTCGACAGGCAAACCATACACAGACACACACACACACACACCCATTTGTCGGCGGGCTTTAGAGCTCATATTTGAAGAGACAGCGATGAGGAAGATGTCTCCGAATATAGGGATAGTTCATAGAATTCAGCAAACATTGACCAGCACAGCATATTTTGTATTTTAAAAACTTGCCATACTCATTCAATTCCTGCCTAACATTTTCCTGCCCCACATTATGCTCTTATCTCTGTCACTTATGTAGCCCAGAAATGAAATGACTTCTCTCCCAATTCATTAACTCTGATATATTTCCAGAGGCACATATGAAATAGAATTCCTCCTATTTCCAGTAGTCATCTTCTGTATGATGGTTTCAGTACCTAACATTATTGGTTTATTTTTGTTATTTTTTTTTTTTGTTTCATTGTTTTGTTTTGTTTTCCCTACTCTTCTTTACAGCATTGGTTCAGTTGACTGAGGTTTGCGTTCATTTGGCTTGGTTTTCCGTATGATTTCTCACCCTGAACCCTTTTTGTCACATTTTGCCAAGAGCTCACCTTGTACACTGAAAGAGGAAAAAACAAATACATTTTATAATATTTTTTTTTTTAGCCTATTTTTAGTATTGTGTAGTCTATTTTTAGTATTCTTTAGTATTTTCTGCAAGCCCTGTTGCAACTTTACTTTTTATCTGTCCAACTTGAGCTGCTGTAACAAGTGAATTTCCCCAGTGTGGGATTAATAAAGTTCTATTCTATTCTAAAACAAGAAAAATGTCTTCACACACATTTCCATAAACTGGAAACAGTGAGGGCAGTCTGCCCCCCCAAATCATGTAAAACATTTATCAAGCAAATCAATTAGAGGGGAACAGTTCATGCTTGTGTTTTTGCACATTAGGTGAGGGGAAGGGAAAGAAGCTTAGGAGAGCATAGAGATAGACAGCAGTTGGAATGAACAGTGATCATGAAGATCTTTGATGGCTGGTAAGAAGTAGAGGTGCTTGATGGGAGATTCTGTTTGGTCTTCTCTATGGGCAGCATGTTAGTGTCACGTTTAGCACAGCTGCCTAAAGAGAAAAAGGTTCTGGGTTCAAAGCTCCGTTGGGGTTTTTCTGCTTGGAGTTTGTGTGGTCTCTCTGTATGTGTTTTGGTTTTCTCCAGGAATTTCTGAATCTTCAAACAGTCCAAAAAAACTTGCATTCCAACTAATAAGTGATTCTAAAATGACTGCAGAAGTGAATGCAATTGTGCATAGTCGATTGTTTTCTTCCTCTTTGTGTAGCCGTATCATGAAATGGTAACCTCTCCAGGCTCTACCGTACCTCTTTACAACAGGGCTGAGGTCAGACTGCCTGCAGTTCTAATCAGGTTGTAATGGATACAGAAAATGGATTAACATATAAATTAAAAATACCAAATGCACAATTTCTAGACATTAATACAGTAGTTTTAGACAATATGCCAGTGGACTAGGTTCGGTTTTATCTAAGCACAACAAAAATGGAAACATGACTATTTTCTTGTGGGTGCATCTGTGTTTTCTCTCTTTCCCACACACAAAAGCATGCTGCAGTCACACAAAAAAAGGATATACATGCTGAACTAATTTTCTAATAAAAAATATGGAAAGGAGGTAGTTCAAACATGTTTGTAATTTGCATGTTTCCAAAACACTTTTCATTTCCTTATCTTCTCTCAACATTAGTTCATTTAGACAACAATAAACTTTCTTTTTTAACTTGAACTGCTGAGCTGAAACTAGATGCCTACAGCATATTGGGTTCTGTTTGCTCTGCTTGGCCTTTTGTACTGATGATGCTTGCATTCGTGACTCCTCTCTGTGTTACTTTGTGCTGTAAGCTTCAACTTGCTATGGGCAGTGGTGGCCGCAGCCCCGTAAGCTGACCAGAAATTGAGTGTGAAAATCTTATCCTAAAAGTTGCTTTTTTTTGTTTGTTTTTAATGTGGTTTAATTTTTTTTTTTTTTTTTTACAATATTCAAAACAAACTTTAAAAACTATCATACAAAGAAAAAAGAAGTAAGAAAGTCTCCAATAATTCCAAAGTTCCTGCAACAAACAAAAAAACCTGGCTGCATCACTGGGTCACTTGATCACATGTCTTTTACTTATTTTTTGTAATGGAGATTGTATTTATTTTGTAGTGAGGTCTCAAACTCCAGGAGGGAACAAACTGTTCTCTCATCTCATGATGATAAATGTCCCCATGGCAAAATCTTGAATGCCTTCTAAGCTTACAACAACATCATACAGTGGTGAGTCTTTGGTCTTTGGAGAAGATAGAACAGGGGAATCTAGGAAAGAGGCCAGGTAAACTGAAGTGCCATTCTTCCACTGGACTGGAGAGGATAAACTCCATGGAAGTATCTTACCACATCTTTTTCAAACTGAAGCTTTCCCAGTGATGGACCCAGTGTCACACAATTTCTTCCCAAGAATAATCACTTGCTTAAAAAAAAATACATTTATCAAAAATTTAAAAAAAACATCCTGCTTTTAAAAAAATATAATTTTTTTTTTTATTTTTCAACAGCTTTACTTCTTTTCCTATGATTCCAAAAAGGCATTCTTTCTTTGATAGTGCCAATGTGCCTTTTAATGTTTAGAGAAATGAAAAGCAGTGAAGCTATTAAATTATTATTATTATTATTATTATTATAAAAGAGGAGATATGCATTACTATCAATATTTAAATTCATAATTAAAAGTTCAGAGCTCTGACTTGAAAGTTATTGACACTATTAACCAATAATGGAGTAATCTTTTTAACTACTAGGAATCTTTCTCAAGGGCCACTAGACAGTTGTAAAATAGAGAACAATAAGTTTGCTTCGATAAACCTGGCCAGTCGTGTGCGAAAATATGTTCAAAATCAAGTTTTTAACACAACAGACATCTGTTGTAAAAAAATGTGGATGGAAAGGTGTGTAATAAGGCAGCTTATAGATCCAAATGAACTAGTTGTGCCAACTAGTTATTTTACATGTAAGATAAAAGCAAGTTAGAGTCTAACTCCTCCTTGAATCACTATCTTATTGTGGTGGAGGGATGTGCTTGCCCGTATGATACTAGGAGCTACGTTGTCAGGGGTCATTGCCTCTGGAAGCTCTCCTAAAGTTAAAATGGTCCTGGAGGAAAATCTAAAAAAAAAAAAAAAATAGCCCAGCATCCCTCACCCAAACATTCAGTCAGCAGGGTCTCACTACAAAGCTGGGCCTAGATCACCATTGTCAGAGATTTTTTGTAACTTTAATGGACAGACTTTCTTGGGGTTTCCAAGGGGCATAAGAGTTCTAGTTCAGTTACTTCAGGAGTCCATCTTTGCTTTGTTTGCAGATTAAGTCATTCTATTGATGCCGTTGAGGTCACGATGTCAAGCTCTTACTGGCTCACAGCCAAGTTTTAACCACTTCATCCCATTCTCATCCCTCCTGTGAAAATCCAAGAGAATTAGAACCTCCAAATCTGAGGCTATGAATCTCTGAAAATGGTGGAAATACCTTTTCAGGGTTGGGGCCAAGGTGCTGCCTTAAGTGGAGAAGTTTAATCTTGTTCGTAAATGACAAGAGAATGGCGCAGGAAATCAGCAGGTGGATTGGTGGAGTGTCTGCAGTGATGCAAAGTCTGGACGGGTCTGGTGTGGTCAAGAGAGAGCTGAGCCAAAAGGAAAAGTTCTCTGTTTACTGGTTGATCTCTGTTCCTACCCTCAACTACGGTCAAGGTAATGACCAAAAAACTATGGTACATTTTATTCAATCCTCAGCAGACTCCACCCAAATGGGTCCAATATTTCATGAGATCAAAAAAATCAAACAAACTTTTCTTTTTCTGCACTTTTCTTTTGGCACTTCTGCTGTGTGGGTGTGAAAACCAGACACTGCATATAGGTATACCAGTGCTGATTTGTAGGGGCTATAAAGTGCTTGTTTAGTTATTAAAGAGTTATTAACAAGTATCCTACGATAGCTATTAATAAAAGTACAACTGTATTGAGTAAATTCATAAATTAAAAATGGGGTACTACCTGATAATCAGGAAATAATGACTAAATGGCACAATCAGTCTCAAATTGGCTGTTGTTCTAGTTGTCCCAACCTATGACCAGGTGTGGTGCCACAGAGCAACAGAGAAAGATGGAGTCAACCAGCAAATGTTACAAACATAATGCTAAATAACCACAAACGACTACTCTCATTAATATTTGTGTTTATAAACTCTGATATAGTCTAAAGATGAACAAACAACACTTGGATTAAGATTGTGATATGTACTAAACTAGATGTTAACCATCTACACATAAGCAAACAAAGCATCAAATAAAATTATTAACATATATATGTGTGTGTCAGAGCAGTGGTGTGCAAACTGTGGTATGGGTACCACCAGTGGTACGTGAGCACTCTCAGGTGGTATGCGGGGGAACCTCATGACTTTCCACATTTGTTTCCATATTTTCACTTAAAAAAAATAGAAACATACAATGCATTAAAAATAAGTTTCAAATGAAATGTGTAGCTTGAGATAATTAAAATTGTCTTTCAAAAAAAAAATTTTTTTTGTTTCATATTCAGTGCAGTGCATATGTAAAAACTTTTAAGTGTGTTTATTTTGCTCTGTAATGAAGTATGAGTATGTTAGAATTGTTGGACAGAGTTGTAAATGTCTAATTTAGTAAAGTAACAATTCAGGTAATAAATAACCACGATAAAGAATAAACATCTCTCCTGTGTGTTTAAAGCTAATTGAGAAGCTATATATGGCTATATTTTAAGAATTGGTCATCATGGTGGTACTCAGAGAGCTGAACAGTTTCTCAGGTGGTACGCAGTATTAAAAGTTTGAGAACCACTGTGTCAGAGGAAATGCAGGTGTGTGTGTGTGTGTGTGTGAGAGTCTGTGTGAGTGTGCGTGGAAGAATATGGCTTCCAACTCAT
Source organism: Hirundichthys speculiger (assembly GCA_018398805.1). Taxonomy (NCBI): domain Eukaryota; kingdom Metazoa; phylum Chordata; class Actinopteri; order Beloniformes; family Exocoetidae; genus Hirundichthys; species Hirundichthys speculiger. The sequence continues at coordinate 22,962 of JAGFBZ010000741.1, read as the reverse complement.
GTGGTGGTGATGGACTACAAAAATGGTGGATGTGTTTACCTGTGTGACTGTGTCACACCTAGAGCAGGAACGCATCAAAAGAACAAAAGAAATCTGAGGCGACAGTTTCTGCACGGGAGCCTCCTCCTGCATGGCAGAGCGTCAGAACATCAGTGGGCCACTCTGTTGTAGCTGCAGACAGATGGGAGACATGGTTCCCGTCTGTCTGCAGTTCAAATCAGCTTACAGGAGGCAAAGAGCTGTGGTTTTCACAGGTTCAGGAGGTAGTGAAAGAGACAAAAAGGGGGACTGCTGTATTTATTAGAGGTGAAACCGTACAGGTGGCTCACGGTACGGTCCGTCTCTCGGTTTTTGTGTCACGGTTTCGGTACGGATTCGGTACAGTTTCGATATATGTTTTGTGCATAAAGTGACAATTCATTTGTCTAAAATTAATTTATTTATTTTGCTTCTCAGAACAAGTTCCAAACAACTGCAGTGCTAAATAACATAATACTTCAAGTAAACAGTTAGTTACCAAGCACAACACTTCAATAAACTCCAGAGTACTGTAGACTTGCCTTTGTTTCCTTGCCTGTTACTATTACATCATAGCATAAAATACATATAAAGAAATTAAAACACACACAAATGTAAATAAAAAACACTGTTAAAGTCCATTTTATTCTTGACTTTTAGTGCACACTAAGGGCCTGATTTACTAAGATCCTAAATAAAGAGTACTAAATTGCGTGTGCACTGAAAAAGTTTGCGCGTGCTGTTGTTGTGTGTTTTGCGGGTGATCAACTAAGAATGCTCGCGCAATTGATAACGGGTGCAAACCGCAGTATTTAAATGAGGTGTTGCGTGTCTTACGGTTTGCGCCATGGAGAGTCTGGATGGAAAGCAGGATAGACGCAAGCGCAAAATGAAATTTGACGAGTTGGAGTTAGAGATATTAGTGGAAGAGGCAAATAAACACATTCATGAACTAAAGCAAAGAAATTTAAACATAACCAAAAGAAACGCAATATGGGAGAAAATGTGCGATGGAATAAATGCAGTTGGTAAGACAAAAAGAACGGCAGATGAGGTTAAAAGAAGGTGGCAAGTATATAAGGCAAAGAACTAAAGAAAAAGTGGCCTTTAATAAAAAAAAGGCCGTTGAGAAGTTCAAGCCTCCATAACCGCGGAGCGCTGTCATTACGGAGATGCGTCTCTGCGCGCAGCTGTGGCATCAATGAGTGGAGCTGTGGCTGGAGCCGACTCGTCCTCACACACTACTCATTCGTAAAAAAAGTATATGTTTTTTCATAAAATCCATCCATCCATCCATCCATCCATCCATCCATTAGCTTCCGCTAATGGATGGATGGATGGACCCGAAGTCGGGTCGCTGGGGCAGCAGCTTCAGCAGAGAGATCCAGACCTCCCTCCCCCCGGCCGCTTCCACCAGCTCCTCTGGGAGAATCCCGAGGCGTTTTTCATAAAATGATGTGGAAATAACCCATTTTATTACAACTGAAATTGTGCTTGGGAGGAGTATTTTCACCGGACATTTTGACCGGAGAGATTATAAAATCCCGGACTTCCGCATATTTTACCAGACAAAGTCCAGCAATTACCAGACAACGGAAACCCTGGTGCCTCCTGTGGCAACCTTTTGCTTAATAATACTCGATTTAACATTCAAATAAAATATTTCTCCTTTTGCATGTGCAAACAAATTTACACGAGTCCGAAAGACTCTCTCTCTGCGTATTCTTTGATTTTGGCGATGTCGCCTCCTTGCCACAATAACAGCAGCCATCGGTGCGTAATGCTGGACAGAATAGCACCTTCCTTTCGAACGTACTAAATACAGACGCAATCACAATCCCCGCAATTACTTTCAGGGTTGGTAAATCTCATTGCGTGTGGTAAATGGACCTATTTGCATCTTCCCCTCCCAGTATTTTGCGCTTTCTGGCGGGTACGCCCCATATTGTTTATTCATCAGGGCAAAAGTGCTAAATGAACAGCGTGTGCTATTTTGCTCATTTGAGAGGCGCAGTCCTGTTTGCACGCTGTTAGTAAATCAGATTGCGCATTGGTTTGCGGGTGGTGTCAAGTTTGCACACGTTTTTACGCACGCAAACCTTTAGTAAATCAGGCCCTAAGTAGTATAAAAAGAGAGGTAAGCAGTTGCAAAAGAAAAAGTGCAATTTATCTATGACAAATTTGGGAAACATTAATTCAGAGATTCAGAAATACCTCTTGCTTTGCCTATTTCAAATGAACATATTATTAATACATGGCTTCTAAATGCTCCCACTGCTCGGGTTATGTTCTCGTAGTTATCTGAGGATGACACGGTAGGTTTGTTGAAAAGGCTTCTCTATGGACAGTTGTTGTTTTGCTGCCGTTACCTTTCCGGGGTGTACGGAAAGCGTAATATCAGGATGATTACGCTGGGAGATGCTTGTCCATGTGGCTTGTGTTTCCGTTTGAGTACGGGACGTGTCTCAAGCAGCGTTTGTGAAGTTAACTGTTTTCACTCCCTCGCCGGTGTATTCAACAGCAAAACCAAAACGCTCCCAAACCGGCGATTTGTTGCCTAAAAGGCACGCACACTCACGTGCAAGTCCAATGCAAAATGATTGGAACATAAATCCCGCGGGACATAAAAGCGTATTGTCATTTGTCAATTGCAGGTTGTACCGAACGGTTTCGGTATTTTACTGAGTACCGTTGCATCCCTAGTATTTATAGACCAGTTGTTGATTATCAACAGGGACCCAAAAGCCAAGTGAGGGCGCAGCTACATCACTTTACATCTGGGTGTAAAGTAATTTATCCTGCAAAGCCTTTTCAGGGGTTGGAGTCATTTTGAGGTTCCTTGTCTCCCTCTGTGGGAGTTTTTTACTTGCTATTATCCTTCTTTAGGATTCAATATTATATTTTTAGTAAATGATATTTGCTCGGGGGTCATGCTCTGGGTCTCTGTAAAGTGCCTAGAGACAATTGACATTGTAACAGACGCTATACAAATGAATTGAATTGAATTGAATTGAATTGAATTGAATTGAATTGAATTGTCTCGAACCATGTGGTCAGGCTTTGCTGTTGTGGTTAGGCCTTTCTTTGTGTCAACACTTGGTGTGGCCCAACAATTTTAGGAGTGCACCTCAGGTCATAATAGGTTAAAAAGATTATACTATACTTTTGGAGATTTTAATAGCACTTCGTGCGTGTGCATTGTTGTAAGTCCACATGTGACCCTGCAATGGACTGGTAACTAAACAGATGAATAAACAGTGATGCGTAATCTCTAAATTAAGCAGCGCCCTCTTCTTGTTATATTGTGTCTTTCTACATTTTTGAGGTGCTGCATTTTTGAGGTGATTGACGCCCCCCCCCCCCCCCCCCCAGCACCCCCACTTCCTGTGGTACTGTCCTTGACAGATATACTGAATATGAATACATACTAATATGAATGCATTTGCATTTGCACCATTTGTTGCTTTAAGTTTTCCAAAGCACTCTCACATTCACCTGAGCTACTTTAACAATAAAAGTCGTCTCACTGTGTTCTTTCCAGTAGAGACACGATGTGGAAAGTCAATGAGGGAAAAGAAAATGAGCATGAAATTGTAAAGAGAAGGGTAAAAAAAAGTAATAAACATAGAGTGCAGGGCAAACAAATTTGAATAAAGTGTTTTTTAAAGAATTTCATCAAACTGTTTTATTGGAAATGCAGTGTAGTCCACTTTTTCAGAATTATTTTGCCTAAAAGATATCTTGCAGCAGATGAATGTGAAGGAGGGATCCAGAGGTAGAATGTAGTACCTTATAACATGAGGTAAACCTATTTAATAAAGGCAGTGGAGTAAATCGTGTATGGTCAGTCAAGTGTTGTCTCCTTTGCTGGTGAAAGGCAAAGAACATTCAGAAAATAATTTGAAAAAAGCAAGTTGAATTTATAAATTCGCAATACCACTGAGAAGTAATGAAAGCTGTTCACTGAGCAGATCTTTGCTATGTAGCTATTGTCACTTTCCACTTTGAGAATTTTGTTGGACAGCTGTTAACCTGAAAACAACGGGGGCCCCCAAACCATCATTGGGTGATATATACCCTTTTTTTTTTTAATTCTCCACAGCAATCAAGCAGAGTGTGACAGATGGAAATGAAAGGGCAACAGGGTTAGAACAGCTTGCAGCCACACACACATCAATTTTCTTTCTACACACACATTCTCCAGTCAGTAGGAAGTCCCGTAACTGTCTGCTGCTAGCCCATGAAATAAGCTGCTCCCACACTGTTACACTATGTGCTTTAATTTTGGGCTTCAGTGGTCAGAACTCCACTCTGTGACCTGGTTTTATTTCATCTGAACTTAAGAGGAGTGGCTTTCCCTATACTCACATCTCAAGTGTCCTCTTGAAAAAGTATATAGTGTTTGTTTACCTAAAAGACAAAGACAAAGAATAGTTGCAGGTATCTAAAACAAAATTATGTTGATTCTGTGACAAACTAGCATTTCAACATTTAATATTAAATATTAATATAAAGGCTTCTCTCTACAATTAGGTTTTACATGACTTCACTATGTAGCAGTACCACTTTGACCACATGGAGACACCACATACATAAGAAAGTTCAGTGTAAGACACAACGAAGTGCACCTCTAGTGGTACAAAGTGGTATTACAAGCTGTACAGACCCATCTCCATGGTAGCAGTCAAGCACTGTCAGGGGTGTTTTTGTCAACACATCAGATCTATATATCTTCTTGTTGTCAAAAGTGGCTTTGCTACCTATAGGGACTTTAACGTAGCTGTTGATGGCATGCAACAAGTTAGAATTAATGTGCAGACACCATGGAAACAATGCCAGTGGAAAGTGATTCATCACTAAGGTTGACCTCTTTCTCATGCTTATTTTCAAGTTGATTGCAATATACAAAAGAAATATGATATTAATGATCATATTAATTTTTAACCTAACTATAATATACTGGTAGACTGAGGTGGTAGTTACCTTTTTTAAGAATGGGGACCATTCTTAAAAATGGGGTGCTGGGCAGGAGAGTCCAATTGATAGTCAAAGTGTGGGACTCCGTCAGGGCTACCATTTGTCATCAATTGTTGATAACTTATGAACAGAATTTCTAGGCACAGCCATAGAGCAGAGGGGGTCTGCAGATGATAAGGTCCTGTTGGCTTCATCAAACTGTGATCTTCAGCTCTCACGACAGCAGTTTTCAGTTGAGTGTCAAGTGGTGGAGAATCAGCACCTCCAAATCTGAGACCGTGGTTCTCAGTTGAAAAATGGTGGATTTCCCTCTTCAAGTTTGGGATGAGGTGCTGTCACAGGTAGAGGAGTTTAAGTATCTCGACTTCTTGTTCATGAGTCAGGGAAGAGAGAAGCAAGAGATTGACGTCGTTTAATCTCTTGTCAGCTGTATCACTGTGTAAGTGGCCCTTTAAAAGTCAGTGCATGTCAGAAATTATGATTTCAGCACAATCCAGACTACACTCCTGATGTCATGGTTGGGATGAAATCATCACAACAGCTCACCTTTAAAACAAAGTAATCATGACAGAATTGAGAAGATGTCTTAAATTAAATCCAGTAAATCAAAGAATAATTTCTTTGGTAAATGTAAAATCAAGGTTGTAGGTCGACTTAAAACAATTAAATTTATGTGGGCTGAACTGACTCTGCAGGGTTAATGCATGACATAATGACATTGTAGAGTTCATTTAGTTTCTCGTCAGGTTAGCTCTGGGTTAAATTTGAAATGTAAATGACAATGAAACTGGACCATTTGGTTTGGCTCAAGATCTGGGTGACATCAGTTAATCTATATATCACGGCAAATGATGAGATAGATAGATAGATAGATAGATAGATAGATAGATAGATAGATAGATAGATAGATAGATAGATAGATAGATGATAGAGCAAAACTAACTGTGGATTGAAAGGTGCTGGTTAAAGCTGAATTACACTTGCAGTTCACAATCCCTACACTCTCCACTTTCAGTCAAGAGCCCATTAGTAAACCAGTGACAGACTCTATTTTGTTACAAAAATATATGGCCCTTCACTGACCTTGTTTGATTACATCGCTGCTTGCCATTTCTCTTTTGTGTGTCCAAGAAAGGACCTCTTTTTAGTCAAGTTACTCACCGGGGTATCAGTTCCAGGATGGATTTCACAGTACCTTTTCTAACCATTAGAACTGACTGGAAGAGAACATTCATAAAAAATAAATGGTTTCTTATATTCTTTCTACCTGTTTTAACTCCACAATAATCATTTTTACTGTCCATTAACATTAGGTGAATGCAATATATTTGCTAAGAGTTGATTCAACTACTAATTAATAAGAATCCCCTCCTGACTGTTGCTGTCATTTGGTTTGTTTTATTTTAACTTGGATTTAAAGAAAAATGAGAAGGTGGCTTTAATTTCATAGAAATAAAAAAAAAAAGAAAAATGCATAGCATTTTGAAAACGTAAAACATGAACACAGAAAAGGCTCTTACAGATTCATGATATATATTCTGTAGTCTTAATCATATATGTATAGTATGGACATTATAGATGAAATTGGTGTTTTTAGTGAACTAAAGTTGGCTTGTTGTTGATTAGCATGCAAACGTTATTGCAAATTCAAGTCGCTACACTTTGTTTTGATATGTGAAGACATTACCACAAAATCCAATTAAGCATAAAGTTGTAATAAGACACATTCACTAATCTTCTCTCTCTGAGGGTAAAAGGTGAAAAAAAGGAGAAGAATTAAAGCTGATTGTGTGATATCACTTTCCCTGCTCCGTCATCAACATCAGAATTCAGCAGGCAACAAAAGCGAGCTGTAAACTTTTAACTGAGGCAGTTCTCTGCATAGATCAAAATTTTGCAAGTTTTTGATTGGCATCTTGGGATATTTCTTCAATATATCCACATAATCTTATTTGGTCATCCATATGGTTAATACAGTTAAAGCAGTCCTCTTCCCCCTTTTCCCACCAAACATACCAATAATCAATTATGACAAACTATATTTTAGTTTCATCAAGCCATAAGATATATTTCTAAAAAAAAATCTAACTATATAGAGTTCCAAACTTTAATCTGGCTTTTTTTTTAAATGATGGTTTTGGAGCAGTTGTTTCCCCTCTTTATATGGCTTTTCTCAATGTCAGCCATCAATTTTACAAAGTCTTTTATTATTGTCCTGGGGTTCATTTGCACATTTCAAACCAAAGCACATTCATCCATGGGACACAGAAGCCATTTCCTTCCTGTACATGATGGCTGTGCGTTCCCATGCTGTTTTTACTTGCCTATTATTGTGTGAACAGATAAACTTCAGACGTTCAGGCATCTTGAAAATGTACCCAACGGTAAATCAGACTGGTCTTCATGTGTTTCCTGCTTTCTTGGTTGTTTTTTTTTTTTTATTTGTGCCACATTGTCATGCAATGAAGCCCTCGTATGAAAGTGTGCTTTAAAGTACATCCACAGGAGTGCCTTCAGGTAACTTATGTGTTGTCATTATCATATGAAATTCCCCAAGCTCTTTTAAGCCACAGTCAACTTAGCTTATGTAAACTTTTGACCGAAAACAGGAACAGTTTCCTCAACTTTACAAGTGTAGCTCAGAAAAAGAATTGTCTCACAGGACACATTTACTGTACTCTTTTTCAGCCTTTTTATTATCAAAGCTGAGAAGTACAAAAAGTGTAAGAAAAATAAGACAGTGTGCTCTGGCTATACAGAAGAATATATTTTCCTAAAACCTACTGAATAACGCAAAGCAGTATGTAGATTTTAATGGAAACTGATATTTTCCAGCAGTTGCACTCCATTTCCTGCTCCATGATCATACCTAATCCATGATACAAATACAGCATCATGTTAAAATACAGACATATTTCATAATGTCATAATGCTAGCTTAGTTTAACAAGGCATTTACATAATTTACAGATTACCGTACAAGATTGACTGTTTTTCATGCCCCCTAAGTGTCTCAAGCAAAGTTCATGCAGAGAACAAGAAGAAGGAACCAGTATGCATCTGGTAAAGCTGACTAAAAAACAACAAAACAAAACAAAAAAAACAATAAACTGTGCAAAGTGTGCAATATCACAGAAACCTCAGTGACATTGTGGATAATGTTCCGTGTTTAACAATACACTCTGCAATATGAAATTCATCACAAAGTCAATATCTTTCTATATTTTATTTCAGGTCTTATTATCGCCTTTATGGCTCTGAATCCCAGGTAATAATGTTAGGGGTTTAGTTTTTTTTTTTTTTAAGTCTTAAGATATTGAAGGGTAATCTTGAAATATCTTTAATACAGTTTAAGACATCAAGTCTCTACAATCAAAAAAAAAAAATAAACACAACAAAAAAAATAAACACCCTGATACTAACAGACTCAACCTTAATGTCACTGTTGAGCTAAAGGATGAACACAGTATTCTGGCAAGCTGCAGAATGTGTAACTACTATTATGCAAATATCTGTACACTTTCCATTTCGAATTATTTCCATGGATGCTGACTCCGGTGTTTGCTTATGAATATTCAAAAGGGGGAAAAACAACAACAGCAACAACCCCTGCAATCATCTACAGTCCAAATATAGTGCGGGACGCAAATAATCATCATAAATGTTAGCTGTCAAAGTCAATATTGATGTATTTGGAGTGTATTTAATACAAGTTCCTCAAACCTGTTCTTATCAACATCAATAATTGAAGAATGTGCGCACAGACCTACACACACACACACACTTCCATGAAAAGTTTGCAGAAAAGGTCACCCTGTTACATTTGTGAACTCCTGAGGTAATGACCCAACACAGCAAACAAACACATCTCAATGGCAAACAATCAGCCATGTTTGCCCTGCAAGCTGAGCAGCTGTGATAATTTGCCTCTCGTGGGTTGTTATCTAAACGGGTGACAGCGTGTGCATACATTATGTGTTAAAAAGCCTGAAGTACGCAGTTAATAGGTGTGAGATTAAAAACAAAGTGACAGATCATTTGTGGCTGAAGTGTAAATGTGACTTTTGTCCTCCTCCAAGCAATGCTTGGTATACACTGTGTGAATTTTGGCTGTCTCAAATCTAAAAAAAAAAAGAATTGTGGTGATATTTTAATTGTGGGTAAAAAAAAAAGTGGTCCTGCACTGGACAGTGAGAGAGGTTCAAAGGAAATCAAGTGTAGCCAGAGATAAAAATTTCTGATAATCGGCAATGATTATCTTGCAGAGTAATTGTAGGTACAACCTGTCTGTTAGTCATCCCAGAAGAGTGTTAACATGAAATGTTGTGTTGAGCAAAAGTTTACAATGTTGAGTAAAAACCAAAACAAACCCGAAGAATTTTGATGCCACCCCAGTTTCACAAACTATTATAGACAACATTCTCTCTTTTTGAGATTCAGTCCATACACAATTGTTGTTTACGATGAAACAGTGCAGGTGTATAGTGCCACGGGGTGACAGAAGCTGTCCTTAATATGCCATTTTTAATTGAATGCATTTTTTTATATTGTGTGTAGTTCCTTTTTAAATAGTGTGCATTGCTGTGTATTCTGTTTTTTTGCATGAACTCGCATGGACATTTTAAGGACATGAGCGCATGGTTCCGCCCCTGTTGTATCTCCTCCTATGCTTGTCTCCCAGTGACTGATTGGCAATTAGCTGTTGCCAAAATATAAACAGGTGGAGCTCATCAGCTGCGAGGAACAACCGGGCATGTCATTCCTGACTTGGCTTCTCTCCCAGACAGTGTTGCCAACTTAGTGACTTTGTCGCTATATCTAGCGACTTTCCAGACCCCCCTAGCGACTTAATTTGTAAAAAGCGACTAGCGACAAATCTAGCGACTTTTTCTGGTGATTTAGCGACTCACTGGCACTCAAACCGCTAGGTTTGAAGCCATCACTTGGCTGCTGATGGCTGCTGTCTGCCTCGCGAGCCGCGCTTCTCTCTCTCTTTCTCTGTCTCTGTCGGGCACAGTGCACAGCCACAAACACCCCGCCCCCCACGCGAGACAACTCGAGCTCCTCTCCACCTCCACTCCACCCCCCCGTCCGACCGTCCGTCCGTGTCCGTCCGTCGCATCTAGCGACTTCTAGCGACTTCTGGGACAGCCTCTAGCGACTTTTCTCATTGGAGAGTTGGCAACAGTGCTCCCAGAGGTGCAGCAGGGGGCTGCAGGTTGGACAGAACCAGACGGCGGTTGGCCACGCGATCATTGAATTGTTCCCAGCTGCTGGATCACGTGAGGCCGTCAGGAGGACGAGAGTCGAGGATAGACGAAACGTCCACATCAATTTTGAGCTGCGCCTTCGCCACTGGTCGGACTACACCGCCGTATCATGTCGGTTCGTCAGGACAGCCGGGTTTAAATTACAATAAACGCGACGCCGAGCTGTCTCCGCCATGGACCACGGTGCAGTGTAAGGGAAACCCAGACGAGTGGATTGAGTCAGGGAACAGACTTTTATGGACTTAGTTATAATTTTAGTTTTTATTTTTCTTATCCAGCTTTTCATCTGCTTTTTATTGACCAGTATTTTACTTCATTTTTTTTTTTTTTTTTAGCATTTTACATTTTTATTACAATAAAAATATTGTTATACCCAGACTGCCCTCTGTGTCTGTGTTGTTGTGGCCCTGGGATCTGTACCTATTTGTGACATAGCATACTTGAGAATCAGCCTTTTAAACCCACCTCAATTTGAAAGATATTGTCATTGCATTGGCTGGCCAAATCAAACAGGAATTTGTTGATGCCTGTGGCACAGGGAGGTTGGCAGGGGACCCCTGGGTCTCACTGAGAGCAGAAATGTCATGAGTTCAGCAGCACCGTGGTTTTGCTCCATTGTCCATGGAAGGACTTCAAAAGCAGAATTTGTAGGGCTGCCAGATTTGTGAGATTAAAAGTTTACCCAAATTTACCCAAAGGTTTTGAGGTCCCTTTAAAATCACAAGATCACGCTGTAATTGTACATTGAAAGAAAACAACAACCAATGCAGAAGCATAAAATGTGCTATGTTTTGACTTCTCTAATAACCTCTCCTCATTCAAGGTCGACATTTGCCTCTCATTTGTTCACGTATGGCCTTCCACCACGATTCAGAGTCTGCTTGTCTAAACTCTTTAATTCATATCGATTTGATCCCTGACAAAAAGGCTACACCCCTTTCCATCTAACATTAGACCTAGGGTTGTTTTAACTCTGGAATGCTCCTTTAAAAGAGCTTAGCATGAGAGAAGGCAATGTTGTAAGGACAATTAAACCAAAATTCCTCTGTTTTGTTAACATTAGAACCGCCAAGGGGGTAATTTTTACCCCCTAGCATTTTCAAACGTTTGTATTTCTGTTAAAATAAAACCCCTACATCTGTAAGTTCATGACTTTTCCTGAAATGGAATTATTAATCATTCAGTGAATTTTGGTGAGTGTATGATGAAAAGAAAAAATATTATGACCATTTATACCTAGAATCGCCGAGGGGGGTAATTTTTACCCCCTCACATAAACGCTGTATACAGCTGCCACCTTTTGCGCAACGCCCCTCCCGCTTCTCCGTTGCTTAGCAACGCTCAAACTTTGTGCCGTCATCGGACTTTGACAACTATTTTCATCACTAAATCTTTCAAACAAACAGCAAAATTTAAGAATTGAACCCAACAAAAATAACAGCTGTTTGTTGTACCAGAGATCCGAGTGAAGAGAGTCAGAAAGAGCAGAGATCACCGTAGATGTGAGTGAAGAGGGCTTAATCTGAAGATTTTTCCAAAACAGGAATACATTCATGTACAAAAGTTAAAACTGCTTCTTTAATCATGTCTTTTTTTTTTTTCTTTTGATTTTTTTTGTAAAGGTTACATAGGCAATATTAAGTATCCCCATGATTCAGTAGCTTCAGTGGAAATATTTTGAAGTAGTCATTTCTGGTATAACTTCAGTCTTTAACACTAGAACCGCCAACATTCAAAACTTGCTAGAACCGCCGAGGGGGGTCATTTTGACCCTCTTGCTACAACAGTGTCAGTGATGCTAAGATGTAATTTCTAGAAGTTGTGAAGTGGCTAATTCCTAAATATTTCTGAAATAATAATGGAAACTTGTCAAAACAAGTGTTTAAAATGTATATTTTTGCCATCTTTTTTCTCCATAGCCAAACGCTGCGCTCTCTCTCTCTGTCAGCCACACAAGTAAATACATCGGTACATTCATCAACAAACTGTAGGAGGTGTTTGTTAACACAAACATGAAAACAACAGCAATCGAATGACAGACTATTTACAATACAAAACAACAGATTTCAGATGTTAACAGATATTTTAATAATTTTGGAAAAACGGATTAACGCTGCATGCTCCCCCTCACGCACACATGACTCCATTCAGCCCTCCTCTCCACCGGCGTGGCTCTGCCCCGTACAGTCACGTAGCACACATGGTCGTCAATGTTGCACCGCGTGTACGGAGTTGGACCACCTCTCTCCACTGGGACATTTTTGGACTGGGCTCTCCCGGTCCACAGTCCCAGCTTTATGGGTCTCCAAACGGTTCCGTCTTTGGCTGCCTCATATAGCTCACACACAGGTTGAGCTCTGAACAATGTAAATATTTATGATTAGATCAGTCAGAGTCGTAGCCTCGCTAAAATAATTAAAACCAAAGAAAACTAAAAGCGCTTGACTTCTGAATTTATTCAGTATTTCCGCGAGCCCCCACTGTGTCTGAGGACTGAATGTATGTGGCGGGTGACCCCTCACTTATAGAAGCAGGGGTCTTTTTTAATAAATTCGCCTCCTCATCCTCAGTTGATGTCGTATCACCTGGTAAAATTACGGGTCATCGGTCTCTCCCTCCACCGATGCTTACTGAGCATGCTCAGTCTGTAAGGCTGTCTGAGCATGCTCAGTCTGTAAGGCTGTCTCAGCTGCTCTGTAAGGCTCTCTGAGCATGCTCAGTGTGTAAGGCTTACTAAGGCATGCTTCTCAGCCGTAAGGCTCAGTCTGTAAGGCATGCTCAGTCTGTAAGGTTGTTGAGCATGCTCAGTGTAAGGTGTCTGAGCATTGCTCAGTCTGTAAGGCTGTCTGAGCTCATTGAATTGAAAATACTTTAATAATCCCCGAGGGAAATTGGCAAATTGCAGCAGATACATAAATACATAACATACATTAAATAGACATTAAATAGGCAATAAATAGACAAAAAACAGTGTGCAGAACAGAACAATAAATAGACTAAAAACATTGTGCAAAACAATAAATAAAAAGTAAGTAGACAAAAACAGTGTGCAAAACAGACATGTAACCTGTAATAACTGTAATGTAAAAGCTCAGGCTGTAATGAGCATGCTCAGTAATGAGCATGTAATAAGCTGTTGAAGCATGCTGTGTAAGCTGTCTGAGCATGCTCAGTCTGTAAGGCTGCTGAGCGTCTAAGGCTATCTGAGCATACTCAGTCTGTAAGGCTCTCTGAGCATGCTCAGTCTGTAAGGCTAACTGAGCATGCTCAGTCTGTAAGGCTGTCTGAGCATGCTCAGTCTGTAAGGCTCTCTGAGCATGCTCAGTCTGTAAGGCTGTCTGCATGCTCAGTCTGTAAGGCTGTCTGAGCATGCTCTGTAAGGCTAGCTCAGTCTGTAAGGCTCTCTGCTCAGGCTCTGAGCATGCTCAGTCTGTAAGGCTTGACTGAGCATGCTCAGTCTGTAAGGCTCTCTGAGAATGCTCAGTCTGTAAGGCTGACTGAGCATGCTCAGCCTGTAAAGCTCTTTGAGCATGCTCAGTCTGTAAGGCTAACTGAGCATGCTCAGTCTGTAAGGCTCTCTGAGCATGCTCAGTCTGTAAGGCTGACTGAGCATGCTCAGTCTGTAAGGCTGTCTGAGCATGCTCAGTGTGTAAGGCTGTCTGAGCATGCTCAGTCTGTAAGACTGACTGAGCATGCTCAGTTCAATCAATCAATCAATCAAACTTTATTTATATAGCACTTTTCCTACAAATCATATTGCAATGCAAAGTGCTGAACAACAAGAAGATTAAAAACACAGAAACACCCCCAAACCCATATACAAATGCCCACACACAACATATACACGGACACACATTCATACATACATGTACACACACACACACACACACACCCACACATACATCCACCCACCGACCCACCCACTGAGCTAAGCACCCACCCACCACCCCTCACCCAACCCCAAAAAAGAGCGACATGACCAGAACAAACTGTGTCTAAAGCATGGCTGAACACTGAGGGACCTACTGAGGAAACACCATCTTTTGGGAGCCGTCCATACTGGGAGTAGTACCGGCCGTGGCTACAGATGACGCCGTCAGAGACCACCCCGACCCGTACCAATAGGGGGAAGCCACCACATGGTGCAGGTCCCCCCCCCATCCCCCGGGCCTGAACGATCCCCGAGATGACGGCCCCACGGTAGATCATGTACACCTCCCAGCATGGAGGGCCCCCATGAGGAAACACTGGAGTTAAAAACCGAGAACCAAAAGAAAATCAGAAGAACAAACAAATTAAGAATATATTATTTAAGAGACTAGGTAAATAAATGAGATAAATAAATAGCTTAACACAAGTTAAAAAACCAATGACCAGAAAAATGTACTATAAAAGATGTAAGAGTGTAAGATATAAGAATAATAATAATAATCAAGAAAACAGATCATGTTAAAATATATTACTAAGAGACTAGGTAAAAATAAATATAAATAGAATATTATTAAATAATAGATAAATGAAGGAGATAAAATCATACAAAAGCTAGACTAAATAAGTGAGTCTTGAGCCTCCTTTTAAAAATATCAACAGTCTCTGTGGCCCTGATGTTCTGAGGCAGGCTATTCCACAGCTGTGGGCCATAATGGCTGAAAGCAGCCTCCCCGTGGGTTTTTGTTCTAATTTTGGGAATTGTTAAAAGACCGGTGCCAGAGGACCTCAGGGTCCGCGAGGGTTGATATGATAAAAGCAGGTCAGATAAATAAGATGGCCCAAGACCATTAATACATTTAAAAACCAATAAAAGAACCTTAAAATCGATCCTGAAACACACAGGGAGCCAGTGCAATGATTTTAAAACTGGTGTAATGTGTTCCCGCCCTCTGGTCTTTGTCAGCACACATGCGGCTGAGTTCTGGAGCAATTTTAAATTAGAGATTGTCTTTTTGGGCAGACCAGAGAGCAGGGCATTACAATAATCCAAACGACATGAGATAAAAGCATGCATCAGCACCTCAGTGTTAGCCTGAGAGAGAAACGAGCGGACTCTGGCTATGTTCTTAAGATGGTAAAAACCTATCTTTGTTACATTCTTAATATGTGGAATAAAATTAAGCTCAGAGTCAAAGATGACACCCAGGTTCTTAATATATTCTGAAGGTTTAAAATCCTGTAATTTTGGTAAAAGTTTCTCTCTCTTGCCTTCAGGACCAATAATTAAAACTTCTGTTTTGTCCTGGTTGAGCTGTAGGAAATTCTCTGCCATCCATGACTTGATGTCTAAAATGCAGTTTAAAAGGGTATCGATTGGCCCTGTGTCCTCAGGAGACACGACAATATAAAGCTGTGTATCATCAGCGTAACTATGGAAGCTAATGCCGTGTCTCCTGATGATGTCCCCAAGGGGAAGCATGTAAAGCTTGAAAAGTAATGGGCCTAAAATTGACCCTTGGGGTACCCCACACTTCACTTCATGGGTTCTGGAGGAACATGTATCCATACTTACAAAGAAACGTCTATCTGAGAGATAGGAACTGAACCAGTTAAAAGCAGTACCAAAGAGGCCCACAAGGTGTCTGAGTCTGTTTAACAAAATGTGGTGATCTACTGTATCAAAGGCGGCGCTTAGATCCAGTAGCACCAGGACTGTCAGTTTCTGTGAGTCCGCGTTACACCTGATATAATTTAAAATCTTTAAAAGGGCCGTCTCTGTGCTGTGGTTCATCCTAAAACCAGATTGATATTTCTCTAAAATACATTTTTGTGTTAAAAAATAATTTAGTGGTTGTTTAAAAACCAATTTTTCTAAAACTTTACTTAAAAATGGTAAGTTGGATACAGGTCGGTAATTGTTAAAAACATTGGGATCTAGATTACTCTTCTTCAGAAGGGGCTTCACCACTGCCGTTTTGAAGGCAGTGGGGAAGACACCCGTCTGAAGAGAGTAATTCATAATGGTTAAAATCTGTTCCTCAAAGAATCCATAAAATGATTTTAAAAGAGATGTGGGAATTGGATCTAAAAGGCAGGTAGTTGGGTTAACTTGGGAGAAAACTTGACCAAGTGTCCTTGCATCAACCAGGGCAAAACTCTCCAGTGTTTCCTCGGGTAAAAACAACTGATCAGGTGTACTAAGATGAACATTCAAAGAAGATAAAAGATTGGCTCTAATATCATCGATTTTATTTCTGAAGTGGTCTGCAAAGTCCTCACAGAGGACATCAGTTGGTGTCCTGGAGGGTTTATTGAGTGATTTGTTTGTTAAAAGGTCAATGGTGGAGAAAAGGAATTTGGGGTTGTTTTTATGGTTGGTGATGAGATTAGAAAAATGGGTTATTCTTGCCTGTCTGACTGCTTGTTGATAGGTTTTCCATTGTTCACACATTATTTCATGGTGAACGGTTAGTTTTGTTTTCCTCCACCTCCTTTCTGCACTCCTGCGTTGTCTTTTCATTTTTATGATTTCCTCATTATTTCTCCACTGGGGTGTAGGTTTTATTTTAACTAATTTAGTCACCAGTGGAGCCACTGAGTCCAGTGTCGTCTTTAATGTGTCATTAAAATATTCTACAATTAAATCACATGGTGCAGGTAAAACTACCGCAGGAGTGCTCTGTAAAATCTCAATAAAATTTGCAGCCACTTCAGAAGTTAGATAACGTTTCCTCACTGTTCTCACCGGGGCCTTCTGATGGTTAAAACTGGTGATATTAAAATAGACACAATAGTGGTCAGACAAGGTCAAGGTCAACAACAGAGGACACACCAGCGGTCAGGCCGTAGGTTATAACCAGATCGAGGGTGTGTCTTCTGTTGTGAGTTGGCTGTGTGACATGTTGGTTAAAATCCATGCAGCTTAAAAGGTTTAAAAAGTCTCTTGATATAACATCAGAGGTGTTATCTATGTGCAAGTTAAAATCACCAGTTATTAAAATCCTATTGTAAGTGGTGTGTATGGTAGTTAAAAACTCTGAAAATTCACTGATAAAAGTGGTTGAATGACGGGGTAGTCTGTAGACTGTGACACATAGAATAGGAGGGCTGCTAAAAACAAAGGCGTGGTGCTCAAATGATGCGTAGCTGTTAAAATAAACTTTGTTTGAGTGCAGTGTGTTTTTTATTATTGAGGCTGTTCCTCCACCTTTCTTCTGACTCCTGATAGAAAATAGGAAATTAAAATTTTGCGGGCAGGCCTCGGTGAGAATAACAGGTGCGTCAGTGCCAAGCCATGTCTCTGTTAAAAGAAGACTGTCTAATTCTTCGTCTAAAATCAGATCATTAATAATAAAAGTTTTATTTAAAACAGAGCGCACATTCAATAAAGCAAATTTAAGGCTTGTGCGCTCATCACTGTAAGAAAAAATGGCGTTTGGTGTGATAGTCCGTAAATTGTTGGGGTTTCTTGTATTTCTTTGTGGTCTTTTGTGTCTGATGGTGGGGGCTATGGTCTGTATGTCGAAGATGTCCTGTGGTGGTAGCAGTGACAGCTGGGGACTATAGGGGGCAGTTGGGGGGACAATGTGCTGTGTGTGGTTTGTGATGTGAGTGTTATGCTAGTAGGGGGGCAGGAAAGATCTGGTTTATGTGTATGAAGTTTGGGAGTCTGCCTTTTGGGGGACCGTTGCTTAAAAGAAGGGTCGTCAGAAGTAAATTGTCAATAAAAGCATGCTCAGTCTGTAAGGCTGTCTGAGCATGCTCAGTCTGTAAGGCTGTCTGAGCATGCTCAGTCTGTAAGGCTGACTGAGCATGCTCAGTCTGTAAGGCTGACTGAGCATGCTCAGTCTGTAAGGCTGTCTGAGCATGCAGTGAAGGCTGCTGAGCATGCTCAGTCTGTAACTGAGCATGCTCAGTCTGTAAAGCTGCTCAGCCTCATAAGGCTGACTGAGCATGCTCAGTTGTAAGGCTGTCTGAGCATGCTCAGTCTGTAAGGCTGTCAGTGTACAGGACTGAGCATGCTCAGTCTGTAAGGCATGTCTGAGCATGCTCAGTCTGTTAGGCTGACTGAGCATGCTCAGTGTGTAAGGCTTACTGAGCATGCTCAGTCTGTAAGGCTGACTGAGCATGCTCAGTCTGTAAGGCTGTCTGAGCATGCTCAGTCTGTAAGGCTGTCTGAGCATGCTCAGTGTGTAAGGCTGTCTGAGCATGCTCAGACATCTGAGCATGCTCAGTGTGTAAGGCCGTCTGAGCATGCTCAGTCTGTAAAGCTGACTGAGCATGCTCAGTCTGTAAGGCTGTGCTGAGCATGCTCAGTGTGTAAGGCTGTCTGAGCATGCTCAGTGTAAGGCTGTCTGAGCATGCTCAGTCTGTAAGGCTGACTGAGCATGCTCAGTCTGTAAGGCTGTCTGAGCATGCTCAGACATCTGAGCATGCTCAGTCTGTAAGGCTGTCTGAGCATGCTCAGTCTGTAAGGCTCTCTGAGCATGCTCAGCCTGTAAGGCTGTCTGAGCATGCTCAGTCTGTAAGGCTGACTGAGCATGCTCAGTCTGTAAGGCTGTCTGAGCATGCTCAGTGTGTAAGGCTGTCTGAGCATGCTCAGTCTGTAAGGCTGTCTGAGCATGCTCAGTCTGTAAGGCTGTCTGAGCATGCTCAGTCTGTAAGGCTGAGCATGCTCAGTGTGTAAGGCTGTCTGAGCATGCTCAGTGTGTAAGGCTGTCTGAGCATGCTCAGTGTGTAAGGCTGTCTGAGCATGCTCAGTCTGTAAGGCTGTCTGAGCATGCTCAGTGTGTAAGGCTGTCTGAGCATGCTCAGTCTGTAAGGCTGAGCATGCTCAGTCTGTAAGGCTAACTGAGGCATGCTCAGTAAGGCTGAGCATGCTCAGTGTGTAATGTAAGGCTGTCTGAGCATGCTCAGTGTTGTAAGGCTGTCTGAGCATGCTCAGTCTGTAAGGCTGTCTGAGCATGCTCAGTGTAAGGCTCTGAGCATGCTCAGTCTGTAAGGCTGTCTGAGCATGCTCAGTCTGTAAGGCTGTCAGTCTGAGGTGTATGAGCATGTCAGTAAGGCTTGCTGAGCATGCTCAGTCTGTAAGGCTGTCTGAGCATGCTCAGTTGTAAGGCTGACTGAGCATGCTCAGTCTGTAAGGTGTAACTGAGCATGCTCAGTCTGTAAGGCTGGACTGAGCATGCTCAGTCTGTAAGGCTGTCTGAGCATGCTCAGTCTGTAAGGCTGAACTGAGCATGCTCAGTCTGTAAGGCTGTCTGAGCATGCTCAGTGTGTAAGGCTGTCTGAGCATGCTCAGTGTGTAAGGCTGTCTGAGCATGCTCAGTGTGTAAGGCTGTCTGAGCATGCTCAGTCTGAGCATGCTCAGTGTGTTGTAAGGCTGTCTGAGCATGCTCAGTCTGTCAGTGTAAGGCTGTCTGAGCATGCTCAGTCTGTAAGGCTGTAAGGCTGTCTGAGCATGCTCAGTGTGTAAGGCTGTCTGAGCATGCTCAGTCTGTAAGGCTGTCTGAGCATGCTCAGTCTGTAAGGTTAACTGAGCATGCTCAGTCTGTAAGGCTGAGCATGCTCAGTGTAAGGCTGGCATGCTGTAAGGCTGAGCATGCTCAGTCTGTAAGGCTGTCTGAGCATGCTCAGTGTGTAAGGCTGTCTGAGCATGCTCAGTGTGTAAGGCTGTCTGAGCATGCTCAGTGTGTAAGGCTGTCTGAGCATGCTCAGTCTGTAAGGCTGTCTGAGCATGCTCAGTGCTGTTGTAAGGCTGTCTGAGCATGCATGCTCAGTCTGTAAGGCTGAGCTGAGATGCTCAGTGTGCTAAGGTCTGAGCATGCTCAGTCTGTGTAAGGCTGTCTGAGCATGCTCAGTCTGTAAGGCTGTCTGAGCATGCTCAGTGTGTAAGGCTGTCTGAGCATGCTCAGCATGCTCAGTCTGTAAGGCTGTCTGAGCATGCTCAGTCTGTAAGGCTGTCTGAGCATGCTCAGTCTGTAAGGTTAACTGAGCATGCTCAGTCTGTAAGGCTGACTGAGCATGCTCAGTCTGTAAGGCTGTCTGAGCATGCTCAGTGTGTAAGGCTGTCTGAGCATGCTCAGTGTGTAAGGCTGTCTGAGCATGCTCAGTGTGTAAGGCTGTCTGAGCATGCTCAGTCTGTAAGGCTGACTGAGCATGCTCAGTGTGTAAGGCTGTCTGAGCATGCTCAGTCTGTAAGGCTGTCTGAGCATGCTCAGTCTGTAAGGCTGTCTGAGCATGCTCAGTCTGTAAGGCTGTCTGAGCATGCTCAGTCTGTAAGGCTGTCTGAGCATGCTCAGTCTGTAAGGCTGTCTGAGCATGCTCAGTGTAAGGCTGTCTGAGCATGCTCAGTCTGTAAGGCTGACTGAGCATGCTCAGTGTGTAAGGCTGTCTGAGCATGCTCAGTGTGTAAGGCTGTCTGAGCATGCTCAGTGTGTAAGGCTGTCTGAGCATGCTCAGTGTGTAAGGCTGTCTGAGCATGCTCAGTCTGTAAGGCTGTCTGAGCATGCTCAGTGTCTGTAAGGCTACTGAGCATGCTCAGCAGTCTGTAAGGCTGTCTGAGCATGCTCAGTGTCTGTAAGGCTGTCTGAGCATGCTCAGTCTGTAAGGCTGTCTGAGCATGCTCAGTGTAAGGCTGTCTGAGCATGCTCAGTCTAAAGGGCTGTCTGAGCATGCTCAGTGCTGTAAGGCTGTCTGAGCATGCTCAGTCTGTAAGGCTGACTGAGCATGCTCAGTCTGTAAGGCTGTCTGAGCATGCTCAGTGTGTAAGGCTGTCTGAGCATGCTCAGTGTGTAAGGCTGTCTGAGCATGCTCAGTGTGTAAGGCTGTCTGAGCATGCTCAGTCTGTAAGGCTGTCTGAGCATGCTCAGTGTGTAAGGCTGTCTGAGCATGCTCAGTGTGTAAGGCTGTCTGAGCATGCTCAGTCTGTAAGGCTGTCTGAGCATGCTCAGTGTGTAAGGCTGTCTGAGCATGCTCAGTCTGTAAGGCTGTCTGAGCATGCTCAGTCTGTAAGGCTGTCTGAGGCATGCTCAGTCTGTAAGGCTGTCTGAGCATGCTCAGCATGCTGAGCATGCTCAGTCTGTGTGTAAGGCTGTCTGAGCATGCTCAGTCTGTAAGGCTGTCTGAGCATGCTCAGTCTGTAAGGCTAACTGAGCATGCTCAGTCTGTAAGGCTGTCTGAGCATGCTCAGTCTGTGTAAGGCTGTCTGAGCATGCTCAGTGTGTAAGGCTGTCTGAGCATGCTCAGTGTGTAAGGCTGTCTGAGCATGCTCAGTCTGTAAGGCTGACTGAGCATGCTCAGTGTGTAAGGCTGTCTGAGCATGCTCAGTAAGGTGAGCATGCTCAGGCTGTAAGGCTCTGAGCATGCTCAGTCTGTAAGGCTGTCTGAGCATGCTCAGTCTGTAAGGCTGTCTGAGCATGCTCTGTAAGGTCTGAGCATGCTCAGTCTGTAAGGCTGACTGAGCATGCTCAGTCTGTAAGGCTGTCTGAGCATGCTCAGTGTGTAAGGCTGTCTGAGCATGCTCAGTGTGTAAGGCTGTCTGAGCATGCTCAGTGTGTAAGGCTGTCTGAGCATGCTCAGTCTGTAAGGCTGTCTGAGCATGCTCAGTGTGTAAGGCTGTAACTGAGCATGCTCAGTCTGTAAGGCTGTCTGAGCATGCTCAGTATGTAAGGCTGTCTGAGCATGCTCAGTGTGTAAGGCTGTCTGAGCATGCTCAGTCTGTAAGGCTGTCTGAGCATGCTCAGTGTGTAAGGCTGTCTGAGCATGCTCAGTCTGTAAGGCTGTCTGAGCATGCTCAGTGTGTGTAAGGCTGTCTGAGCATGCTCAGTGTGTAAGGCTGTCTGAGCATGCTCAGTGTGTAAGGCTGTCTGAGCATGCTCAGTGTGTAAGGCTGTCTGAGCATGCTCAGTCTGTAAGGCTGTCTGAGCATGCTCAGTCTGTAAGGCTGTCTGAGCATGCTCAGTGTGTAAGGCTCTGAGCATGCTCAGTGTCTGAGCATGCTCAGTCTGTAAGGCTGTCTGAGCATGCTCAGTGTAAGGCTGTAACTGAGCATGCTCAGTATGTAAGGCTGTCTGAGCATGCTCAGTCTGTAAGGCTGTCTGAGCATGCTCAGTGTGTAAGGCTGTCTGAGCATGCTCAGTGTGTAAGGCTGTCTGAGCATGCTCAGTGTGTAAGGCTGTCTGAGCATGCTCAGTGTGTAAGGCTGTGTCTGAGCATGCTCAGTGTGTAAGGCTGTCTGAGCATGCTCAGTGTTGTAAGGCTGTCTGAGCATGCTCAGTCTGTAAGGCTGTCTGAGCATGCTCAGTGTAAGGCTAACTGAGCATGCTCAGTCTGTAAGGCTGTCTGAGCATGCTCAGTCTGTAAGGCTGTCTGAGCATGCTCAGTGTTTAAGGCTGTCTGAGCATGCTCAGTGTGTAAGGCTGTCTGAGCATGCTCAGTGTGTAAGGCTGTCTGAGCATGCTCAGTCTGTAAGGCTGTCTGAGCATGCTCAGTGTGTAAGGCTGTCTGAGCATGCTCAGTGTGTAAGGCTGTCTGAGCATGCTCAGTGTGTAAGGCTGTCTGAGCATGCTCAGTGTTGTAAGGCTGTCTGAGCATGCTCAGTGTGTAAGGCTGTCTGAGCATGCTCAGTCTGTAAGGCTGTCTGAGCATGCTCAGTCTGTAAGGCTGTCTGAGCATGCTCAGTGTGTAAGGCTCTGTCTGAGCATGCTCAGTGTGTAAGGCTGTCTGCTGAGCATGCTCAGTGTGTAAGGCTGTCTGAGCATGCTCAG